>CM036754.1:11913366-12455866 GCA_020796225.1 Arion vulgaris
TCTGTGGTAATTTGTGTGATGGTTTTCTTAGTCCCCTGACAGAATTCAACTACGTTATCTATCCACCTTTTCCCCAGTCTTCATCTCGCCGTCCTTAATGATATTATGTTATGGAAAGCTTCATAGGCAATTTGGTCTGTTCGCATTCTTTCTAAGTGGCCAAACCACTTCATTCTCTGTTTCACTATATAGATAGATACTTTGGTCTGTTCGCATTCTTTCTAAGTGGCCAAACCACTTCATTCTCTGTTTCACTATATAGATAGATACTTTGGTCTGTTCGCATTCTTTCTAAGTGGCCAAACCACTTCATTCTCTGTTTCACTATATAGATAGATACTTTGGTCTGTTCGCATTCTTTCTAAGTGGCCAAACCACTTCATTCTCTGTTTCACTATATAGATAGATACTTTGGGGGCCCAATTGTATTTAAAAGTGGTTCGTAGCATCAAAATATATTTGAAAGGAGGTCCACAGTAATGCAAAGTTTGGGAACCGTTGTCTAACAACAACGTACGACCAACTTCGTGTCTCAAATCTTCAACTTCTCAACTTTAAGATGAGCTTTTCTTCCTCACCCTTACAAAAAAACCTCATCTCATGAATATTTGTCTCTTTAATGTAAAAATTGATTAGATATCAATTTCCATTCATCAATTTTCAGACACTGGTTGCTTGATATTAATGTTTAGTTTGCGGAGACATAAAGATTACTAATTTGTTTATTAGACTGCATTTGTAGTAATTTCACTTCGTTATTTCCAAGCTATTGAATTAATTTGAATTCAAATTGTTCGATCATTTAGTTTTATTCCGAAGACAAGTAATTCGATTTTGAATAAAATTATTTTTTTTTACTGGTGGATTGACGTCACGGGGAAGATGTTGTTCTACTTCGACTTAATGAGCTGATGAACAGTTCGGAAGTGTTGCAGGAAACGGTGTAAGTGCTCTGTCGTTGTTATTTTCAGATTAATGAATTGATTCGAGCACATATCGGTATATCGTTTGTGTGTAGATCAACTCAAATAAATTGAAGAACAAAAAATAAGTACAATGATATTGTTTGTTTCTCTGTCAGTTAGATGATGCGAATGCTTATCAAATGTGGCGTATACAGTTTCTTTCTTTACTCAAAGACGTACACACATTTACAATGAGGCGTATACAGTTTTTACTTTACTCAAAGATGTACACACATGTACAATGAAACCGATAAAGTTTTCTTCTTTACTCAAAGATGTACACACATGTACAATGAGACGTATAAAGTTTTCATCTCTTCTCAAAGATGTACACACATGTACAATGAGGCGTATACAGTTTTCTTCTTTACTCAAAGATGTACACACATGTACAAGATGCTCATAACGTTTTTTGATTTATGAATGAAGACTGAAAAAAAAAAAAAAAATTGTGTATAATATCAATACTGAACTTCATCAAGAAACAAACAAATGAAATAGTTCTAATAGATAAGTAGATTACCAACAGACTAAAATGGCAATGCTGTTTAGATACAGTGAATACAAGGCAAAAGGTCGTCCGTGCAAAAGGTGGACCACTGAAATAAATGAAGCAGTGAAAGACACTACGAATCACACACACAAGAGCCCATTTTATAAATCTCTTCTTATCTTGACACTGTGAGGTAAAACATGATTAGATAAAGAAAGAAACCTTCTCCGGCTTCTCATCACAATCCTTTATCCAATTTGTATTTTCATTCCTCATCTGTTCATTTTCATTTTCTTAGATTGTTGTGAATTCTGTCCTTTAGTATCTGGCACCACTGATCCAGAGACAACTATAAACTACTGGGCCTTCGGGCTCAGGTAAGAATTGTGGAAATCAGACCCCAACTACACCACGTGACCTCGCATTCCAGTATTGGTGTATATAGACGAATTCATTTTAAAATCAACACAAAATGCTAACTCGAAGTCATATTATGAAACAAGTTAAGTTTAACAATAAGGAATATCAATATTATAAATATTTTTCACCAATAAATAACCATAGACTCACCGAATTGAGTAAAATTGCAAAATTTTATATATATGTTTAATATATATGTTTAATATATGTAACAATATATATGTTTTTTTAACCAGTATGCAACTTGTGATGTTATATAATTTTTTATCCTATATGACTTGTGATGTTCTGTAATTTTTATCTTTATACGACTTGTGATGTTCTATAGTTTTTATCTTTATACGACTTGTGATTTTCTATAATTTTTATCCTTAAACGACTTGTGATTTTCTATAATTTTTATCCTTAAACGACTTGTGATGTTCTGTAATTTTTATCCTTAAACGACTTGTGATGTTCTGTAATTTTTATCCTTAAACGACTTGTGATGTTCTATAATTTTTATCCACGACTTGTGATGAGTAAGGCAGGGATGTGTGCTTTCGCCTATACTTTTCAATATTTACATAGACAGGATAACGCAAGAAACCAAGACAGATAACAACCTCGATAACAACTACAATTTAATAAACGAACTACTCTTTGCAGATGATCAGAGTATAATTTACAACAACGAACACAAACTTCAACAACACATAAATGCCCTGCAAGCCACATGCGAAAAATATGACATGAAAATTAACACCTCCAAAACAGAAGTCATGACAATAAGCAGGTCAACAGGTCAACTAAATATACACGTGAATAATGTCAAAATACAACAGACTCCAGAATTCAAATATCTCGGGAGTATATTCACAGCAGATGGAAAGATGGACAGAGAAATCGAGACTAGATGCCAGAAGGCAAATGTAGTGACATACCAACTGTCACCACTATTAAAACATCCAAGCATTAACATGGCAGTCAAACGACAACTGATAAACTGAATATTTATTCCAACTCTCTGCTATCAGTGCCAAACATGGCCCCTGACTAAGACACAAGAAAGAAAGATTACAACATGTGAAATGAGATGTCTACGAAAAGCTGTCAACGTTACAAGGCGAGATAGAGTGAGAAACGAGAATATCAGAAGCATCGTTGGTACTATACCATGCATACAGTACATCGAGAAGCAAAGATTCAAGTGGTTCGACCATTTAATGAGAATGGAACCACATTTACTACCATCACGTGCCTATAATAATCGACACTCAGGGCGCAGAGCACGAGGCAGGCCAAGAACAAGATGGATAGATAACATCTCAGAGTCCCTGCGAAAGCATGGACTGACAACGTCAAGCGCAACACACCTGGCACAAGATAGGAAACTAACTCTCCCCACGACGCTTCACGGCAAATGTGGTTAAGATAAGATGTTCTATAATTTTTATCCACGACTTGTGATGTTCTATAATTTTTATCCACCACTTGTGTGATTTTCTATAATTTTTATCCTTAAACGACTTGTGATGTTCTATAATTTTTATCCACGACTTGTGATGTTCTATAATCTTTATCCACGACTTGTGATGTTCTATATTTGTATATAAAGATATGAGTGAGTCAGTAGCTGTGCGCCAGTGTGTGTGATCAAACGTCTGCGTACGCATGAATGTGACTGTGTAAGTGGGTGTACTTGTGTATATGAGTGTCCAACTGTGTATTTGTGTGGCTTCAGTTAATTCTTCTTCTCTCTGATTTCTCACGAAAAATGTATCGTGTTGTCTCCCTTCTCTGTCAGATCTCTACAAACTGATAGTCTGCAAACCATGATGGGGTCAAGCAGTTTCCAGGGAAATGAGAATTACAAGAATCCTCAGTGAACAATATGTTTAGATGAAGGTTTGCACCACATAAGTAGTAAACATACATAGACAACACCCAGTGAACAATATGTTTAGATGAAGGTTTGCACCACATAAGTATTAAACATACATAGACACCATATGAAGGTTTGCACCACATAAGTAGTAAACATACATAGACAACACCCAGTGAACAATATGTTTAGATGAAGGTTTGCATCACATAAGTAGTAAACATACATAGACAACATATTAAGGTTCGTATCACATAAGTAGTAAACATACATAGACAACATATGAAGGTTTGTATCACATAAGTAGTAAACATACATAGACAACATATGAAGGTTTGTATCACATAAGTAGTAAACATACATAGACAACATATGAAGGTTTGTATCACATAAGTAGTAAACATACATAGACAACATATGAAGGTTCGTATCACATAAGTAGTAAACATACATAGACAAGACTCAGGGAACAATATGTCTACATGAAGGTTTGCACCACATAAGTAGTAAACATACATAGACAGCACTCAGTGAACAATATGTTTAGATGAAGGTTTGCACCAACTATAAAGTACAATTTCCCGTAGTCTTTTAAGTCCTTAGGGTATGAAGTCCTTTCACTTCACATTTCTAGGTCCTATTGTGCAGGAGGTAGGAGATTCAATTCCTTTTATAACGTACGGAACGTCGAGTGTACAATTGAACCCACACCTCTTCTTGCATCTTGAGTCTATAGGCAAACGCTTAAACATTACGCTAATTAGTCAACTAATTATATTATATGGCCTTTTTTGTCTTTGCAGACGGTCAATTGGGAAATATTTTACTGGGACAACTTCTCAGCTTTCATTTGTCTCTCTTGCCTTTACAGACTGGTCAATTGGCAAGTATTTTACTGTGACAACTTCTGAGCTTTCAATTGTCTCTCTTGCCTTTACAGACGGTCAATTGGCAAATATTTTACTGTGACAACTTCTGAGATTTCGCTTGTCTCTTGTCGTTACAGACTGGTCAATTGGCATATATGTTACTGTGACAACTTTTGATTTTTCGCTTGTCTCTCATGTATTTCAGCTATTATAAATACTACAGAAATTTGACAAGAACAGCTTTATATATTCACGTTTTCTCAGATTTATTTTAACATTCTTTCTCTCAATCTATCAGTTTCTATACTTTTCTTTATTCTATTTATTTTCTTATTGTTTGTTTGATTTTCTTTGAAATTGTATGTTCAACAAGATTGTATTTTCCTTTATGTCGTCAATTATTTTCCAATTTGTATATATTGAGTTTGTTCAAGGTCTGTGGTCGCATTCCCCCCAAGCACTCCTAGATTTTATTTGCGTGTTTATATGGCATTATTTACTTTGACCTTTATTTGTGTCAATCTTAGACTGTGTTTTTGAAAACTTATTTAGTTACTGTTACATGTTCATGTGTGTGTTTGTGTGTGTGTATGTGTGTACGTGTATGTATGTGTGTATGTGTGTGTGTATGTGTGTGTGTGTATGTGTATATGTGTGTGTATAAGAGCAGGACAGGAACCTATGAAGGCCCAGGTCACGCGAGGAGAAAAAATGGCAGTTAGTCGGACATACTCAGTTGAAGACAGTCGATTGTTACTAGGCAGGCATGTGAGTAGAACCAGCATGGGAGACGGGAAAGGATTCTCGCACGAATTATATTTAGTAACCTTGCAATCTCGGATTGATATGATTAAACAGTAAGAAATTTAGGTCACGACATATTCTATTATTAGAGAGATAATACACACATTTTGTGATAGACACCCCTCAGATAAAATAGATCAGCTTGGAATACTATAGTGCAGACCTGGACTGGTCTTGAGTATGGGTTTGGTAGTTTATCACTTACTTTTTTTTAGTCGATAGAAACAGTTTCGACTAGAGTTAAACTGGAATATTATGTTCCATATCGCCCGAGTGGTTACCGGGGCCCAAATTTGAGATGTAAAGAATAGAACCACTGTTACCTGCCACGCATGTCGTAAGAGGCGACTAAGGAGGTATGGATGAAATCTGATGCATGTCTCCTAAACGTGTATGAGTCTATGCGTTTAGGGGACCAACAAACCAATGTGCAACGTATACACGTTCTTGACAAAGATCAAACATATCACAAAGAGTGATTAAAATTGGTTGTAAAGAACGAACGTAAAGAAGAAGAAGATGTTATATATTTGGGATCATGTACGATTATCATGATCATCAAGTAGCATGTCCCTTCAGGAACTTGACTCACAGGACAGCAGCACGGAAAAACTCACTATTATGTGCAAGATGTCCGGTGTCAGCAGCAGTCTCACAGGACAGCAGCACGGAAAAACTCACTATTATGTGCAAGATGTCCGGTGTCAGCAGCAGTCTCACAGGACAGCAGCACGGAAAAACTCACTATTATGTGCAAGATGTCCGGTGTCAGCAGCAGTCTCACAGGACAGCAGCACGGAAAAACTCACTATTATGTGCAAGATGTCCGGTGTCAGCAGCAGTCTCACAGGACAGCAGCACGGAAAAACTCACTATTATGTGCAAGATGTCCGGTGTCAGCAGCAGTCTCACAGGACAGCAGCACGGAAAAACTCACTATTATGTGCAAGATGTCCGGTGTCAGCAGCAGTCTCACAGGACAGCAGCACGGAAAAACTCACTATTATGTGCAAGATGTCCGGTGTCAGCAGCAGTTATTATCAGCTTGTCATTGATATCCTGCCGCCCCCATCGTCTTCTAGGTCATCCTCTCATTCTTCTTACAGTCACTGTTCATTCCAGAATTATTTTCTCTATGCATTCATGTACTATAGAAAAGTCTTATACTTGAGAATTAGACAATAGACTAGTTGGTAAAGTTCTAGACGTGACCTTAAATAGAACATCGCCCGAGTGGTTACCGGGGCCCAAATTGGGGTGTAAAGAATAGAACCACTGCTACCTACCACGCATGTCGTAAGAGTCGACTAAGGTGTTGGGCGTGGGACTGGCTACACCACACCGTAAAAAACCCTGGATGGCTACAGAACGGAGAGCGAACCGAGTAAACGCTGGCTGAAACCGGACACTTCGCCGAAGAATAAGCCCCAGGGCTCCAAATGGTGCTGAAGATGTGACGTAAAACACACCAATTCTAGGGCTGCATGAATCAGATTTCCACATGAATAAAATGTATGAGGAGGTCTGGTACATCAGTCTGGGGGTGATCGAAGAGAGAGAGATAGAACATGCTATGTATATTTCTAAATTTAGAATGTCTTCACGTACAACTAGTGATAACATATTCCCATATTTACCCATCTCTCCGTTCTCCCCAATTAACATTTTCTATGAGTTTCTCAGAATTTATTTTTCCCTTTCTGCATATCTCAGTGTGTCTACGCCCCTAGTTCTGATCGTACCAAGCCACGTATCTGAGTGTATCCACGCCTCCAGAATGATAGGACCAAGCCAAAACAAACAAAGGTCATTGTCCGTGGAAGCAATGTTCAGATCTTGTGAGAAGAAAGTTAATAAAAACTAGTCAATCGTTTCCTGTTTCAGATAATATACTTATCGATTGCCAATAATTCAAGTCTAAGAGAATGTTTGTCTTAGATTAAAGCTCCCACCCCTACGCTTAACGGTAAGAAGGGATAACTAACTCCATCATCAACCTACGCTTAACGGTAAGAAGGGATAACTAACTCCATCATCAACCTGGAGTAAGACAATAAAACAATGTTTGTTAATCTCTCACATTGTCACTCACTCTCTTTCTTCATTTTCTATGGAGGGTTTAGTTTAGGAAACATATTGCTATTGCGTGAAGATCCCTTTCTTGTTAGTATCTATCTTTTCAAAGTGTCCTATAGCTTTTTCAGACTTTTAGGGTATGGATCACTTCATATTTCTAGGCCTACCTAGTGTGCAGGTGGTAGGAGAACAATTCCGTTCCTCACGCGTGAAATGTTGAGTATGGAATTTAGCACACAACTCTCTTGTCTCCTAGTCCCTAGGAGAACGTTTATGCATTATATTAATCGGTCTCACGGTATCTATCTATCTATCTATCTATCTCTATCTGGAACTTTAAGCGCGACATCATCTCGTGGATATTCCACGATGAAAGGATAATATTTTCCGATGTTTTGTCTCATTTATTCGATATGAATAAAGACTCCGTAGTCATGGCGTCGAATATGGCGTATTTAACTGATTTTTGCATGAAGACTTGCGTTTCTTATCACCAATGTTCCTTGCTAATCAGGCAAGCCTTTCTCCGACGAGAGGTATTTGTAATTTAGAACACCAAGTAAAGGATCAATACTTCCTGTGTTTCTACCATGTATTGTATGCATGCAGACTTAACATGTTTGACCTAAACTGGCCCCGAATCCCTGAGTTTCTACTGCACGTGATCAATAGTGCAGCCTGTTATCAACTTCGCTATCGGCGACCTCCGATATGTCATACAAGTATAAGGAGAATCAATGACGACATGTGACTGACACTGAAAGGATGATATGTCCTACAAGTATCAGGAGACTCAATGACGACATGTGACTGACACTGAAAGGATGATATGTCCTACAAGTATCAGGAGACTCAATGATGACATGTGACTGACACTGAAAGGATGATATGTCCTACAAGCTTCAGTAGAATCAATGACGACATGTGACTGACACTGAAAGGATGATATGTCATACAAGTATAAGGAGAATCAATGATGACATATGACTGACACTGAAAGGATGATATGTTCTACAAGCTTCAGGAGAATCAATGATGACGTATGACTGACACTGAAAGGATGATATGTCCTACAAGTATAAGGAGACTCAATGACGACATGTAACTGACGCTGAAATGATGATATGTTCTACAAGCTTCAGGAGAATCAATGATGACATGTGACTGACACTGAAATGATGATATGTGACTGACACTGAAATGATGACATGTGACTGACACTGAAATGATGACATGTGACTGACACTGAAATGATGATATGTGACTGACACTGAAATGATGATATGTGACTGACGCTGAAAGGATGATATATACATCTGGATATGCAGGAGCGAAATGTCATAATATTAAATGAGATTTCACATTTGCTAGATCAGACAAGAATGAGAAAGAAATTGGTTATTGGTATCTAAACCGACGTCAACAACAAGGATGATGGATATTACCAACTGTCTAGGTTGGACCAGACTGCCATACTTCTCCTCCGGACGGGTCACACGAGAATGAGACACCACCTGTACACTAAATTCAAGATATATACCAACGACCTGTGCCCCTATGACTTGGCGAGTATGACAACAGAACATAACCTAGAGAACAGTCTCCCAGTATGCAGACCTGAGAAGAAAGAGGTGGCCCACTTACACCAGCGCGCAAGACAAACTGTATGGCGTGGCTGACAATCTGAGGCAGACGGCAGCCTTTATTAGAGAATCCGAAATCCTAATCAAGTGAGAACGAAGAATTAGAAGAGCCGACGTCACAACACTCCGGGCAGACACACAGATGATCAGTTTTCCCCAACAGATGTTGAAGTGTATACATACTGATGGTTTCCATCTCTCGCTAGTTAAACACACTCCTCTCGCTGTCCACCAAGCATCCAGTTCTACTTGTACAATGAGTTATTCCAAACTCATTAAATTGTTGGATTGTTTCAACATCAATTTTAGTGTCCTCATCCAAAAGTAGGTCACCAAGAGACTGAAGTACATCCTCCGTATTCATCTTAAACTCCCTGACAATCGATGCTGTTGATGCACTCATCCTGTCCGCTCTCTAATTACCGCGAACACCCGTGTGCCCAGGACAGTAGATCCACCTGAGCTTCTGGAGGTTTGAAACCTCTAAAGACGACATCCCCTCATACCGCAATCTGCTATTTTGGACATTCTGAAGCATCGACTGAGAAAGGAAGAGATACAGACAGCATTGTTTTTCAGAATAGATAACATACAAAAAGCAAAATAACAAAGTTATAGATGAACTATGAAAAAAGTTAAAGGAATCAATACAACAAACATTATTAGAAATCATTACAAGAATAAAATACAAACCAATGAAGAAATGGATGATAGAGGAAAATACAAACCCAATGAAGAAATGGATGATAGAGGAAAATACAAACCCAATAAAGAAATGGATGATAGAGGAAAATACAAACCCAATGAAGAAATGGATGATAGAGGAAAATACAACCCAATGAAGAAAAGGATGATAGAGGAAAATAAAACCCATACAAAAAATGGATGATAGAGGAAAATACAACCCAATGAAGAAATGGATGATAAAGGAAAATACAACCCATACAAGAAATGGATGATAGAGGAAAATACAACCCAATGAAGAAATGGATGATAGAGGAAAATACAACCCAATGAAGAAATGGATGATAGAGGAAAATACAACCCAATGAAGAAATGGATGATAGAGGAAAATACAACCCAATGAAGAAATGGATGATAGAGGAAAATACAACCCAATGAAGAAATGGATGATAGAGGAAAATACAACCCAATGAAGAAATGGATGATAGAGGAAAATACAAACCCAATGAAGAAATGGATGATAGAGGAAAATACAAACCCAATGAAGAAATGGATGATAGAGGAAAATACAAACCCATGAAGAAATGGATGATAGAGGAAAATACAAACCCAATGAAGAAATGGATGATAGAGGAAAATACAAACCAATGAAGAAATGGATGATAGAGGAAAATACAACCAAATGAAGAAATGGATGATAGAGGAAAATACAACCCAATGAAGAAATGGATGATAGAGGAAAATACAACCCATACAAGAAATGGATGATAGAAGAAAATACAACCCAATGAAGAAATGGATGATAGAGGAAAATACAACCCAATGAAGAAATGGATGATAGAGGAAAATACAAACCAATGAAGAAATGGATGATAGAGGAAAATACAAACCCATGAAGAAATGGATGATAGAGGAAAATACAAACCCAATGAAGAAATGGATGATAGAGGAAAATACAAACCATGAAGAAATGGATGATAGAGGAAAATACAACCAAATGAAGAAATGGATGATAGAGGAAAATACAACCCAATGAAGAAATGGATGATAGAGGAAAATACAACCCATACAAGAAATGGATGATGGAAGAAAATACAACCCAATGAAGAAATGGATGATAGAGGAAAATACAACCCAATGAAGAAATGGATGATAGAGGAAAATACAACCAAATGAAGAAATGGATGATAGAGGAAAATACAAACCAATGAAGAAATGGATGATAGAGGAAAATAGAAACCCAATGAAGAAATGGATGATAGAGGAAAATACAAACCAATGAAGAAATGGATGATAGAGGAAAATACAACCCATACAAGAAATGGATGATAGAAGAAAATACAACCCAATGAAGAAATGGATGATAGAGGAAAATACAACCAAATGAAGAAATGGATGATAGAGGAAAATACAACCCATACAAGAAATGGATGATAGAGGAAAATACAACCCATACAAGAAATGGATGATAGAGGAAAATACAACCCAATGAAGAAATGGATGATAGAGGAAAATACAACCCATACAAGAAATGGATGATAGAGGAAAATACAACCCAATGAAGAAATGGATGATAGAGGAAAATACAACCCAATGAAGAAATGGATGATAGAGGAAAATACAACCCAATGAAGAAATGGATGATAGAGGAAAATACAACCCAATGAAGAAATGGATGATAGAGGAAAATACAACCCAATGAAGAAATGAATGATGGAGGAAAATACAAACCCAATGAAGAAATGGATGATAGAGGAAAATACAAACCCAATGAAGAAATGAATGATAGAGGAAAATACAACCCAATGAAGAAATGGATGATAGAGGAAAATACAACCCAATGAAGAAATGGATGATAGAGGAAAATACAACCCAATGAAGAAATGGATGATAGAGGAAAATACAAACCCAATGAAGAAATGAATGATAGAGGAAAATACAAACCCATGAAGAAATGGATGATAGAGGAAAATACAAACCCAATGAAGAAATGGATGATAGAGGAAAATACAAACCAATGAAGAAATGGATGATAGAGGAAAATACAACCAAATGAAGAAATGGATGATAGAGGAAAATACAACCCAATGAAGAAATGGATGATAGAGGAAAATACAACCCATACAAGAAATGGTTGATAGAAGAAAATACAACCCAATGAAGAAATGGATGATAGAGGAAAATACAACCCAATGAAGAAATGGATGATAGAGGAAAATACAAACCAATGAAGAAATGGATGATAGAGGAAAATACAACCCATACAAGAAATGGATGATAGAGGAAAATACAAACCCAATGAAGAAATCGATGATAGAGGAAAATACAAACCAATGAAGAAATGGATGATAGAGGAAAATACAACCAAATGAAGAAATGGATGATAGAGGAAAATACAACCCAATGAAGAAATGGATGATAGAGGAAAATACAACCCAATGAAGAAATGGATGATAGAGGAAAATACAACCCATAGAAGAAATGGATGATAGAGGAAAATACAACCCGATGAAGAAATGGATGATAGAGGAAAATACAACCCATACAAGAAATGGATGATAGAGGAAAATACAACCCATACAAGAAATGGATGATAGAGGAAAATACAACCCGATGAAGAAATGGATGATAGAGGAAAATACAACCCAATGAAGAAATGGATGATAGAGGAAAATAGAAACCAATGAAGAAATGGATGATAGAAGAAAATACAACCCAATGAAGAAATGGATGATAGAGGAAAATACAAACCAATGAAGAAATGGATGATAGAGGAAAATACAAACCAATGAAGAAATGGATGATAGAGGAAAATACAACCAAATGAAGAAATGGATGATAGAGGAAAATACAACCCAATGAAGAAATGGATGATAGAGGAAAATACAAACCAATGAAGAAATGGATGATAGAGGAAAATACAAACCAATGAAGAAATGGATGATAGAGGAAATGGTATAGTTAATGGAATAAAGAAGAAATAAGAAGAACGAAACAGAATAATATGACAGACTAGATAAGAAAAAAAAAGAATAATATGACAGACTAGATAAGAAAAATATAACAATAGATCACAAAAAAAGATAAAAGGCTACCCAACTGCCAAATAATTTTGCACAGAGCACGAGCTCCGTAGCTGCAGAAACAATCTTATAGGTATTTGGGGAAAAATGCGCCCGTGAACAGAACGGAATCGAACCCACCACCATCGGAACTGATGCAAATCAAACGGGTTAACCCTTAGCCACAGAGACCCCTAATCCGGTTAACCCTTAGCCACAGAGACCCCTAATCCGGTTAACCCTTAGCCACAGAGACCCCTAATTCCTTATGTATTGCGCAATTATCCCCCCACCCCACCCCACCCCTCCTTCTCCCGTCCCAGTAGTGTTTATATTATGTAAGGACGGAATGAATGTTTAAAAACTCATATTCGTTTCTCTTCTTCACTTTTCGAAACAATAAAACTGTCTCATCACTGGAACAGTAAATCGACTCCCTGATTGGCTTCCCGGAAGTACTTAAGCTTGGCACGCCTGCAAGTTAATCTCTCTCGCAGCAGGCAACATGGAATATCACTCTGTTCAATGCATCCTTGACTTTTTTGTGTTTGTTTGTTCAAGTCTGTTTTGTAATGATTACACACGATTAGATATTTGCTTCTCAACGCTGTGACGTTATCTGTTCGATGTTCGAGAACATCAATTTAAGAACAGTATAAGATGGATACATCAATATCAGAACAGTATAAGATGGATGCATCAATATAAGAACAAGATAAGATGGATACATCAATATAAGAACAAGATAAGATGGATTCATCAATAGAAGAACAGGATAAGATGGATACATCAATATAAGAACGGGATAAGATGGATTCATCAATAGAAGAACAGGATAAGATGAATACATCAATATCAGAACATGATAAGATGGATACATCAATATAAGAACAGGATAAGATGTATACATCAATATAAGAACAGGATAAGATGGATACATCAATATAAGAACAGGATAAGATGGATTGATCAATAGAAGAATATGATAAGATGTATACATCAATATCAGAACAGGATAAGATGGATACATCAATATAAGAACAGGATAAGATGTATACATCAATATAAGAACAGGATAAGATGGATACATCAATATAAGAACGGGATAAGATGGATTCATCAATAGAAGAACAAGATAAGATGGATACATCAATATCAGAACAGGATAAGATGGATACATCAATATAAGAACAGGATAAGATGTATACATCAATATAAGAACAGGATAAGATGGATTCATCAATAGAAGAATAGGATAAGATGTATACATCAATATAAGAACAGGATAAGATGGATTCATCAATAGAAGAACAGGATAAGATGTATACATCAATAGAAGAACAGGATAAGATGGATACATCAATATAAGAACAGGATAAGATGGATACATCAATATAAGAGCAAGGCAAGACTGATACATCAATAGAAGAGCAAGGCAAGACTGATACATCAATATAAGAAGACACGATGGATACATCAACAAAAGAATAAGACAAAAATGAGGCATCAATGCAAGAACACGATACAATTGATACATCAAGACAAGAACAAGACATGATGGATACATCAATAAAATAACGAAATATGATTTACAATTCGGTGAATATCCATGTGTTTTCTTATCTAGTTCTTACACGGGAAGATTGTTAAGGCAGTGCACGATGCCAACAGCAGTGGCGAAGGTCCCTGATGTAAATTGAAGATGGTAACAATGTTGTATGAATTTTGTTCGAATTTATTTTTAAATATAAACTTAGCACAGACTGCACTTTTGCAGCTACTCGTATCGAGTTTCAATTACCAAGTTAAGCAGAGCAGACCAGGTCATTATATTTCGACTGCGCACCGGACACTGCAGACTCAACAAACACTTATATAGACTAGGCAGTGGTGGCTCGTCATTAAGGGCCAGTGGGGCCGGGCCCCATCAAAAATAATGTATAACGTGTATTTATTATTTTATAAATTAAAATACAGCAACCAAAAACCATGATTTATCCGGAAAAAATGTCTGGCCCAACCAACAAAAATGATCACGAGCCGCCACTGAGACTAGGAATAAGTCAAACAGCTCTCTGCCAGTGTCAGCAGGTGGAACAGACACCGCAGCATATCCTGCAAGACTGTCCTCTCCTGGGTGAGCTGAGAAGCAACATGTGGCCACAACCAGTTGACCTGAGAACTAAGCTTTGGGGAAACCTGACAGACCTGAAGCTGACCACCCAGTTTGTGGTCCACAGTAAATTATTTTCATGACCAGAGATCGCAGAAGGAGAATTATCAAGTGTTCTTTTACGTGTTCATCCTCAACACTAGCCATACAAGTAAGATCAGATTCATTCAACACTAGACATACAAGATTCATTCAACACTAGACATACAAGATTCATTCAACACTAGACATACAAGCAAGATCAGATTCATTCAACACTAGACATACAAGTAAAATCAGATTTATTCAACACTAGACATACAAGTAAGATCAGATTCATTCAACACTAGACATACAAACAAGATCAGATTCACATAAAACTGTTTTATCAGAAAGTCATTTGCAGAAGGAGGCACCCCTCCTTCCCCACCATGCCTTAACGTGTGGACGCCCATGTGAATTGTGCAAACAACATGTAAGAAACACAACAAACCTAGGGAAGAGTTACAATAACTTCTTCATTTATTTCGATATTCTATGAAAACTGTCTCCCATGGAATACAAGAAAGTAGGGGTGTGGGGGATGTCTCAATGGCGAAGCTAGGCCAGAATTCGGATGCCCTAGGGGGTGTGTGTGTGGGGTGGGTGGGGAATGTCTCAATGGCGAAGCTAGGCCAGAATTCGGATGCCCTAGGGGGTGTGGGGGTGGGTGGGGAATGTCTCAATGGCGAAGCTAGGCCAGAATTCGGATGCCCTAGGGGGTGTTGTGTGGGGTGTGGGAATGTCTCAATGGCAAAGCTAGGCCAGAATTCAGATGCCCTAGGGGTGTGTGTGTGGGGTGTGGGGAATGTCTCAATGGCGAAGCTAGGCCAGAATTCGGATGCCCTAGGGGGTGTGGGGTGGGGGAATGTCTCAATGGCGAAGCTAGGCCATAATTCGGATGCCCTAGGGGGTGTGGGGTGGGGGAATGTCTCAATGGCGAAGCTAGGCCATAATTCGGATGCCCTAGGGGGTGTGGGGTGGGGGAATGTCTCAATGGCGAAGCTAGGCCAGAATTCGGATGCCCTAGGGGGGTGTGGGGGTGTGGGGAATGTCTCAATGGCGAAGCTAGGCCAGAATTCGGATGCCCTGTCCTAGACCCTATACGTCTATGTTACCAAACATATTTAGGTAGAGACTTAAGAACCAAGATGCAACGTATGCTTGTTCTTGTCAAACATCAATTATACATCAAAATAAGAATGATTAAATTGGTGGTCAAGAACGAACGCAAACAACAAACAACAAATAACAATGGTGAAGTGGTTAACACGTTTGCCTGTCCTTCTGAAGGTTGTGTGTTCGAATCTGGACCGAGTCACATGTGCAATTTTTTTATGAGATCCATAAGATTGTTGCCGAAGCTACGGAGTTCATACAACACTCTCGACAGATGGCGTGCCCTTTCTGCCTACAGTGATTGAGCCATTTGTGATAAAACTCCGTGCAATAAAGTCAATGCTTCGTATTTAGATCATATGGACAAGAAAATCAACAACAAAAACTTGTTAACGGGTCTAAGGACAGTAAGACATGAAAGTCTAAGATTCACGAGTGAGTTTAAAACTAATCTAAAGCTAGATAAACAATGTACAACCAAACATATATTGAAACATAAAACTAGGAGAAAAACACACAAATCGAGTGTCTGAATGAAGAATAAAATAGCTGCTTTGTCAAACGATATTAAAATATTGTTTATCATTTCAACAACTACTAAACCAAACTATCGAAATAGGGGAAGACTGCAGTAAAACTTGGTAAATAGTGAAACACGTACAAACAAAGTACTATAGTTTTACAAAAACAGAAACAGTGACGATAAACAGCAACTTTTTATTCCAGCTTTTCCTTAGATACGTTTGTATTTGGTCGTCCATTTGTGTTTCATTTTAATTTGTCACTCCTGTTTGTTCGTTTGCTTGATAAAGGCCTTGTTGGTCGAAACGTTGCTGTTTATCGTCACTGTTTCTGTTTTTGTAAAACTATAGTACTTTGTACGTGTTTCACTAAACCAAACTAGGACGATATAACTCGAATTTGAACGGATTTCTCGTGTAACTGATAAAGTGTTGCAAACATAAATCAATTTTCTGGTCAAATAGTTCTAACCGGAGTCAATTTTGTTCCATTATGGAGTGTGTTCTATACACTCTTTTATACAAGATCTATATAATCATAGATAACTAGGTATTCGCGCCATCAGCGGAAATGCAAGACCGGAAGCGGGGAGTTTCAATAATGATGTTTGGAACATTATGTGACATTTATAGAACTGGGAACAGAGGGAGACAAGCGGAATGAATGAGCTGCAGGGACGGACAGATACTAAGATAAATAGGAAACAGAATGAGAGAAAGTTGAAGTGTTGTTAGAGAGTAGCATATGTTTGATCTGTTCTCTCTTTCTCTCTCTCATCTCTCTCTCTTCTTTCTTGCAACTTATGTTGTGTAGAGTAGCTCAAAGGTTCAGTTCTCTTTATTAAGTCAAGCATGTCAGGCGGTTGTTGTGAATCCATGTGTAGTGATGAGTTTAATTTTTTTTTTTTTCCCCTTTTCCCGATCCAGAAGCACTTGAGCTGAAAGCTCTTCGGCTCGATGTCATGGACATCGTAACCCTTCGGCTCGGTGCCACGAACATCGTAAATCTGGGGAACCTGTAGCCTTTCAGCCAGTCCGCGGAGTTATGAGTTAGTTGAACGTGTAGGCTAACAATTAAGAAACAAGGAGTTTTAAGAACTCCAGGGGGAAGTACTGCAGCCAATGAATATGATGTTATAAGAACTCAAAGAGAAGTACTGGAGCCAATGAATAACATAAATAAATAGACAGTGAAACGAATATTAGGGACTAAAAAAATTACCAAACACAGGATTCGAACCACAAAGTTTTATTTCTTACGGTACACATTGCATAACAACCAGATGGCCGTTTCATTACATAACCATACAGATGACCGTTTCATTACATAACCATACAGATGACCGTTTCATTACATAACCATACAGATGGCCGTTTCATTACATAACCATACAGATGACCGTTTCATTACATAACCATACAGATGACCGTTTCATTACATAACCATACAGATGACCGTTTCATTACATAACCATACAGATGACCGTTTCATTACATAACCATACAGATGACCGTTTCATTACATAACCATACAGATGACCGTTTCATTACATAACCATACAGATGACCGTTTCATTACATAACCATACAGATGGCCGTTTCATTACATAACCATACAGATGACCGTTTCATTGCATAATCATACAGATGACCGTTTCATTGCATAATCATACAGATGACCGTTTCATTACATAACCATACAGATGGCCGTTTCATTACATAACCATACAGATGACCGTTTCATTACATAACCATACAGATGGCCGTTTCATTGCATAATCATACAGATGACCGTTTCATTGCATAATCATACAGATGACCGTTTTATTACATAACCATACAGATGATCGTTTTTAAAAAATACAATAAGCTAGCTCTCCAATAAAAGAGCTTCAATTAGTCGTGTCTATTTAAAAAAAATTATCGAGTACAGAACACAGGAAATCAGATCAGATTTGATTGAACAGTGCTTGCACAAACACATGCTAATAGCGATTTTGTGTTTGAATATATAGGACGAAACAACAACGTAAATACACACAAGTATACACATATAATATACATGCACACACCATTTATAGGTTGATTGAAGTATATGATAACAGACTAAATAGAGAGTTAAACAGAGAGAAGAGCACATTAGAGCAAAGACGTTCAATATACGGTGTAATACCCTTCCCCGTCACATAATCATTTTGTGCTGCCGTGACACAGATGACATAGAGCAGCAGTCTTTCACTAGATGATGAAATTATCAGTCGCATTGGGAAGGCATCCACTGCTATGTTCAAATTAACAAAGCGTGTATGGGAAAATAAGGCATTCACACGAAACACCAAGACACAAGTATATAATACCTGTGTTCTCAGCACTCTGATGTATAGTGGTGAGACGTGGACCACATATTCCAGATAAGAACATCGCCTCAACAACTTCCACGTGCGCTGTCTCAGGCGAATATACAACATCCAATGGCAGGACCACATCTCCAATATAGAAATCCTGGACAGTGTTGGTATTCCAAGCACATACGCCTTGCTGAGTCAGCGTCGTCTCAGATGGTTGGGTCATGTGTGCCGTATAAGCGATGACAGAATCCCAAAGAATATTATATATGGTCAACTCGCAACTGGTACTAGACAGCATGGGCCCCCATTATTACGCTTTATTGACACCTGCAAGCGTGATCTAACTTCATGCGGCATAGACAAAAAACACTGGGAGCGACTGGCCAAAGACAGGTAAGCATGGCGAGCGACAGTAAGGGCTGGCTCACAAAGAAAAGAAGAAAAACAACATTACATGTGGGGGCAAAAGAGAGAGCAGAGAGAAAATCCCATGTATCTGCTCCAATGTCCAGTTTCACCTGCATCAACTGTGGCAAGAATTTCCACTCAGAATAGGATATTACAGCCACAAGAAACGTTGTGATTCTGCGCAGAACATACTACGTGATGCAAAAACTATTGTCTCCTAAGACAAAGAGGCCAATGATGATGATGATGATCCGTCCCCGTCACATGATCATCTAGTGGTGCAGCGACACAGACTCAAGTAGTACCAGTGTTACAAGTAAGGCCCTTGGTGGTCTGCATAATTCATCAGTATCCACCACATCTCCTGTTACAGACACGCCTTTGCTTTGACTGTGACTATAAAGAAGCAAGCACCCGGTGACATGGCTACTTCACGATTCAGAGAAAACTGAAATATGAATGGTCATCTCGTGATTATCTAATGATTGTAATGTGAAGGGCAATGTGGTGATTCAAAGACTTTATGAATGAACGTTTCATGAATGGAAACTATATGATTCTGAAGAAGATGATAAATAGAAACATTCATGATTCAGTTCGTGCTGAACAAATCAGATAATCAATAATGGAAATACAAATAGTTGATTTTTCTTTTATTTTTACAGATAATAGTAGTCTTTGTCTTGAAAAGTTAATTGCTTATCCTTAACAGAACTTGCGAATCAAACCCAACTTTTAAACGCTGTTTGTGATTTTTCTAGGCATTATTACGTTCAGTAGTTTGCTATTGTTTTCTGAACGGGTGGTGCCATCGTAGTTTTGTAAAAATCCACGTGAAACAATTTGCAACCAAACTGTCCACAGCGTGATTCGAACCCAGAACGTAGGGGTTAATAGACCGAGTCACTATCCCCTAAGCCACAGGCGTCACAGTCTTTGTCTATAGATGAGAAAATATTGATTGTCTATAGATGAGAAAAGCTTGATTGTCTATAGATGAGAGAATCGTGATTGTCTGTAGATGAGAAAAGCTTGATTGTCTATAGATGAGAGATGCACACATCCAACTATTTTAATGTTTTCTCATTTAATTTAAGTTGAGCACGTGGTGAGTAACCACGTGAGTTTCGATCTCTTTCTTACACAGGAAGATCTCAGCTGCAGTGCACGAACTCCGTATCACCGGCGTGGATCCCTGATGTAATTTTGAAGATGGTGAAGATATTTTTGTAGGAATTTTATTTTAAATATTTTCTAATGAATTTTCTCGGGCAGCGGCTTTCCAGCCTGCTTTTCTCCATTTTTAACTGCTAAAGGTTCTTTTACGTGCTCAAATTGAACACGATGGCCTACGTTTTATCGTCCGTCTCCGATAGGACTAGGAACTCGATTTAACCTACACTGAGATCAGGAATCTCTGAAAAAATCGTAGAGGTTAGGGTGCTCGTTTCTCGTGCCAAAGGAAGCAGGTTCGCTCGTGTAGTTGATGTTGAACTTGAGCAGTGGCGGCTCGTGATCATTCTTGTTGGTGGGGCCAGACAAAAGTTTTCGGAAAAATCACAATTTTGGGGTTTTATATTTTAATTTATAAAATACTAAATACACATTATTTCTGATGGGGTCCAGCCCCATTTTCCCTTAATGACGATCCGCCACTGAACTTGAGTATGGTATGATGTTGTCAATATATCAGTACAGTTTAACAAAGCAAGCTACAGATCGACATGAAAAGAGATCGGCAATACGGGATGTTGCTAGATGGACTAATGATAAAGTACATGTTGAAGACAAAAGTACAATATGGGACAACAAATATGGACATCTTTGGAAGCCGTTGCGTCTTCTTCTTCTCTTCCACCATTTACTTCTTTATAGAAGTGTTGGATGTGAAACGTAGTGATCTTGTGTGTGCTTGTTTTAAGGCACTTTGTAAGCTGATATTCATGTTCGTAAGGCTGTTCTTGATGCTATCACTCCATCTTTTGCGTGGTCTTCTTCTCGCTTTGTACTCGTTATACTTTCTCTGTGTTGCTCTCTGTGGTAGGCGATACCAGCGCATTCTTGTCAGGTGTACTTTGAGTTCATTGACACCAACAAACCGGCTAGCATTTATTGAACTAATGAATTTGGTTGTAATTCCAGTCTAAGTAAAAGGATAGGTAAAACAAGAATTGGAAGGGATGGCAAGAGAGAGAAAGAGCTGAAAGAAGTTTGTTGAAGACCTGTGCTCCGTTGGGAGTTGAAAAGGGAAGAAATCTTTAACGGCTATAAATCGAAAATATGTTTAAAAAATAACGTAAAAAGTAAAAATAAGAGAAAAATATCGCCAGAAACTATTATCAAATTAGATCATGTCAGTTCTGTATTGCGATCTGCTTCTATTTCAATCATTTATCTTATGTTCTTTTAACAGATCAAATGGCGTGGGATGTGGAGAAGGGAGATAAAAACAATTTAATAATGTTAATTGTAAACCAAAAGTACAATCAATAATTAGAGAGAAAAGTGTGAAGTTATCGAACGTTTGCTAGAACTGGTTTGAATGGCAGCCAATTTTAAGATTCATCATTGAAATCTGAGCACTGGAGTTTAATCTGATATATTTGTATTGATTTCTGTGTGTGTGGGGGGACTGTCAAGGTGGCAATTCTAGTTCTGAAATGTGGGTGTTGGATATGGGAGAAGACAGGTGTGTGAGTGTGTGAGGGAAACCTGTGGCTATGTGTGGGTGTTGGATGAAGATATGGGAGAAGACAGGTGTGTGAGTGTGGGGGCGGGGGGGGACCTGTGGTTATGTGTGGGTGTTGAATGAATAAATGGAAAAATACAGGTTTGGGAGTGTGTGTCTGTGGGGGGAGAATATTGGACATATGTGGGTAGTGTAAGAAGATATGGAAAACAACAGGAAATGTGGGTGTTAGAAGAAGATATGGGAGACAGGAATGTGTGGGAGAGTAACTTTATGTGGGTGTTAGAAGAAGATATGGGAGACAAGAATGTGTGGGAGAGTAACTTTATGTGAGTGTTAGAAGAAGATATGGGAGACAAGAATGTGTGGGAGAGTAACTTTATGTGAGTGTTGGAAGAAGATATGGGAGACAGGAATGTGTGGGAGAGTAACTTTATGTGAGTGTTAGAAGAAGATATGGGAGACAAGAATGTGTGGGAGAGTAACTTTATGTGAGTGTTGGAATCAAATGTTGTAGAAGACAAAAAGTGTGGGAGAGAGAATGTTATATATTCTGGAATATATAAAGAATACATTCAGTGCGTCTCTATAGGCACTCAGTCCCTTTCAGAAAACTCGAAAGATCACTTAATCATCGGGACCGCGAGAGAGAGAGAGAGAGAGAGAGAGAGAGAAGGATCACTTAATTATCGGGATCGCGAGAGAGAGATAGAGAGAGAGAGAAAAAGGTCACTTACACAGTAGCGTCGGCGAGATGCTTAACTGTCCCTCACATCAGAAAGTTCAGGTATCATTTATCCACTTAACAGATTATGGACAAAACAAACTGACACAAAACTCACAGCGGTAATGTTAAGTGAAATTATTAACCGAATATGGAAAAGCGAGAAGATTCATAATGACTAGAAAAATGGAATAATTATTCCAATCATGAAGAAAAGTGACCTTTTATAATGCAACAATTGGTGATGTATCACGTTGTTATCTGTTCATGGGAAGGTACTCTGAACGGTAATATATAATAGAAGGAAAAGGTCAATAGACAAGTAGACAGAGTTATAACTGATGATCAGGCATGATTTAGACAGGGAGGAGCTACTGGGATCATATCTTTACTGTGAGGAATATCATAAAACAAGCTTTGCAATATAATGCTACTTTATCATGCTTTTCAGCAAAGCCTTTGACAGTCTGTATATGCTGTGACATACTAGCACAGATGTCAGGTGACAGACTAGTACAGATGTCAGGTGACAAACTAGTTCAAATGTCAGACAACATGTGACATGCAGTGAATTGACAACGAAATAAATCTGGCAAAAATTCTCATAAAATTGAGACATGATTGGATTATAATGATATTAGAATATCGGCCATTGATACGTGGTTTTTTTGTGGTCAGTAATTACATTTTCCTCTCCTGAACTCGATTTGTGTTTTAAAAAAAACCCAGCAAAAATATAATTTGTCCTGTTGTGTTGTTTATTGAAGGTTGGAATAAGGATATTTGTGTTTTGTTTGAGATACAAACAGTGTTTGTTATACAGCTACACATTCGTTTGTATGTACGTGTGTGTGTGTGTGTGTGTGCATGTGTGTTTGTATGTGTGTGAGGTTGATGGAATTATGGAATGTAGAGGTAATTAATGTGAAAGTAGATAATGTGGAGGTAATTAATGTGAAAGTAGATAATGTGGAGGTAATTAATGTGAAAGTAGATAATGTGGAGGTAATTAATGTGAAAGTAGATAATGTGGAGGTAATTAATGTGAAAGTAGATAATGTGGAGGTAATTAATGTGAAAGTAGATAATGTGGAGATAATTAATGTAAAAGTAGATAATGTGGAGGTAATTAGTGTGAACGTATATAATGTGAGGTAGATAGCAATCACGTACCATTGCCGGCATAGGCGATCTTGTCTCTCCACAACTCTTTATCGGTTTTTTTTGGCGGTTCTAACGTCGGTCTTTTGTCAAACCACGATATCAGACCATCCAACATCTTCTCCCTATGTCTTCCACGATCTCTTCTTCTCCTGAATTTTACCTGTTGTCACCTTCTGTTCTAAACCTCCTCTTCACATTGTATGCCCGAAAACCTTGATTGTCTACTGATTCATATTATTTTGATACTGTTAATTTTTGTGCAGACCTGTTTTAAAACCACATCATTTGTTTTCTTCGCTGTCCATGGAATTTTTAGCATTCTTCTGTAAAACCCTATCTCTGTAGCTTCCAATGATTTTATTGACTGCTTGTTCATTGTCCATGATACGCTACCATACATACGTATTGGTTCAATATAGCACTGGAGTACTCATTTTCTCAGTATCGTAGGTAGTTTGAAGTGGTTTGGCCACTTAATAAGAATGCATCCAAACTCCATAGTATACACAGTCTTCAACAACAGAACATCAGGAAAGATGTTGGGAGGAAGACCCCGAAAAAGATGGTTAGATGGCATAGCAGAATCGTGTCAAAGAGCAAAAATAACAATCACCCAAGCCACTAGAGCAGCTCAAGATAAAAAACAGAAAAGCACGACACTGTGCAACAACCCGGCAATAGTGTGACGACACTGTGCAACAACCCGGAAATAGTGTGACGACAAAAGAAGAAGAAGATAGATAGAGAATTCCCACATAATGTGTTTTTCATTTTTTTAATGAAAGCTGCTTTCGCTTTGTTCAGATATTGGATTCAGTGTTTCCATATAGATATCCCACGTGGTTCAGATATTGGATTCAGTGTTTCCATATAGATACCTCACTTGGTTCAGAGATTGGATTCAGTATTTCCATATAGATATCGCACGTGGTTCAGATATTGGATTCAGTATTCCATATAGTTATCCCACTTGGTTCAGATATTGGATTCAGTATTTCCATATAGATATCCCACTTGGTTCAGATATTGGATTCAGTATTTCCATATAGATATCCCACTTGGTTCAGATATTGGATTCAGTATTTCTATATAGATATCCCACTTGGTTCAGATATTGGATTCAGTATTTCATATAGATACCCCACTTGGTTCAGATATTGGATTCAGTATTTCATATAGATATCCCACTTGGTTCAGATATTGGATTCAGTATTTCCATATAGATATCCCACTTGGTTCAGATATTGGATTCAGTATTTCATATAGATACCCCACTTGGTTCAGATATTGGATTCAGTATTTCTATATAGATATCTCACACATTTCAGAGATTTAATCCAATTACCAATGTGGCTATATTTCATTCCACGATTCTATTGACTGATTCTGTTGTTATGAGTTTCAACCAGTCTACGTTCTCAATGTCATTTCCTATGTTAAGCTACTGGTCAAAGATTGTTCCTTTCATGGAACTAAACTTAATGGTTAGGTCATGTGGTGCTTCGATTAACTGACCAGACCAGTCAAAGTTTACGATCCCCTAGAGTGCTATACCCAATTGGAACTTAGACTTGAGCCCCAGTTACTTGGACCAGGAAGTGAAGTCCAGTCTGGGAATTAGTTGGGAGTTATTTTCTGATCAATCGTTCTAAATCTGAAGATCAACCTTCATTTTGTGACTTTTGTTAGCCTGGTCAAGATTGTTATCTAGTACGTCACAAGTCACGTGGTCAAGGAAATAGTTTCTATTGTGTTTTCATCCGCTTTGTAATGTTGATTTGGTAGGAGTCACTGTTTTGTGCCCAAACAAGCATCCGCAGCAAAAAACAAACACGGTTAGTTTAGAATGTTTCTTAGTGTAGGCATCTTGTTTAATTCTGTTGAAATATTAATAGTAAATAACAATAATTTCAATTCCATCTGAAGTACAGGTCTTTCCACAACAGTTGTCATTTTTTTCTGACCTACGCTATATTATCCAACTATTTTAATGTTTTCTCATTTAATTTAAGTTGAGCACGTAAAAGAACCGGTGACAAACAAATGAACACAATAACAGTAGGCTGAATATACGCTGCCTGAACAAAATTCATTTAAAAGATTAAAACAGAACTTATACAATATTTTTCAGCATCTTCAAAATGACATGAAGTTTAACTATAACTTCATTCGCTCCCTCGTAGAGTCATCGGTATATCTTTCTAGAGATCCCTGATCTCAGTGTAGGTGAGATCGAGTTTCAAGCCCTATCGGAGACGGACGATAAAACGTAGGTCACATGTTCAATTTCAGCACTCAAAAGAACCCTTGGCAGTTCAAAATCAAAAAGAGCAGGCTGGAAAACCGCCGTCCGAACAAAATTAATTTGAAAAGATTAAATATAAAATTCTTACAAAATATCTTCACTATCTTTAAAATTACATCGGGACCCTTGCCGGTGCTACGGAGTTCGTGCACTGCAGCGGAGATCTTACTGTGTAAGAAAGAGATCGGAGCACACACAGTTACTTACCGAAGTGCAATGATGATGGTCCAATCAATCAATCAATCAATCAATCAATCAATAAATCAACCTACTTGTGTTCGAGTCGATAGACAAACGATTACGCAATATACACTTTAAATTGCTTTGTTTTACTGTTTTGTATCTATGATATTTTATCTACGATTGTGAGCGTCTGTAGCTCAAGCGGTAGTGAGCTTGATCACAAACCCAAGCGTACCTGGTTCAAACCCACGGTGGGCAAGTTTGGAAGTAAATTTGTTTCCGTGGGATTTTTCCAAAAATAAAAATAGACCTCACCGTTTAGAAAGCAATGGTAAACTACTGAATATATAAGTGGTGCCTAGAAAAATCAACGACTCGTTTACTGTGGTTGATGGCTACGTCCTGTAAAGGATATGCCACGATTTTCATTTCATCTATGATTAAGAGTTGAAAGTTTTACAGTACTGCACACATTTGATGCAACAAGAGCACAAGATGTATCAAGAATTGAAAGTTTTACAGTACTGCACACATTTGATGCAACAAGAGCACAAGATGTATCAAGAATTGAAAGTTTTACAGTACTGCACACATTTGATGCAACAAGAGCACAAGATGTATCAAGAATTGAAAGTTTTACAGTACTGCATACATTTGATGCAACAAGAGCACAAGATGTATCAAGAGTTGAAAGTTTTACAGTACTGCATACATTTGATGCAACAAGAGCACAAGATGTATCAAGAATTGAAAGTTTTACAGTACTGCACACATTTGATGCAACAAGAGCACAAGATGTATCAAGAATTGAAAGTTTTACAGTACTGCACACATTTGATGCAACAAGAGCACAAGATGTATCAAGAATTGAAAGTTTTACAGTACTGCACACATTTGATGCAACAAGAGCACAAGATGTATCAAGAATTGAAAGTTTTACAGTACTGCATACATTTGATGCAACAAGAGCACAAGATGTATCAAGAGTTGAAAGTTTTACAGTACTGCATACATTTGATGCAACAAGAGCACAAGATGTATCAAGAGTTGAAAGTTTTACAGTACTGCATACATTTGATGCAACAAGAGCACACGATGTATCAAGAATTGAAAGTTTTACAGTACTGCATACATTTGATGCAACAAGAGCACAAGATGTATCAAGAATGAATAAGATTGAGAACTGGATGCAGTGGAGAATTCAAATAAGACAAATGGAACAGATTCATGATCTGTGATGTAGTTTGTGCTAACGTGGAGTGAGAGACATCAACATTTATAGACTTTATAGTGTCCGTTCTTCGAATCTATTAGACGCACTTGAACGTTTCCTCTGTCATCATTCAATAACCTTGTCAAAAGAAACTTTGAATATGACGCTGGAAGAGACGGGAGAACTTGCAAGAGACAGAGAGTTTTTCAGGCGGGTTGTCATGAAAGCGTCGCTCCGCAAGTGGCATGCTACTTCTTGAGAACTAGAAAGTTAAAATATATATATACAATTAATAAAGATAGATAAAACAGGAAGGATGAAAAGAAATGGAATAACAATGAAAAGTAAGAGAAATGAAATAGGAACGAAATAAATGAAAAGTAATAGTAATATTAGAAAAAGAAAGAGAAGGAAATGTGAAAAAAGAGGAAAAAAAAAAAAAACCCAAAACAAATTAATGAAAAGAAAAAAATGAACGGAGGAAGAGAAGTACATAAAGGAGGAAAAAGACATTAAATGGAAAAGGAGGATAGTAGGACAAAATGATAAGAAAAAAGAGAAATAGGAATGGTAAATGTAGAAATTTTTTTTTTTAAAATAGATACAAAGAAGATTAAGAAAACAAAAAGGTTGAAAATGAAAGTAAAATTCTTAATTTTCAGTTTAAACCATTTCTTTTAGTAAAGTAAAATATTATTTTTTTTTGACTTGCTTTTTAAACGTTCTTAGTATGTTTTTTAAAACTATTGTAGAAAAAAGACAACAAAGAAGCTAAAAATCAAGCAAAAAAAAACCCGAAGGAAAAAAACGACAAAAATCTGAAGAAATAAAGAAACCCTACAGGTCGGATCTACATAAGAACAGACTTCATTGCCGTTAGGTTTCATCCATCGTAGCTTTGAAGACGGTTCTGACAGATTTACAGACCCAAACCCAGGACTCCGGAGAGAGCTGGATGGACCCGTCGCTGTTATCGTAAGCATAGTTGGTTGTACGTAGAGCATCCAGTTCTCTAGCATTCTGCTTCAATCCCTCAAATTCCATTATTGAGAGCTTGGTTTACGGTTTTGACTACAATCGTTGTCGTTTTAAGGCGAATCTACTCTGGTACTATTGAAGACCAGATATACTTACCATATGTGGATTGAATCAAAGTGGTATGAAGTCCCAAATTGTGCGTTACGTTGCGTATATATTAGTGAACCACATCGGATGTCTGAGAAAGCTTTGTGTGCGTCGCGTCTCATTAATGCATGTGTTTGCTTTGTATTGTATAACGAAATACTTAGTTAGTTAATTAGCTAGTTAGTTAGTCAATTAGCTAGTTAGTTAGTCAGCAGAAAGTTGGTACAGAACCTTGTTTAATTACATTGAGAAACCAAGAATGAAGTGATTTGGCCACTTAATAAGAATACATCCAAACTCCACAGTATACATAGCCTTCTACAAGAGAACATCAGGTTAAAATGCGGGAGTAAGATCACGAGAAAGATGGTTAGATGGCATAGCAGAATCCTGTCAAAGAGCAAAAATAACAATCACCCAAGCCACCAGAACAGCACAAGACATAAACAGAAAACCACGACACTGGGCAACAATTCGTTAGCAGTGTGATGACAAAAGAAGAAAAAGCAGAAGTTAGTTAGTTAGCTAGTTAGTTAGTTGACTAGTTAGTTAGTTAGCTAGTTAGTTAGTTGACTAGTTAGTTAGCTAGTTAGTTAGTTGACTAGTTAGTTAGCTAGTTAGTTAGTTGACTAGTTAGTTAGCTAGTTAGTTAGTTGACTAGTTAGTTAGCTAGTTAGTTAGTTGACTAGTTAGTTAGCTAGTTAGTTAGTTGACTAGTTAGTTAGCTAGTTAGTTAGTTGACTAGTTAGTTAGCTAGTTAGTTAGTTGACTAGTTAGTTAGCTTAGTGATAGTTAGTTGACTGAGTTAGTTAGCTAGTTAAATTAGTTGACTAGTTAGTTAGTTGACTAGTTAGTTAGTGACTAGTTAGTGTTACTAGTTGTAGTTGACTAGTTAGTTAGTTGACTAGTTAGTTAGTTGACTAGTTAGTTAGTTGACTAGTTAGTTAGTTGACTAGTTAGTTAGTTGACTAGTTAGTTAGTTGACTAGTTAGTTAGTTGACTAGTTAGTTAGTTGACTAGTTAGTTAGTTGACTAGTTAGTTAGTTGACTAGTTAGTTAGTTGACTAGTTAGTTAGTTGACTAGTTAGTTAGCTAGTTAGTTAGTTGACTAGTTAGTTAGCTAGTTAGTTAGTTGACTAGTTAGTTAGTTGACTAGTTAGTTAGTTGACTAGTTAGTTAGTTAGTTGACTAGTTAGTTAGTTGACTAGTTAGTTGACTAGTTAGTTAGTTGACTAGTTAGTTAGCTAGTTAGTTAGTTGACTAGTTAGTTAGCTAGTTAGTTAGTTGACTAGTTAGTTAGCTAGTTAGTTAGTTGACTAGTTAGTTAGCTAGTTAGTTAGTTGACTAGTTAGTTAGCTAGTTAGTTAAGTTGGACTAGTTAGTTAGCTAGTTAGTTAGTTGACTAGTTAGTTAGCTAGTTAGTTAGTTGACTAGTTAGTTAGTTGACTAGTTAGTTAGCTAGTTAGTTAGTTGACTAGTTAGTTAGCTAGTTAGTTAGTTGACTAGTTAGTTAGTTGACTAGTTAGTTAGCTAGTTAGTTAGTTGACTAGTTAGTTAGCTAGTTAGTTAGTTGACTAGTTAGTTAGCTAGTTAGTTAGTTGACTAGTTAGTTAGCTAGTTAGTTAGTTGACTAGTTAGTTAGCTAGTTAGTTAGTTGACTAGTTAGTTAGCTAGTTAGTTAGTTGTAGTTAGTTGACTAGTTAGTTAGTCTAGTTAGTAGTTAGTTAGTTGACTAGTTAGTTAGTTGACTAGTTAGTTAGTTAGCTAGTTAGTTAGTTGACTAGTTAGTTAGCTAGTTAGTTAGTTGACTAGTTAGTTAGCTAGTTAGTTAGTTGACTAGTTAGTTAGCTAGTTAGTTAGTTGACTAGTTAGTTAGCTAGTTAGTTAGTTGACTAGTTAGTTAGCTAGTTAGTTAGTTGACTAGTTAGTTAGCTAGTTAGTTAGTTGACTAGTTAGTTAGCTAGTTAGTTAGTTGACTAGTTAGTTAGTTGACTAGTTAGTTAGTTGACTAGTTAGTTAGTTGACTAGTCTAGTAAGTTGCAAGTTAAGAGTTAAGTTGACTAGTTAGTTAGTTAGCTAGTTAGTTAGTTGACTAGTTAGTTAGTTGACTAGTTAGTTAGTTGACTAGTTAGTTAGTTAATTGGAACACTCATCTTCATGTAGCATGTCTCTTCTGGAACTTGGCTCCCATGACAGCAGTCCAGAAAAAACTCTCTGTTCTGTGCAACTTGGCCTGCGTCAGCAGCAGTCATTCTCAGATCGCCAATGACATCTTGTACCCATCGTCTTCTAGGTCTTCCAGGCACCATTCCCTACAAAATTATTTTCTCTAAGGTACTCATGTCGTTTGATGTGTCCGAAATATTTAAGTTTCCATCTTTTATGCTCTTTAATAGCCAACTCTCTTTAATATCAAGATGTTGCAGAACAGAAGTGTTTGTTCTTTTCGCTCTCCATGATATTCTAAATATTCTTCTGTAGCATTTGCATTCAAAGGCATTAATGATCGTCTCTGCTGCTTTATCAATGTTCCATGTCTCACAACCATATGTTTTTGCCAAGGGGAAAACGCAGATGCTCAGCCTTCTTTCAATTTCTTTTATAGCATTCCTGTCATTTGTCAGCAATGCCGGCCCATGGTATTCCAAGTTGTCGACTCTTTCTATTTGGTGGCCGTTGACACATATATTTGCCATCAATTCTGTTTTATCAGTTATAAATATCTTCGTTTTCATTGTATTGAGATCAAGGTTTTGATCTTCTTTGGTTTTTTGAAGTGACCGTATCAAGTTCGCTATACCTTCTTCTTCTTCTTTGCATTCGTTCTTTACAACCAATTTTAATCACTCTTTGTGGTATGTTTGATCTTTGAGTTCGTTCTTTACAACCAATTTTAATCACTCTTTGTGATATGTTTGATCTTTGAGTTCGTTCTTTACAACCAATTTTAATCACTCTTTGTGATATGTTTGATCTTTGAGTTCGTTCTTTACAACCAATTTTAATCATTCTTTGTGATACGTTTGATCTTTACCAAGAACCTGCAATTGGTTTGTAGGCCCTAAACGCATAGACTTCTACACGTTTAGGACATGTGCATCCTATTTCACCCAAACCTCCTTAGTCGCCTCTTGCAACATGCGTGACAGGTAACAGTGGTTCTATTCTTTACACCCCAAATGTGGACCCCGGTAACCACTCAGGCTATTCTCTATACCAGTTTGTGATGTAGATAACAGCACTGTATCGTCAGCAATCTTCATTTTGGTAACTCGTGACCCATTGGAACACTACGGGACTCAAATGAACAGAGACAGAAACATGTACAACGAGTATTTTTTTTTAGAGACAGGGTAAATATGTACACTAAGAATAATGGTCACACCTTCACAAACAGCGCTAACAGAAGCAGATAATCACTAGCATATTGTACCCGTTCTCTGTACGGACATTTAGTTTAAATCTAGTTTACAGTTACATTTGTTATCCTTTTCCACCTATCTTCTTCTTCTTTACGTTCGTTCTTTACGACCAATTGTAATCACATTTTGTGATATGTTTGATTTTGCCAAGAACGTGTATACGTTGCATATTGGTTTGGTAGTCCCCTAAATGCATAGACTTCTTTTAGGACATGTGCATCCTATTTCAGCCAAACCTCCTAGTTGCCTCTTACGACATGCATGGCAGGCAACAGTAGTTCTATTCTTTACACCCCAAATTTGGGCCCCGGTAACCACTCGGGCACCACAGATCTTCCAGGTCGTTTCTTTTTAGTTTCCTCATCAATCGCCTTCACACTCCTCCGACGCTTGTAGTCAAGCCTAATAATTTATATTTCCCCCTCTGTCTCCATGTTTCTGGCCTTCATTTTTCTTATCATTCTCCCACCGCATATCTCTAACTTCTTTGGTTTCGATAGAACTACGAAATTGTATCATTTCCGAAGTTTCAAGTCCCAAACAGTGAGAGACTGAGCACAGTAAAAAACATGAACCGTCCCCTCAAAATCGGAGAAAAATAACAATTGGCTAATTGAATTTATTCAGATTATAAACTTATCCAGTGACCAGATGTGTTGAAAAGATTTAAAAATCAAAAAACATATTTAGACCGAGCGTGAATCGAACGCGGCTTTATCGCGTATTAGAATGTGCACTTATCAATTGAGCCACAGGCCCTCTTAAAAATGTGTTAAAATACGTTATAATAATAGTCAGCATCATCGCTTTAACATGTAACGGGCAAGTGAAAACATGGATTCCCGTTTTTCGATTTTTAAGTTTTCATGACCATTTCGTTAAGTTGAAATTTAGATATAGAGACGAACCAATAGTCCAGGATTATAATTTTTACATCTTCCCATCTATGAAAGCTACACTCTTGCCAAATTTCAAGTCCGTAGGATGTCTAAATATCTTGAAACAATGGGAACAGACACACATACAATTTTATTAAACTTATTCATATATATATATATATATACTAGCTGTACCCTGCGCGCGTTGCTACGCCTCCAAAAGAAATTGAATTTAAAGGAAACTCGGTAAAACAATATTTAATAATTATTTTGGATCATTGTCCTTTTGTTCATTTTCTTGGAAAAAAACCTTACAATTTAACGTTTCATTTTAATTCTGTTTATGGAAGTGCTCTTTGATATATAATATTCTTTGTTTTTCCGTCTGGTGCGTACACGAATAAATCAGAAGGTTTTCTGACGCATGAACAGGCCACATATAGCTGTCCATGTGAAAAGCTTGGATTTTCCAAATGTAGTCCACACACTTGTAGCGATTGTCCTTGTGATTTGTTGACGGTCATTGCAAAGGCGAGTCGCACCGGAAACTGCAAGCGTTTGAATTCGAATGGCATGTCGGCTGGAATCATTGGGATCCGTGGCAATAGTATATCTTCTTTAAATTTTCCATTTAAAATTGTACCTTCGATGATATTGTTCATCATATTTTTCACTAAAAACCCGGTACCGTTGCAAAGTTGTGGTGGATTGATGTTTCAGAGAAGAATGATAGGCACGCCAATTTTCAATGTTAATAACGTGGTGGCATGCCTGGAAAATCAAGTGAATTCAAGAATTCAGTTGGATAATTGACAACTTCGTCTTGATTCATTACAGTATCGATGGACTTATACGTTATCACTTCGCCTGGTATTTTGTTTTGAATGCTCAAATTCATGGCATATACATCCTTTTTTTTTTGCTCCTAATATTGCACGTGCACTGAGCCACTGATGATCTTTGTAATTATGTGCAATATTTGGGAAAACTTTATGAATCAATTCGTCTGTGGACGCTATGATGTTACAGAAGTTTGTTGGCAATGTGAAACATCGTGTGGAATCATCGATTGACATTTTCCCATTCCGAATATCCAACAATTGTTTTACGAAACGTTCAGCGGTTTCATCATGTTGTAGTTGTATACGCATATTGGTCTTCAAAGTCAATTTCTGTATGTGTCACCATAGAACTGATGATTTCAGGCATGCATTAAGTTCATCAGCGGGTGTTGATCTTGGTATAACTGGTAGAGTTTGCCGAAATCGCCAGACAATAAAATGAGTGCGCCACCGAAGAGCTGGTCATTTCCTCTCAAATCTTTTAGTGTACGATGAAGCGCTTCTAATGCTTTTTTTTGTGCGCCATAGTACATTCATTCCATATAATGAGTTGACATAATTGGAGTACTTTACCCATTGCAGAATTTGTGTTGATATTGCATGTTGGCGTCTCAGTGATTTGCATATTCAACGACAATTTCAGCGCTGAATGCGCTGTTCGGCCACCATCTAAAAAAGTTGCCTCAATTCCAGAAGATGTGATTGCCAGTGCAATATTATTTCGTGATCGCATGGTTGCCAAAATAAGTGAAATGAGAAAACTTTTGCCTGGCCTCCGGGCGCATCTATGAAATACAATCCACCATTTTGGCTGGTAATTGCATGCATAATTCTGTCATATGCTATGCGTTGTTCTGGAATCAATTTTGGAAGATTCGTTTGAACAAAGTACTCAATTCGTTGATATCAAAGTGTTTCTCGTTCCAACTCACAATCGAAAAGGTTGTTTGCAGATCGTTCTGGCGCAACCATTCCCAATTGCACCAGTGCTTTATTAGTGATTGCTAAACATATGTCCTCAATTGAAACCAATGCCTCATTATATACGTTTGGTGTGAATTGAATGTCAGGATTTTGATTCGTCGCACGCAAGCGATGTAGGATGTCTTCACTCATGTAGTCTTTGTATTTTTCCCAAAGTTCTTTTGGATTGGATGGGAAGCATGTTGTTAAAATTACTGCAAATAATGTGCGTATTTGCTGTGGTCGTGCAGTATTGATGCATCAGCAGTGAAGTTTCCCAATGCGCATCGTTTTCAAGAAGATTTAATTCTTGGCAAGCTTCACGAAAAGTAGCACATACGTGACAGTTAACTGTTCTCAATTCTTGTAAGGATGTTGTCCACGTTTGTTGATTAACAGTAATCGCAAGTAAAAGCATTCTGCATTGTTTGGATGAACAGTGTACAAACGGCCTAACGTGTTGGTCGAATATAAATTGGAATGTTCTTCAACTGTTTTACCTTGTTTGCGACGTTGAAACTTTTTCGCTACTGCATTCCATGTGTAGTATGTTGGCAGTTCAGAGTAAAGTAGCGTCTTTGCAAATATATCATCTCTACACAATGAGAAAAATGCAGTTAACGTTGTTGGCAATGGTGACAATGCTCGTGCATGTGCATTTTCTGTTGTGAAGTACACGCGCTGTCCATTTTCAAGGTGCACTGCCAAATGAACAACTGTTGGATGTCGTTCATGGATTGGAAATTATAAAATGCGCCATACTGCTTCATTGCTACTAATGTAACGTCCCAGTTGATAATGCTCGATTTCATCGATGGATGCAGTTATATTTGCCACTCCAAAAACTGCCATATTGCTTCCTTTGTTGACATATTTGCAAATGTACTTGATCGATTTCACCAAATTGCAATACTCGATCGAATGTACTTGATCGAGACAAACAGATGATGAACAACGAATGTCAGGATTTTGATTAAAACTGTAGCAATACATGCATAATCTATCCATTTTTCCAATAACCACATTTGGATGAAGACTGTAATCATAATTAGTATTGTAATGGAATGCACCTAGATTTAAATCAGCGTGCAGTGTTCGTCTGGATAGAGCAGTGCGTATCCGAACGGTTTGCAGACTTGCTTCCGTTGCTCGATTGTTTCAGCTGAACGGACTTGAGCAGTGCGTACTCGATTGGTTCCTAGTCTTGCTTCACGTTGCTCGTCTGTTTCAGGACGAACGGGCTTCAGCATTGCGTACTCGAACAGTTTGCAGTCTTGCTTTCTGTTGCTCATCTGTTTCTGAAGCTAGTAATGCCTTTCTTTTTCGTGCTCTAGGTGTAGATGGGCCAATAGCTTTTCGTTTGGGAGGCATAATTGCAAATGTATGGAAAATTCGTGAAGAGCGTGTGGAAATAACTGCATCTTGTTCGTCTTCACACACGGAATTAAATATCACTGTTGATGTTTCGCTGGAATAAATAAAAAATTAGCATTTGATTAAATTCTATTAGGAAATGCATAGAAACTGGGAGTAAAATGTTTTGAAAAATCAGGAAAACTGTATGAATCATTTGTCGAAACTACTCACGCGCCACCTATTGCGAAATGGTTGTACTAATTTAGAATTGCACGCCGTTATAGCGTGGATTGATTTACAAAATAATAAATGGTAACCCCGTTTCTGTCGTGTACTCTAATATTGGGTAATATTCATACATATAACGTGTACATCAGGTAAACGTTGATGGCAAAATAACCATCTTGCCATTTATAGAAATGCCGGCCTATAGCTTCCCTCAAATGAACGTATTCCTCGGATCGTAGTTTTGTTTGGTTTAATCGAATATAGAGCAATTTTTGCCAACATAGCTAACAAACATTGATGGAATAGTTGGCGATAACTTAAATATGATTTGCAGTATCTAGAAACAAACCTGGATTGTGTATTTTAAAAATTGACTTGAATCATACGTCACCGAATCGTGTAGATGCGCATACCGTAAACTTCCGGAAGAAACTCTCGATGAAATTTGCGTTTTTCGATTTTTTAAAAGATTTTTCTCTAAAATTGTAAGCTCTACATATTTAAAACTATGACAGGTAGCATTCTGACATCAAAACAAACATAAACAAACATATCCTGTAAATTTCAGCTAAATCTGATGTGTAAATACTAATACGTACACCGTAGCCTTCCGGAAACGTTAATGGCAATTTGGTTAGAAACTCTCGATGAAATGAGCGTGTTATTATTTTTTAGATTTTTCCGAAAAGCTTCAGCGCTACCTATTTCAAACTGTGACAGGTAGCATCCCGGCATCAAAACAAACATATCCTGTAAATTTCAGCTACATCTGTTCAGTAGTTTCCGAGTCTATAGGTAACAAACATACATACATACATACATACATTTTTATATATATATAGTAGATAGTAGAAGAAGATATATATATATAGATTGGGTTTTGCTACTTCTCTCTCTCTCTTCTTTTCTTTTTCTCTCTCTGTCTAAACATAACTTTTAGATTCGATGTCGACTTCCTAAAGCAAAATTATGGTCTCCCAAATTGATGAAGAGTATTTAATGTACTGGTAACAGGAGGCCGCAGTCACATAATGAAATCAATACAACATGCAGTATATTAGTGAGAGTGTTTGTTAGATTGATATCTTAAACAAACCATCATTCAGTAGCGTGCCATACTATAGTAACAGAGCTTATAAATGTTTCTCTATCTTCAGTCGGATATTTAGTCTCTTTTTTTTACATAAAATACATAAATCACAACATTTCTTAAAATCACATTTCTTAAAAACATAACATTACTTAAAATCACATTACTTAACTCCTTGTGGATATAACGCAACACTTCGTGGTTTTGTGTTGGACGCCTTTTACCAGGAGCCATACTAAAGGGTGTTTTTTATTTAAATGGTTTGGAAAAGATGACTTTTGCCCTAGCCCACTAAGAGTTAAAATTATAACATTTCTTAAAATCACAACATGTCTTAAAATCACAACATGTCTTAAAATCACAACATGTCTTAAAATCACATTACTTAAAATCACAACATGTCTTAAAATCACAACATGTCTTAAAATCACATGTCTTAAAATCACAACATGTCTTAAAATCACAACATGTCTTAAAATCACATTACTTAAAATCACAACATGTCTTAAAATCACATTACTTAAAATCACAACATGTCTTAAAATCACATTACTTAAAATCACATTTCTTAAAATCACATTACTTAAAATCACATTTCTTAAAATCATAACATTACTTAAAATCACAACATGTCTTAAAATCACATTACTTAAAATCACAACATGTCTTAAAATCACATTACTTAAAATCACATTTCTTAAAATCATAAAATTACTTAAAATCACATGTCTTAAAATCATAACATTACTTAAAATCACAACATGTCTTAAAATCATAATATTTCTTAAAATCACAACATGTCTTAAAATCATAACATTACTTAAAATCACAACATGTCTTAAAATCATAATATTTCTTAAAATCACAACATGTCTTAAAATCATAACATTACTTAAAATCACAACATTTCTTAAAATCATAACATTTCTTAAAATCACAACATGTCTTAAAATCACATTACTTAAAATCACATTTCTTAAAATCATAACATTACTTAAAATCACATTACTTAAAATCACAACATGTCTTAAAATCACATTACTTAAAATCACAACATGTCTTAAAATCACATTACTTAAAATCACATTTCTTAAAATCATAAAATTACTTAAAATCACATGTCTTAAAATCATAACATTACTTAAAATCACAACATGTCTTAAAAACATAATATTTCTTAAAATCACAACATGTCTTAAAATCATAACATTACTTAAAATCACAACATGTCTTAAAATCATAATATTTCTTAAAATCACAACATGTCTTAAAATCATAACATTACTTAAAATCACAACATTTCTTAAAATCATAACATTTCTTAAAATCACAACATGTCTTAAAATCAGAACATTTCTTAAAATCAGAACATTTCTTAAAACTATAACATTTCTTAAAATCACATTTCTTAAAAACATAACATTTCTTAAAATCAAATTTCTTAAAACCATAACATTTCTTAAAATCCCATTTCTTAAAATCACATTTCTTAAAATCATAACACTTCTTAAAATCACATTTCTTAAAATCATAACACTGCTTAAAATCACAATATTTTGTACCAACATAACATTTCTTACATTAATAAGCTTTCTCACTGTAACAACATTCCATATGAACATAACATTTCATGCAATTATAACATTTGATGCAATTATAACATTTCATGCAATTATAACATTTGATGCAATTATAACATTTGATGCAATTATAACATTTGATGCAATTATAACATTTCATGCAATTATAACATTTCATGCAATTATAACATTTCATGCAATTATAACATTTGATGCAATTATAACATTTGATGCAATTATAACATTTGATGCAATTATAACATTTGATGCAATTATAACATTTCATGCAATTATAACATTTCTTACTGTTCTATATTTTTGTTAAATCTCACAACATTTATTGCAGTCACAACAATTATTAATTCATGTTCTTCTGGTACATATGTTTGTTTTGTTATTATGGTATAACATGGACGTCCATATGTTCAGACAAAATGGGATGGGTTTGAAGGAGTGGCGATACCACATCCTGGAAATGGGCTTGTTGATAGCCGTTCTATGCGAATCTAGTCTTCTCCCTTTCCGCGTAGTACACTACCTGTCTCTGTGGCGTAGAAGTTAGGTGATTGTCTATCGTGCCAAGGGTACCAGGTTCGTTTCCTCGTGGAGCCATCTGGATATTTTTCCAGAGATGCCCGATCTCATGGTAGATAAGATAAGATCGAGTTCCTAGTCCTATCGGAAACGGAAAATAAAACGTGTTCAATTTGAGCACGTAAAAGAACCCTTGGCAATTCAAAATCGAGACGAGCGGGCTGGAAAGCCGCTGCCAGGACAAAACTCAATGAAAAGATTACAAATAAAAGTTCCTATAAAAATATCTTCACCATTTTCAAAATTACAGCGGGAAACTCGCCGGTGCTACAGAGTTCGTGCACTGCAGCTGAGATCTTCATGTGTAAGAAAGAGATCGGAGCACACATGGTTACTAACCGAAGGGCAATGATGATGGTAAAATCAATCAATCAATCAATCAATCTATCAATCAATCAAGCAAACTACGAACTAACATCTTCAAAAGTTATTTTGTCCCCTCCTGGAACAAATTATGCTGCCGCCCTTGTGGCTGAACTAACATTTGTTCATGTGTTATTGACCTACCATCTGTTCATGTGTCAACAGAAAACACATCACAAAGCTTAGTCCTACAGTTTCTCTCTATTTCACCACCCCCCACCCACCACCACGAAATTAACCTGTGTTTCTGTTGGTTTCAATCATTCTTGAACAATCAACATTTCAATTTACTTCCCTGCCTTTAAAAAAATAAAAACCCAGTTTTTCTTCCGCCTCCACAAACCGCACTATCCCTTTCTCGCTTTAAAACACGTTGGAAGTCATGTGACTTGTTATTTATTTTCTTCAACACGATTTGTTGATGTTTAGCTGTTGCAGTACGTTATATTTAGCTGTTGTAGTACGTTATATTTAGCTGTTGTTGTACGTTATATTTAGCGGTTGTTGTATGTTATATTTAGCTGTTGTTGTACGTTATATTTAGCTGTTGTTGTACGTTATATTTAGCTGTTGTAGTACGTTATATTTAGCTGTTGTTGTACATTATATTTAGCGGTTGTTGTACGTTATATTTAGCTGTTGTCGTACGTTATATTTAGCTGTTGTTGTACGTTATATTTAGCTGTTGTTGTACGTTATATTTAGCTGTTGTTGTACGTTATATTTAGCGGTTGTTGTACGTTATATTTAGCTGTTGTCGTACGTTATATTTAGCTGTTGTTGTACGTTATATTTAGCTGTTGTTGTAAGTTATATTTAGCTGTTGTAGTACGTTATATTTAGCTGTTGTTGTACATTATATTTAGCGGTTGTTGTACGTTATATTTAGCTGCTGTCGTACGTTATATTTAGCGGTTGTTGTACGTTATATTTAGCGGTTGTTGTACGTTATATTTAGCTGTTGTTGTACGTTATATTTAGCTGTTGTCGTACGTTATATTTAGCTGTTGTCGTACGTTATATTTAGCTGTTGTCGTACGTTATATTTAGCGGTTGTTGTACGCTACACCTAGCTGTTGTAGTACATTATATTTAGCTGTTGTAGTACATTATATTTAGCTGTTGTAATACATTATATTTAGCTGTTGTAGTACATTATATTTAGCTGTTGTTCGAGTGAATATTTCCAATTCATTGAGGTGAACGTTTAGACGAGAGAACATTTTCTTCTTGAAAAACAAACGTGAAAAATCTTGATATACAGTTTAAGTTTGAGATGGAATTGTAGTTAAGAGAATTGTAGTTTAAGTTTGAGATGGAATTGTAGTTAAGAGCAGGATAATATTCTGTTGCTGAGACAACCTATGTGGAACTTTGATCCGACTTCTGGAACTAAGCGTGTTCATCCAATCGCTGGCCCACCCGCAGTTGACGTCACATTTACTCGTGTGATATAGCTGATTCCAGAGATAGTTTCTCACACCGATTGTTGGTCGTATTGCAGCTGGTAGTATGGAGGTAACTAAATATTTGAAATGTTACATACGGGCAGCTACTACAACACATGTGACCATGTTGTTACTTATGGCGGCTGTAACATCAACAAAATCATACACACTTTTAGAGCCGTTACTCAAAGAGGTAAGAATACATTCTATTCTGTACATTCTCTTGTAGATGGCATCAATTTTCTTTGAGTTGAGATATATTGCATGTTAACTAGTTGCAACATGTGATATAAATATTGTATGTTAACTAGTTGCAACGCCCGTACCTGCGTGTTCGTAGCGCGTTGGACTACGGTGACTATTCCTCTGTGTGTGCGGGTTCAATTCCGCGGGATGGCAGAAAAAGCCACAGATTCTCCAGATTTACTGTGTTCGTGGCACTGAACCGAAGGGTTACGATGTCCATGGCACCGAGCCGAAGAGCTGAAAAGCTCGAGTGCTTCTGGATCGAAAAAAAATAAATAAACAACAACTAGTTGCAACATGTGGTATAAATATTGTATGTTAGCTAGTTGCAACTTGTGATATAAATATTGTATGTTAACTAGTTGCAACTTGTGATATAAATATTGTATGTTAACTAGTTTGCAACTTGTGATATAAATATTGTATGTTAACTAGTTGCAACTTGTAATATAAATATTGTATGTTAACTAGTTGCAACTTGTGATATAAATATTGTATGTTAACTAGTTGCAACTTGTGGTATAAATATTGTATGTTAGCTAGTTGCAACTTGTGATATAAATATTGTATGTTAGCTAGTTGCAACTTGTGATATAAATATTGTATGTTAACTAGTTGCAACTTGTGATATAAATATTGTATGTTATCTAGTTGCAACTTGTGATATAAATATTGTATGTTAACTAGTTGCAACTTGTGGTATAAATATTGTATGTTAACTAGTTGCAACTTGTGATATAAATATTGTATGTTATCTTTAACATCTTCTTACTCTTTTTTTTATCTAATCATGTCTTGTCTCAAAGCGTCAGGATAAGAAGAGATTTCTAGAACATCCTTTTGTGTGTGCTTCGTAAATAGTGTTTTTCATCACCTTTGTTATTTGAGTACCCTCTTTTGCGTGGACAGCCTTTTGCTTTGTATCCACTGTATTGCAGCAACATTGCTCTTTGTATCCACTGTATTGGAGCAACATTGCTCTTTGTATCCACTGTATTGCAGCAACATTGCTCTTTGTATCCACTGTATTGGAGCAACATTGCTCTTTGAATCTGCTTATGTGGCCGAACCAATTAATTTGTTGTTTCTTGATAAAGTTCAGTACTGATGTTGTACCTACTTTTGTTTTCTGATGTCTTCATTTCTAAACCGTTCTTTTCTTGATACTCCAGCATTCTGTGTAGACACTTCATCTCTGTCGTGACTAGTCTCTTCTTGATACTCCCAGCATTCTGTGTAGACACTTTATCTCTGTCGTGACTAGTTTACTTATATCGTTTGATGTCAGTGTCCAGATTTGGCATTGGGTAGCTTAATGTTGGGGGAAATATTGTGTTGTATCATGCTCTTTTTGTGTTCACGGTGACGTTTGCATTTCAAAATTGGCGCCATTTGTCCTATTGTTTGGTTTGCTTTTTTTCATATTTGTTGGATTTCGTTAGTTATTCTTCCATTCACTGAAAAATGCTCTCCTAGGTACGTAAAGTCAGCCTTGACTTGTTTTAATTGATGTTTGTCAATGGAGATATTAGTAGCATTCTCTAGAGAATGTCTCTCCCTAGGTACGTAAAGTCAGCCTTGACTTGTTTTAATTGATGTTTGTCAATGGAGATATTGCTAACGTTTTCTTCTCTCGCGAATATCATTAGCTAATCTTGAACAGAACAACGAACATCTTCTACTCAGTATTGTTAGGATGTGTGACACTGAATAGTTTGTTTCGTTAGATAGATTCAAGAATATTACAAAAGCGCCGCTGTGGTATAGTTGTTAACGCGTTTGCAATGCACAGACACATAATGAACGTATACACAACAACACACTCAAAAATAAATGCAGGGAAATCTAGTCAATATGTTTCTCATTAACACGTTTTCCCGCATAGAACAACTATCTTATCCTGGGGCCAATCCTAATAATACATATCTAATTCTCTCGTATATAACTTTCACACAGGAATAAAAAATGATGAGAGAAAAAACAACAACTCCAGAGTAATCTAACAATTTGGGTAACAATTTTTTACTGCACTGGAGGTTAAAAAAATTTTTACTGATAGTGGGAGACCCTCTTTTCCCTTTAATATCGCTCCTTCTTTAGATTTTACGTTTGGTAGAAGCTATTTTCGGTCTATTAATCCCGACGTTCTGAGTTCGAATCACGCTGCGGATCATTTGGTTGCAAATTGTTTCGCGTGGATTTTTACAAAAAGGACGATAGCACCACCCGTTCAGAAAGCAATGACAAACTACTGAACGTAATAATGCCTAGAAAATCACAAACAGCGTTAAAAAGCTGGGGTTGATTCGAAAAGTCATGTAAAGGATACGCAATTAACTTCGTAGAAGATATTTACTTTCATTTGTTTTATTTCAAATTTTTAAACATTAATATAATTACATGCTTCAGTATATTATGAATATGCTTACATGATAATTATAGATGTAACAGTTCACTGTAAATGTATGTCTCAGTAGTATCGTTAGTGGTTGATACTGCTTTAGTGAATGTGTCACCTTTTTCTGTCACTGACCACCATACTCCTTGTTGTTACATCCTCCGACTACCCCACCATACTTCCTTGTTGTTACATCCTCCGACTACCCCACCATACTCCCTTGTTGTTACATCCTTCGACTACCCCACCATACTTCCTTGTTGTTACATCCTCCGACTACCCCACCATACTCCCTTGTTGTTACATTCTTCGACTACCCCACCATACTTCCTTGTTGTTACATCCTCCGACTACCCCACCATACTCCCTTGTCACATCCTTCGACTACCCCACCATACTCCCTTGTTGTTACATCCTTCGACTACCCCACCATACTTCCTTGTTGTTACATCCTCCGACTACCCCACCATACTCCCTTGTTGTTACATCCTTCGACTACCCCACCATACTTCCTTGTTGTTACATCCTCCGACTACCCCACCATACTCCTTGTCACATCCTTCGACTACCCACCATACTCCTTGTTGTTACATCCTCCGACTACCCCACCATACTCCCTTGTTGTTACATCCTCCGACTACCCCACCATACTCCCTTGTTGTTACATCCTTCGACTACCCACCATACTCCTTGTTGTTACATCCTTCGACTATCCCACCATACTCCCTTGTCACATCCTTCGACTACCCCACCATACTCCCTTACACATCCGCCCTTGATGATATATGTTCACATATATTCAAAAAGAGATATCCAGCTAATAATAATAAAGCCCATAATCCGTTATGGTCGTAGGGGTGTCACTGTGGAGACATCAGCACAAAAAGCACGCCATGAATCTCTGTCTTCAACTCCTCGGGCGAGTGTGGAGAAACTCTGCCCCGACCAGCTCTTGATGTTGTCAAACCAGGATTTCTCTGCCTTCCTTTCTTTCTTCCACCCTCAACTGTTCCCTGTAGGATAGTCTTAGAGAGTGAACCATGTCTTCCAGCTAATATTGCCACATGTATAATATCTGTTCAACAAATTCTTTCACTGCCGAGTAATCTCAACCAACGGTAGTTGTGTTAGCATCATTTACACAGACCATCAGACAAAGATAAATGACAGATAAACTCAACTCAACATTTCAACTGCAACGCAAACAACTGGGGAAAAAAACAAAAAAAAACAAAAACAAAAAAAACCGCAAACAAATACAGGAAACAGTAATACTTCACAAAAAAAGAACGATAAACCGCATATAGATCTAATAGTAATAAATTGTCACGTAATGCATAAGCGTTTATCTATCGACTGAGACACAAGTTCGTTGTTGGTTCAATCCTGTACTTGACGTTCTACACATGAGGTAAGTAATTTACCTCTCCCACCTCATGCACACTCGGGTTTAGAAAATGAAGTGACATGCACATTAAACCTGTTTGAAAAGTCTACGAGAAATTCGTTTATTTATTAATAAAATCGTACGTAAACTCTATTGTCTATTGTCTATTCCCAGGTGGAAGATGTAGTTGGTTGACCACTCTTGCCGTTAAGCGTAGGGATAGGAGCTTTAATTAGCGTTCTAGGGTCAGATGAGTCGCCCTTGTTGTGTTGTATCCGCGTTTATGTAGTATGGTCTTGATATTGTCTCTCCATTTTTTTGGGTCTTCCCTTAGCTCTAGTACCCGATCTCTTTTTGTTGCATGCTGTTGTTGGTGGTTGGTTGTATTTCATTCTCATTAAATGTCCAAACCACTGCATTTGTTGTCTTTCGATGTATTCGTGCATGAAGTTATGCCCACTCTGCTTCTGATGTCCTCATTTCGTAGTCTGTCTTTTCTGGTGACTCCACTGCCTTCCTCAAGCATTTCATTTAACACGTGGTGAGTTTTCTGTGATGTGTTGCTGTAAGAGACCAAGTTTGGCACTGGTAACAAAGTGTTGGTAGGAAAATACTTTTATCATCTGTCTTTTCCCTTCCATCTTGATATTTGGGTGTTGTAGTAATGGTGCCAGCTGGTAGGTCACTGCATTTACTTTTTGACACCTTTTCTCTATTTTTCTATCGAGTTTTCCTTCCTCTGTGAAAATGCTGCCTAAATATTTGAATTCAGAAACTTTCTTTACTCTGGTGTGATCTATTTGTATGTTTGCTTGGCTTGGTGTTCTGCTGATTTTCATGGTCTCGGTCTTTTGTTTGTTGATTTTCATGTTGTACTTTCTACATGCTATTAGCAATGAATTCATGTGATGTTGTAGCTGATCTTCATCTTCATAGATTAAACTTTGGTCGTCCGCAAAAAAGCAATTCGTGATTTGGTTGTTTAATTGGTCGTCGCGATCATTGTCTATGTCAATAAGATCTTTTTCGCACTGTGCCTCTTTCACTATTCTGTCTATATATATGTTGAAGAGAAGAGGTGAAAGCACACAACCCTGTCTTACTCCTGATTTTGTTTCGAATGAGTCTGTCATTTCGTCTTACCACACTGTGGCTATTTGTATCTATTGCTCTGATGTTGTCTAGCAGTTGGCCCTTGATCCCATAGTTTTCTAGTGTTTCCCATAGAATACTTCTATCTATTCTGTCAAATGTCTTTTCTTGATCGATGAATATTAAGTGTAACTCTTTATTATATTCTACTGCTTTTTCACTCAGTTGTGTCAGAGTGCACAAAGCGTCTGTGCATCCACTTCTTCTAAATCCAAACTGTGTATTTGTGGGTCAGCGATGTGTTATATGCGCTGTTCTAATATTTTTGCGTATATTTTACCAGTGTGGCTTAATAGTGAAATGCCTCTGTATGTTTCGCATTCTCTTTTATTGCCTTTATTTTTCCATAATTGGATTATTACTGATTTTTGCCAGTCATCTGGAACTTTTCTTTCTGTCCAAGCTGCTGTGAATATTCTATTTAACCATTTTACACCTATTTCTTTGCATGCTTTAATTGCTTCGTTGGGTATGCCATCTGTACCTGGTGATTTGTTGTTTGGGCTGTTCTTTATTGCTGTTTCAATTTCTTGGATCAATATATATGGTTCTGTTTCTTCACTTTCCTTTGTTGTGTTTTATATATTTAATTAATTTAGTAAGGTTGTAAAGTTCTTGAAAATATTCCTTCCATCTTCCTTACGTAAACTCAACAGTAATAAATCATATATAAATCCAACAGTAATAAATCATATATAAATCCAACAGTAATAAATCATATATAAATCCAACAATAATAAATCATATATAAATCCAACAGTAATAAATCATATATTAATCCAACAATAATAAATCATATATAAATCCAACAGTAATAAATCATATATAAATCCAACAGTAATAAATCATATATAAATCCAACAGTAATAAATCATATATAAATCCAACAGTAATAAATCATATATAAATCCAACAATAATAAATCATATATAAATCCAACAGTAATAAATCATATATTAATCCAACAATAATAAATCATATATAAATCTAACAGTAATAAATCATATATAAATCCAACAGTAATAAATCATATATAAATCCAACAGTAATAAATCATATATAAATCCAACAGTAATAAATCATATATAAATCCAACAGTAATAAATCATATATAAATCCAACAGTAATAAATCATATATAAATCCAACAGTAATAAATCATATATAAATCCAACAGTAATAAATCATATATAAATCCAACAGTAATAAATCATATATAAATCCAACAGTAATAAATCATATATAAATCCAACAGTAATAAATCATATTTAAATCCAACAGTAATAAATCATATATAAATCCAACAGTAATAAATCATATATAAATCCAACAGTAATAAATCATATATAAATACAACAGTAATAAATCATATATAAATCCAACAATAATAAATCATATATAAATCCAACAGTAATAAATCATATATTAATCCAACAATAATAAATCATATATAAATCCAACAGTAATAAATCATATATAAATCCAACAGTAATAAATCATATATAAATCCAACAGTAATAAATCATATATAAATCCAACAGTAATAAATCATATATAAATCCAACAGTAATAAATCATATATAAATCCAACAGTAATAAATCATATATAAATCCAACAATAATAAATCATATATAAATCCAACAGTAATAAATCATATATTAATCCAACAATAATAAATCATATATAAATCCAACAGTAATAAATCATATATAAATCCAACAGTAATAAATTGTCTATAAATCTTCTTCTTCACCTTTCAACTCCCAACGGAGAACAGATCTTCAACAAACTTCTTCCAGCACTTCCTCTCTCCTGCCATCCCTTCCAATTTGTCCATGTTTTACCTATCCTTTTAGTCTCCAGCTTTCTTCCCCTGGTATATATCGGACTTCCCTTACTCCTCTTTCTCAGCGGGTTCCAAAACAGTGCCTGTCTTGCTATACTTACAGTCGGTCTTCTCAATGTGCGTCCTATCCATCGCCAACGTCTCTTCCTTAGCTCTTTCTCCATTGGTATCCACTTAGTTATTTCTCTGAGTTCCTCGTTTGTAATCTTATCATACCATCTCAGTCCTCTATTCTACGTAAACATCCATTTACGAAGGACTGTAGTTTTCTGGTGGTTTCTTTTGTTATCTTCCATGTTTCCGAGCCATAGAACAGCACTGACTTCACATTTAATTGAACGATTCTCAGGTTTGTGTTTTTTTTTTATCTCCTTTGATTTCCATATCTTACTCAATGCAGTTAAGTTTCCCTTGCTTTTTGTATTCTTATCTTGACATCTTTGTTTGTTGCCCCTTCTGTGTCTATGTTGCAACCAAAGTATGTGTATGATTCTATATCTCGTAGAGCTGTTTCCTCCAGCATAATCTGGTTTATATTTACTGAATTTATTCTCATGACCTTGGTCTTTCTCCTGTGTATTTTCAAACCTAGTTGCTGAGATTTATTATTTAGGATATTCATTTTATCTGTAATCTGTGCGTGATTGTGGGACAGCAAAGCCAGATCGTCTGCAAAATCCAGGTCCTCTAGTTGTTTCATAAGCGTCCATTGTATTTCATGATCCAATCTATGGCCCACAAGAACAGGAATGGTGATAACAGGCATCCCTGTCTCACTCCCGTTTTTATCTCAAAAGAATTCCGTCAGTTGGCCCTCAGGTATGACTCTGCATTTTATTCCTTCATAAGTTTCCTTTATTAAGTTTGCAATCTTGGGAGAAACACTATAGTGTTTTAATAGTTTCCCCATCGACTCTCTAGACTATCAAATGCCTTTTCATAGTCCACAAAACTGATGTGTAGTGGCGAGTTTCACTCTAGTCTATAAATCCAACAGTAATAAATCGTCTATAAATCTAATAGTAATAAATCGTCTATAAATCTAATAGAAATAAATCATTTATAAATATAACAGTAATAAATCATCTATAAATCTAATAGTAATAAATCATCTATAAATCTAACAGTAATAAATCGTCTATAAATCTAATAGTAATAAATTATCTATAAATCTAATAGTAATAAATAACCTATAAATCTAACAGTAAGAAATCATCTATAAATCTAACAGTAATAAACCATCTATAAATATAATAGTAATAAATCATCTATAAATATAATAGTAATAAATCATCTATAAATCTAACAGTAATAAATCGTCTATAAATCTAATAGTAATAAATTATCTATAAATCTAATAGTAATAAAAGCATCTATAAATCTAATAGTAATAAACCATCTATAAATCTAACAGTAATACATCATCTATAAATTTAATAGTAATAAAAGCACACGATGAAGGATCCAATAGAAATCAATAACATATCATTTCAACATTATTGATTTCTGTCATGCAAACATCTAAAAATAGCTGGATTGTTAACTGTGTCACTACACACAGAGCATTTACATATGTGCTAGGTCTCTTCTAGTTAGATGTGTCAGAGCACTAACTACGTAGCTCCTGCGATCCTGCCTTTTTTCCTTTCGTTCGCTTGAAATATTGTCTATATCCCTGTTTCCCAACGTAGGGCGTACGCCCCACTGGGGGGCATTTTCATCGTTTAGGGGGCAATGGACTCGTTCGGAGTTTAACTAATGTTCATGATGTTGCAAAACCGATATACTGACTTTTGGATGTCTGTTTACAAAAACGAATGTTGCTTCACAATCACTTTACTGAAGTTTTAAAAATCTTTAATGAATGGAAAGTACTTATATCTAGGTACATTTTTACCTCCTTTTAACAAAACTTTGAAAGAGGAAAAGCATATGTTATTGTGTTAAAATCGAGTCATATAAAAAAGAAAACTGTAATGTGTTCGTCATTTGCCAACCTTGTCATGAAGTCCAAAATGAGTTTATATAGTGCAATCTTGAGTATGTAATAGTATTGAACAGAGCCACACATATCATATTTCCGCCATAAAAAGCAGGTCTGAAGAGTGATTTAGCTTGGAATGTTAGGTACGATGGGAAAAGAGACTAAGAAACATCAAGGTGGTTTGACTCAAATACAAGTTATGGGCCATTAGTCTGATTACCAGAGTAATAGATACTCACTGTGCAGCTGGATTATACAGGTGTCTTAGAGTACCATTTTGTAGTTGTATAGTTAACGAAGGAGCATTTATATATGGATTACAGTAGAATGTCATGAGATCTTTTTTTCCATGTTTAGCGACAGATTGAGAAGGCATGGTTGAAACATACATTTTTAGACAATGACAGAAGAATGTCGTTAGTCGAAGTAAGATGAGTCTTTTCCAAGAGAGTAACAGATGTGGGAAATCGCAGTCCTGAGAACAAAGTTTTGGAATAATAAAGTAATAGAATATTCACCCATATATATGCACGATTGACTTTAAGAAGAGGGAATAATAGTGCAGATAGAGAGCCAAATACAGAACAGCTTTGAGGTAGCTAGAATAAAAATAGAGAACTAGACACAGAACAGCTAAAGTACAGGACTGTTAGGCCAGATTATACGAGAAAAGCAGAAGAGAACCGAAGAGCTTCACGTAGAAGATATAACTATTGGAGGTTAGAATTTATCAGAGCTAATTGGAAGAGAACACCACATACTTTTTCAGAAGAGCAGATTTGACCACATAAATGTGGATATAAATATTGTTAATGATTTATTTTTTTTCTTTTAATAGTCATGTTATAATAATCGAATTTGCTCAAACATATATCACCTGATGTGAAATATTACTATATTAATGTATTCCACATTAATGTCTTTTACGCCAACAATGCTTGACCAACGAATCAATGAAACGAGGTCGTTGTCTTGAAGAACAAGGCCTTTATCAAACAAACGAACAACAGGAGTGACAAATTTATAAAAACAAATGGACGACCAAAAACAACGTTTTAATGAAAATCTGGAAAATCAAATTTTCCAGATTTTCATTAGAACGCTTGTTTTTGGTCGTCCGTTTGTTTTTTTAAATTTTGTCACTTCTGTTGTTCGTTTGCTTGATAAAGGCCTTGTTGGTCGAAACGTTGCTGTATTTTGTCATTGTTTTTGTAATTTGTAAAACTACAGTACTTTGTGATTACGTGTTTTGCCAATCAAATAGTTTTACTGCAGTCTCAACTATTTTGTGAATATTTCGTCTTGAAGATCATTTGAAGGCGAAACATAGTGCTCATATTATGTCAGATTTGAATTACTTTCAAACTTTAAAGACAAATTTTGAAAAAGAGCAACATTAAAGTCCCTGTTTACTGCTCATACTGTAACTGTCAATCGTACTCTTGAGGCTAGTTATCAAATTTCCTTACTCATTGCTAAATGTGGAAAAAAATCATAATATAGGAGAGAATTTAATCAAACCATCAATATCATCATTTCTTAAAACGGTTCTGGAAAAAGATGACCAAGAGATGAAAGCTGTGCCACTCATTAACAATACTGTTGGCAATAGAATAGACAAAATGAATGGAGATATCGAAATACAACTTGTTGAAAAGCTGAAAACAAGAAAATTATCAGTGCAAATTGATGAATCAAATTTGAGAGACAGTGTTGATAAGTAGTATTGATAACTTACTCAAGATATATTGATAATGGGGATTTTGCTGAAGAAATGTTGTTCTGTAAATCATTAGAAAGCATTCCTACCTACAAAGGTGTATATAATAAGCTAAAAATTACTTATATGTCATAAATATATCAATGAAAAATATAATATCTTGTGCCGCTCTTCTTGTATCTTATATCAGATGGTACTAATAATATGATAGGCAAGAAAAATGGCTGCTTAAAATTGCTGAAAGATGAGAATCCAGAAATGCTTCTTGTGCATTGTGTTATTAACATGGAAAATTTGGTAGCTAAAAATATTTCACCTGTTCTAAACGAAGTACTAAATTCTGTTATAAAGTGTATCAATGCTATTAAATCTAATGCCAAATGTGAGCGTCTTTTCATGCTATTTTGTGAAGAACAAAATACAGATCATGTGAGACTTTTACTTCACACTGAAGTAAGATGGCTCTTGAAAGGGAACTGCTTGGCAATATTTATGGAACTATTTGATACTCTTTAAGCGATTTGATACTCTTTAAGTGATTTTTAAGCGACAAACCTGAAATAAAGTATCTGTTAACGGTCGATAGTAAAGCATTTGTGAGTTAAGCCGATATCTTTGAATGAAAAACAAAATATATTAAATAACCACCTTCAAGGAAAAATAAAACTCTTGTTGATGGAAAAGCTAAGATATTTGGTTTTATTACCTTTATTGAATTATGTCAGAAATATATTTGCAACAAACATTGTGAAGAGTTTCATTGGCTCCAGAAATGTGAAGTGACTGATACCGCTATACTAATACTTGTTATTGTCGATCATCTGAAAATTCTATCGGCTGATTTAAAAGAAAGATTTTCTGATTTGAAACAAATTGATTGCAGTCAATGTTAGTGGATTTGTCTATTTCAAATATGCAGTATCAAGAAGAACTCGCAGATATGCAAAATGATGAGTCAGTTAAAACTTCATTTAATATAAAAGGAGCGACGGCATGGCTTTGTGAGGAAACAGAAATCAAATATACAAATTCAACCAAATGTGCAAGAAAACTTATTACCATTTCTATCATCATATTTAACTGAATGTGGTTTTAGTGTCATAACCGATTTGCTGCTAAAAAAGAAATTGGTTGAATATAACACAATGGGAGACTTGAGACTGAAGCTAACTAAATTGGAACCTAACATAAAATTTCTTTGCAGCTTCTATCAATAGCAAGGATCTCACTAAGTGTAAGTAATAAATAGTTACTAATAATTAAAATAATATAGAAAAATATATCATTAAAATGATATCGTACTTGAATTTCAGTTCTCCATTATATGTTTTGAAAATTTACTTACTGTTTTTCCTCAACAATTTCTAGTGATTTCTTCCTAAAACCTATCATTTAAGTTTCTTCAGTGAACAATTCAATTTTTAGAAAATAATTTTTTTGTACATGTTACATAGGAAGGGGGCATACTAATTTTTTAAGGCTTTGGTGGGGCATGGCACAAAAAAGGTTGGGAAACACTGGTCTATATATTCAATGTTGTCTCTTGTATGAACTTCACTGTCTTTTGTAGCTCACACAGAGGTCCGTGTAGTTTTCTGTCGAGTGTTGTTTCGTTAGGCCAGTGAGTTTACCTTAGTGTATCATATTCGGGGCAGTCTTGAAATAAATTCGGCAATAAATTCGAACTTGATCATACTGAGAAAGCTGTGGTGCATATTGTTCAGAAGGTAAGAATAGAAAATCTATCATATCAGTTTCTGAAAGATTGTCTCTGCCCACCGCAGTGTTTGATTTGGGTGTCTTTTTTTTCTCATTCTGGAGAAATGCCCAACCCATCGCCAATGTCTTTTTTGTATCTCATTTCTGTATGCCTTTCAGATCAGTTAGTCGCCCGAGTGGTTATCGGGGCCCAAATTGGGGTGTAAAGAATAGAACCACTCTTACCTGCCACGCATGTCGTTAGAGACGACTAAGGAGGTTGGACGTGGGGCTAGCTACCCCACACCGTAAAAACACTAGATGGCTACAGAACGGAGAGCGAACCGAGTAAACGCTGGCTGAAATAGGACACATCGTCGAAGGATAAGCACCAGAGCTCCAAATGGTGCTGAAGATGTGACGTAAAACACACCCCCCCCCATGCTAAGGTTGAGTCAGATTTCCACATGAATAGAATTTATGGAAAGTCTAGTACATCGGTCTGGGCGGTGATCGCGAGAGATAGAGAGAGATCAATTAGTTCTTGAAGTCTGATATTTCTAATCTGACCTCTCAGGTACACCCAGGTATTTTTCTAAGAAATGTTAACTGGAATTATGTTAACATATTCTTTATTTTAACAAGATTTGTTAATTACAATAGAGAAGGTTAATAATAATAATAATAATAATATTTCTTCTCGTACCGTTATACGTTACATAGGGCCTGCAAGTAATTTCTCCATACCGTTCTATCCTGAGCAACTCGCTCAATCTCTTCCATGGAACTGAGACCTATATTTCCTGCCTCTCTCAGCAAAGTTCGTTTCAGGGTCTCCTTAGGTCGACCTCTCTTTCTTGAACCCTTTGCATCCCACTTCAATGCCTGCTTTGATATTCGTTGATCATTTCTCCTCAAGGTGTGCCCAACATATCTCCATCTTCTCTTTCTTATAGCAGTTGTCACTAGTGGTTGACCAGACATATCTCTGATTTCATCACTTTTCCTGAATTCATTCCATTTTATTTAATAGAGAAGGTTACGTCGCGTTATATGTTGCAACATAATGACATACAAAATGATGTAAGACAGAGTACCAGACAAAATGTAAGATAGAATACAAGACAATGCCAGAAATAATTCAAGATAGAAAACACTTAGAACGTCCTTCTTGCAACCACTCTGAAGAAATAGACTAGCTCTGTCAGACGCGGAACCAGATCATCGTGGGGTTATTCAGCACAACGTAATGGTTGCACACTTCATGAGGACTGCGGCGTTTTCGAGACAACGACATCGATCATGACTATGGCGATCACCGCTGCCTCCAGGGCTCTGTCATGGGTGGCTGAGCAACAGGTAACCCATACGATTTTCATATCAGAATTGATGAATATGCTTAAAATGTTTGAATCTGGAAGTATGCGTGTGGAATGGGTGGACATCATTCGGAGATCACATTTCAAGAAAATGACTTGGCTGTACACGCCTGGACATGCTGGAGTGCGAGGTAACGAGCGTGCTGACTTTCTTGCAAACAATGCCCGACTCAAGCGGGCAGAAGTATGGACAGAGCCGATATCATCAATGCAGTACGCACTCAATTATGTGACATGGGCAAGTCTCAGACATTGGAACGAGTACGAGAGTTAGGCGTTAAGTTTGGACATGCCAGACAGTGTCGTCTTCGTGGTAGAGAGTGAAGATATAGTAATCAACTTCTCATGGGTACGTTGAACAAATAGACTTTGAGATGGCTCTGCAGCGGAGGACAGAGCACGAATGGGAATGCCCGAAGTGCCACGACGTCGATCGTATAACATAACTCTGAAGAAATGAACCAGTAGACAAAAATGTGAATACAAAAAGACGATACTTAAAGATTACGACAAGTATTTCGAAAGAGACGATCATGAAATGACTGTGAGTTGACTTAAAACTCTGCAGTCCAACACATAACCTAATATCGAGTGAAGAGGATTTGACCAGTGAATCCAAGTGTAAGATTTGAGTGACATTTGTAACCCAGATAGTGAACATCAATTATTTGAAATATTCCGGAAGCTTTATCGCAAGAATAAACAAGATGAGGGTTACATGCCAGTACTTTCTTAATTTACACGATTCGTCGAGTTTCCTGTTGACAAGAGAGTCTGAGAAATGGGTTTTCTGTTGAGAAGACAGTGAGAAATGAGTTTTCTGTTGAGAAGACAGTCTGAGAAATGAATTTTATGTTGACAAGAGAGTCTGAGAAATTGGTTTTCTGTTGACAAGAGTCTGAGAAATGAGTTTCCTGTTAACAAGACGGTCTGAGAAATGGGTTTTCTGTTGAGAAGACAGTGAGAAATGAGTTTTCTGTTGAGAAGACAGTCTGAGAAATGAATTTTCTGTTGAGAAGAGAGTCTGAAAAATGAGTTTTCTGTTGAGAAGACAGTCTGAGAAATGAGTTTCCTGTTGAGAAGAGAGTCTGAGAAATGGGTTTTCTGTTGACAAGAGAGCCTGAGAAATGAGTTTTCTGTTGAGAAGACAGTCTGAGAAATGAGTTTTCTGTTGACAAAACTGTCTGAGAAATGGGTTTTCTGTTGAGTAAAAGTTATTGGTTGTTATATAGGTATGTAGTTTAAACGGACGAGGTTAATAGAATGACTGCCATGAGAGTTATTAATTCAATGGATATTACCAATAACTGTAAACATTTTACAATTCATTATGGGAGAAGGTATCCCGGCAAAAAGAAGAAGAGGAAGACCATGGAGAAGATGGATTCAGGATGCAGCCGATGATTTTTGCATGACGACGGAATAGACGAGGCATTTGCATATGAAAGAGAGAGATTCGGAAGGGCTGTTAGGGCGATAAAGTTCTGCTCAAGACAAGTTATTTGATGATACTGATGATGATATGAACGTTATATAAAGTTATCTATAGAGCTGCTAGTTCTTCGAGATATTATCAACAGACATGATATTTATTTCCAGTTATTAACAAAGGAAAATGTAATACATGTTCTTCCTAAAACCAGTCACAGTAATGTCCTCGTTGAGCCGATAGTATCCAGTATCGTAATATCAAAGTGAGCGTCTGTAACGCAAGCGGCCGTGAGCTCGATCACAAACCCAAGCGTACCTGGTTCAAACACCATAGTGGGCAAGTTTGGGAGCAAATTTGTTTCCGTGGTTTTTTTTTTTTATAAAGGTAAAAATAAACCTCACCGTTCAGAAAACAATGGCAAACTACTGAACGTACAAGTGGTGCCTAGAAAATCAACGGCTTGTTTACTGTGGTTGATGATTACGTCATGTAAAAGATATGCCATGATTTTCGATATTCAATATCAAAGTAGTTCGACCAAGTGAGTATTAAGTAGTCCATACCTCGTGTATAACGGGCACATCAGAATTGTGGTAACAGTTTTGGATATTATCTAACAGGACACAGACGGTTATGCAGACGGATAACTTTATGATTTTGTTAACAGAAAAAAACCCCACTTTAAAGTACCATATCTGAAGTTATACTTTAATTTGGTATCTCATCTGATTGACCACTCATGTGATTGAGCACTCATCTGATTGAGCACTCATCTGGTTGACCACTCATCTGATTGACCATAGGGAGGCCATTAGAACTGACTCATGCCAAGATGTAAGATCTAACAAACGATGAACTGACGCCATCAAAGTCTGTACCTTTCAGCATCCGCTGAGGAAGAATGATCCCTTTATAGTTCTGCCTGCATTGCTCTGACATTGGTTTAATATCCAATCTAAAGTTAATTCCATATCCTTTACAGGACTTTGCGAATCAACCCTAGCTTTTAAACGCTGTTTGCGATTTTTCTAGGCATTATTACGTTCAGTAGTTTGCCATTGCTTTTTGAACGGGTGGTACAATCGTCGTTTTGTAAAAATCCACACGAAACAATTTGCAACTAAACTGTCCGCAGCGTGATTCGAACTCAGAACGTCGGGGTTAATAGACCAAGTCACTGTCCCCTAGGCCACAGACGCCACCATAACCAATTTACTGTATCAAGAATTGAATTTGGTGATATAACTCAGAGCACTGCAAAGCGCTACCATTTCTGCACAAATATATCTTCTAATACTTCGTATCTCTTCGTCTTCTGTAATCAACTTCTGTTATACAACTACTTCGGTATGTGTCGTAAACAGGGCATTGCGCTTGATGTCTTCTGTAATCAACTTCTGTTATACAACTACTTCGGTATGTGTCGTAAACAGGGCAGTGCGCTTGATGTCTTCTGTAATCAACTTCTGTTATACAACTACTTCGGTATGTGTCGTAAACAGGGCAGTGCGCTTGATGTCTTCTGTAATCAACTTCTGTTATACAACTACTTCGGTATGTGTCGTAAACAGGGCAGTGCACTTGATGTCTTCTGTAATCAACTTCTGTTATACAACTACTTCGGTATGTGTCGTAAACAGGGCAGTGCGCTTGATGTCTTCTGTAATCAACTTCTGTTATACAACTACTTCGGTATGTGTCGTAAACAGGGCAGTGCGCTTGATGTCTTCATTATTCCCCAAAGTTTGTTTTGAAGGTTTTTTTTCTGTTGGACAGATTTCCATTCTCACATCGCTTAGGCTGGGGCAGACTTGTAGGATGTGCTCTGGGGACAGCTTTGGTGCTCCACAGGTGCAAGCAGCCACGTCCATGAGACCCATTCTATGGAGGCGTGCTCTGAGACCGCAGTGTTCCATTCTAAGTCTGAAGACTGTAGTCTGCGCTTTTCTGTTTAGTCTATTTATATTGTCTTGATCTGGGTTGTATCCTTCGTTTGTTTTTCTTCATTTTTCAACTCCCAACGGATCACAGGATCACAGGATCAACACACTTCTTCCAGCGCTTCCTCTCTCCTGCCATCCCTTCCAATTATTTCCACTTCTTGTCTTTCCTTCTAATATCAGTCTCTAGATATCAGTTCCTAGGCCTTCCCCTACTCCTCTTTCCCTGCGGGTTCCAAATCTTGCAATGCTTCCTGTCGACCTTCTCAGTGTGTATCTAATCCATCGCCAGCGTCTGTTCCTTAGCCCTTTTTCCCCACAAGTTTATACTTAGTTCTTTCTGTGAGTTCATCGTTCGTAAACTTATCATACCAGACACAAACATATGCTACAGTAATATTCTATTTCTAATGTTCCTCTATTCTCCTATTACCGTCTTATTCTGCCATCTTCTACTCAATCACGTTCGCCCAACAAGCACATTTAAAACGTCCAATTGTATTTCACGGAGTACATCAATGTTGAAAGCTGCATGAAATAAAGACCTAACTCATGCGTGAGATTTCTAGTTTTCTCTCGTTTATACACATACGCACATTTTCATTCAATCTAGTGTACACAAAGACCAGCATAATTGGTCTAACCTCGGTTCTAGCCAGCAACAAATCAATAGACAATACCAGCCAACAGTTGAACAGCCTGAACGTTCTGTTCATTAGCTTTGAACTTATTCTCGCTATGAGAGCCAGGAAACAACAGATTAGAACCACTTTGTACAAGTCTGATTAACAGTTAACAAGAAACGATTTAATATTTGAAAAGCTGGAATGGTTGCTGTAAACCTGGAAATAAATGAGACAAATAGGGAGGTCGGTATGAAAAGTACTTTGACTAATAGAAATCAATTAAAACAATGTATTTGGTAAAACACGGTTTTAAGTGGGATACAAGAAAACAAGAAAAGTAATAAACGTTATATATAGTTGAGTGTGGGCTATAGTTGATTGTGGGATATATAGCTGAGTGTGGACTATATAGCTGAGTGTGGACTATATAGCTGAGTGTGGACTATATAGCTGAGTGTGAGCTATAGCTGAGTGTGAGCTATAGCTGAGTGTGAACTATAGCTGAGTGTGAGCTATAGCTGAGTGTGGGCTATAAAGCTGAGTGTGGACTATAGCTGAGTGTGGACTATATAGTTGAGTGTGAACTATATAACTGGGTGTGGACTATATAGCTGAGTGTGGATTATATAACAGGGTGTGGACTATATAGTTGAGTGTGAACTATAGCTGAGTGTGAGCTATAGCTGAGTGTGGGCTATAAAGCTGAGTGTGGACTATAGCTGAGTGTGGACTAAATAGCTGAGTGTGGACTATATAGCTCAGTGTGAGCTATATAGCTGAGTGTGAGCTTAACTAAGTGTGGGCTAGAACAGCATTATACCTTATTGGAGAATGTGGCTAGTATAACACGATAATATAATGGGGCTATGTACAACACGATAATGGGAGTGGGGATAATGTACAACACGATAATGGGATTGGGACTATGTACAACACGATAATGGGAGTGGGGCTATGTACAACACGATAATGGGAGTGGGGATAATGTACAACACGATAATGGGATTGGGACTATGTACAACACGATAATGGGATTGGGGATAGTACAACAGGATAATGTGGAAAACGCTATAATATTTCTGGAAGAATACTCACGCAGGAACAAAAATAGAAATAATTATGAAAATTGACTATTTTTAGTAATCGATCACGACGGTGTTGGGGGAGTTAGTGACGTGTCAACTTATTTTTAAAAAAAATGTTTACAGTTCGTTTCTAATATTATTCTGATCGATCTTTGATTTGTAATCGAAGTAACAACAGAACGTGTAGTTAATGTAGAGATTATTCTGGGAGAGCTTTTCAAATGTTCTAGTTTGGGACCAACGGGAAGAAAATGGTAAATGATTAGTGGCTTATAAAGAAATTGGTAAATGATTAGTGGCTTATAAAGAAAATGGTAAATGATTAGTGGCTTATAAAGAAAATGGTAAATGATTAGTGGCTTATAAAGAAATTGGTAAATGATTAGTGGCTTATAAAGAAATTGGTAAATGATTAGTGGCTTATAAAGAAAATGGTAAAATTTGATGAATTTCTAACATAACTAATGTTGATGTGTTTAAGGAGGTTAAGGGTCAGACTCAACTTATTATCAATATAAGAAAGAGACGTCATCTTGTCTCCGACATGTGATAAGAAATGGAAGTTTAGAATACATTGTGATAGTTGATAAAATAAATAGGAGATGAGACTAAGAACGACATCATGAGGTGCCGTGCCGGTTGATGTAGGCAATCGTAGATCTCTACAAATCTCTGTCTTTGGTGTTTGCTATCATCTCAGATGTTGACGCTCTTCTGTGACATGAAGTCAGGATATCCAACATTTTCTCTTCTCTGTCTTCCTCTGTCTCGTCTAACCTCGATTCAAACGACGACACAGAGAGAAAATATTGGACAGTCTGTCTCCATAACATAAAAAAGTGTCAATATCCTGGCATATCTTCTTCTTCTTCGAACGCTCCCTATCGACCACTTGTAAACCGCTCTGTGTGATTGGTATGTGATCTGAGCCTAAGAGTGATTGTACGCTGTGCCAGTTATGCGCATACAAGAAGGCCAGCACATCCTATTTCTGCACTGCTTTTTATTTACTAGGGTAGCTTTCCTAGGGTCTACATCCGTCGCCTCTTACGACATGCATTGTAGGTTGCAGTGGTACTATTCTTTACTTCCCTTGTGGGCCCCGGTACCACATGGGCGAATACCCTGGCATATAGACAATACTAAGAACTTTTGGGGTTATCAATGATCGTCTACTTCAGCCGAGATGACACGTGATGATGATGGTGAGATAAAATGATTGTTTCACTGGAAAACAACGGTCACTATCAACGACACTAGGGAAGAGAGTACTCCAGTGCTATTTTGAACCAATACTTATGTATAACAACGAATTATAGATAAGGAACTGGCAATTAATCAGATTGTTATAAGAATGAGAAGATGGAGATATGTTGGACACACCTTGAGGAGGGTCTCTGTGGCCAAGTGGTTAAGCCCTTTGCTTTGTGAGTCGAAGGTCGTGGGTTCGAATCCGGACCGCGCCGTTCTGTTCACGAGTGCAGTTTTTTCAGAAACCCCTAGGATTGTTGCTGGAGCTATTATTTCGCGCTTTGTGCAATATCTCGGCAGGTGGCGTGCCATTTCTGCGGAGAAGGACCGAGCCATATGGGGTAAAACCCGGTGCATTGAAGTCAATCCTTCGGCTTTAAAGCCTAGAGAAGAAATGATCAAAGAAGATCATTGGAGTGGGATACAAAGTGTTCAAGAAAGAGAGGACGACTTAAGAAGACCCTGAAACTAACTTTGCTAAGAGAGGCAAAAAATATCGGTATCAGCTCCATAGAGGAATTTGAGTGAGTTGCCTAGGTTAAAGCGGTATGGAGAAATTGTTTGCAGGTCCTATGTAACGTATAACGGTACGAGAATTATTATTATTATTTATTAATAAGATCGCCGGAAGTCACATACATTTTTTAGCAGTAAAATACTGAACATTGTGTGGACAGCGGAAATAAAGCAAATGAAGAAGTTTTAAAAGAGGATCCACACACGAAACAATATCACAAGATTAAGAATCAGGCGATTAAGGTTCTTTGAGTAACATAACGTGAAGAGAAGGTTTGGTACATTTTGTTACAACTGGTAAAATACACAGAAGGAGAAATTGTGGAAGATAGAGAGAAACGATGTTGGATGGTCTGACATCGTAGTCCGACACATGATCGGCCTCAGAACTGATTAACTGCACCCGAAAGCACCCGAGAGAGAGAGAGAGAGTTGTGGAGCTATTGTATGCACGTAGATGTAACTGATAGGGAAGACAAAGTTCTGATTACTAAAAGCATGCATATTCCTAATGGCAACATATGGGTGTGAAACATGGACATTAATAAAGGGGTGGAAAACATATATGTGCTTTTGAATATAAGTGTTACAGAAGAGAATAAATAGATCTATACATTAAGAACTCAAAATCAAAGAAAAGTCTCTGATGCTACAAATAATAAGAGAAAATTAAAGTATTTTGGACATATAAAAGTAAAGACCATTATAGAAGGAGGCAAAGAGGAAACGAGGAAGACCACCAAGTAGATGGATTTAGAATGTAACTGATTATTTGAGCATGATGGCTGCAGAGACGGAACATCTGGCATATGAAAGAAAGCAATTCCGAAAGACTGTTAGGGATGGGGGCACAGCTCAGCTTATGACAAGCTATTTGATGGGAGATAACTTATGGAGATCAATTCTCATGAGATGCGTAAACCAGTTCCATTCTTGCTTGTCTATGTATTTATAATAATAATTTTTCTGACTATATTCATGAAGGAATTCCATTTTTGTGTATTCTAGTGATATTAATAGCATTTCTCAAACATCTCATCTTACATGTTGCGATCTTACTTATCATGTATCATGTTTGGCAATGATATTACAGAGTAGCTTGAAAGCATTCCTCGTTTATAAAGAGATATGAATGTTGGGAAAAGACAATTATGGATGGAAGAATTCTAGAAAAGCAGAGAAGGAAAAAACTCAATAAAAAGATGAGGTCTGTATTGCGTGGAAGGCAAGATGCTCGCCTTTCGTTACAAAGTTACTCGTTCCGTTTTCCTCATGTAGCGATCGTGTTATTTTTAAAGAGATTCTTCATTTCAGTGTAGGTGAGATCGAGTTTCTAGTCCTATCAGAGACGGAATATAAGAAGTAGATCCCGTGTTGAAGTTGAACACGTGACAGAAACATTGTTAGTTGAAAAATCTTTTGTTTATTGTATGTTTGACACTCTTGTAGGATGTGTGTCTCTGTCATTGTTAGTAGAAAAATCTTTTGTTTATTGTATGTTTGACACTCTTGTAGGATGTGTGTCTCTGTCATTGTTAGTTGAAAAATCTTTTGTTTATTGTATGTTTGACACTCTTGTAGGATGTGTGTCTCTGTCAGCTTGCTGTTGTCACATTTACACATGTCACTGGGGTCTATCTTGATCTTGTTAAACATATGATATCACAGCCTATCTTGACATTGTTAAACATATGATATCACAAACTATCTTGCCCTTGTTGAACAAAGGGTATCTCAGCTTATCTTGCCCTTGTTAAACATATATCTCAGCCTATCTTGCCCTTGTTAAACAGATGATATCTCAGCTTATCTTGACCTTGTTAAACAGATGATATCTCAGCCTATCTTGCTCTGTTAAACAGATGATACCTCAGCCTATCTTGCCCTTGTTAAACAGATGATATCTCAGCCTATCTTGCCTTTGTTAAACAGATGATATCTCAGCCTATCTTGCCTTTGTTAAACAGATGATACCTCATACTATCTTGCACTTGTTAAACAGATGATTCCTCATACTATCTTGCCTTTGTTAAACAGATGATTCCTCATACTATCTTGCACTTATTAAACAGATGATTCCTCATACTATCTTGCACTTATTAAACAGATGATTCCTCATACTATCTTGCACTTATTAAACAGATGATTCCTCATACTATCTTGCACTTATTAAACAGATGATTCCTCATACTATCTTGCCCAGTTCGTAGCCAGAAGATGAAAACTTGTTTTTCTCAACCAATCATTAATTTAAAACTACATGCGTTCTCTTCGGAGGTCTCTGTGACTAAGTGGTTAAGATTTAGCCTCACGTTCCGAAAGTCTTGGGTTCGAAGCTGTACCGCGTCGTTCTGTTCACGAGTACACTTTTTCAGAGACCCTTGGATTGTTGCCGGAGCTACGGAGTTCGTGATTTTTGCAATAATCTCGACAGGTGGCGTGCCATTTCTGCAGAGAGGGACAGCGCCATATGAGGTTTAATCCGGAGCTTTGAAGTCAATCCTTCGGCTGTATACCTTTATAACTTTACACCTTTATACCTTTACACCTTTATACCTTTACACCTTTATATCTTTATACCTTTACACCTTTATACCTTTATATCTTTACACCTTTATACCTTTATATCTTTATACCTTTATATCTTTATGCCTTTATATCTTTATGCCTTTATATCTTTATACATTTACACCTTTATACCTTTACACCTTTATGTCTTTATACCTTTACACCTTTATACCTTTACACCTTTATATCTTTATACCTTTACACCTTTATACCTTTACATCTTTATACCTTTACACCTCTATACCTTTATACCTTTACACCTTTATATCTTTATACCTTTACACCTTTATACCTTTACACCTTTATACCTTTATATCTTTATTACGATTATTACTTAAATTTAAGAAATTCTGAATGCAACTGTTTTCTCCAAGATGGCCGCTGTTGTCTTAACAACCATGTCAATTTTCCTTTCCTTTTAAGTCTGAAAATACTAATATCTACATTCGCAGTTTAACATGACCATTATAAAATAATTGGCTCAACTTGAGTTTAAAAAAAAGAAATTAATTAATTTTTCTTCAGCTATACTTCTTAAATCAAACTTGTTTTTCCCCCATTGTTATTTATTTTACAATCTAATTAAAACTTGATAATGATCATGTAACCCAGGATTATGTTGTAACGATAAAATATTACAAGATAATACATCCAATATGACAAATTATTGACTATTTCTTGTCTCCCTTGACATTTTATGTCAGCGTTCATGTTGCCTTATCTTCTCTTTAATGAGTTATCGGACTTGGTTCATACATTTATAATTGAATTGTCTGTGTCAGAAATATTGTAAAACGGGGGAGAAGTTGCAACAGACAAGGTGATCGCTTTCAGATAATTAGCTTGCTTGAAGTCATGTAGAAGATCAATATACATTCCTCCCCCAAAGAAAGACAGTTTAAAGTTGTGGAGCAACTATCATCCTGTTGCTTTAGCAAGTGTATAAGCAGTTCTAAGAACCTCAGGGGAATCACAGAAGACAATGAATATGGTAAATAAATGGACAGTAAACTAGTATTAAGGACTCTGGAGAAAACAATTTACCAAACACAGAATACGAACCACAAAGTTTTATTTCTCACAGCACCCATTGCCTAGCCTTACAGACGAGTGTATTTTAGAACACAGTCAGTAAGCTCTTCGCATTTCTTTAATAAGCTATGCTGCCCGACTGCCCAGAGTGTTCGTAACGTGTTGGACGACGGGTGACAAGTCCCCTGTGAGTGTGGTTCAATCCCGCGGGCCGGTAGAAAAGCTACAGGTTCTCCAGATTTACGGTGTTCGTGGCACCGAACCGAAGGGTTACGATGTCCATGGCACCGAGCCGAAGAGGTGAAAGTGTTTCTGGATCTAAAAATAAGTTATGCCAGTTACGTTCTATTGCGGATTATCAAGAAGGATAGAGTATGGAAGTTATAATATGAAATACCTGATGTTCAGCCTTGATTTAAACATGGCAGACACTAGGAATCACATTTTAATATGAGAAATATCTTCTTGATTGAGAAATATATGAGAAAGTATTGATATCCATATATATATTCAATATATATATGCATTGAATATGCAATGGCAATATTGAATATGCAATGGCCATCCTCACTGTTAGTAAAACGCAAATTGAAAGACTGGAAAGAATACAGAATGAGGCGATGCGTATCATTCTCGGTTGCACACGGGATACACCTACGCGGCGATGAGGTTTCTCCTGGAATTTCCGACCATGGAGTATAGACTCAAGATAGCTAGAGCACGTGCGTACCTCAAAATAAGTGCTAAAAAGGATCACCCATTGCACAAGCTGCTCAGCACCAGTGGAGGAAATCGATTAAAGCGAGGCAAGTGTGGGTAGGCCGTGCATGCTCTGCAAGCTCATGTGGCAGAATGGTCCATGAGGCCAGTGGTGCATTTCGTATGACAACAAGCAGCATGATAATGGAGGTACTGTCGGTGACTAATGCTTTACGTTGGCTGGAATCACAAAACTACACTAATGCGTACATTCTGAGTGATTCATTGAGTATGATCCGCAAGGTAGAAGCTAGTTCGGTGCGCAGGCAATGGACTGAATCACTACAGGCGTCAACACTTTTCAGAATCATACTTATCTTCGTTCCGGGGCAGGTGGATGTCGTTGGCAATGAGAGAGCAGACAGGCTGGCATGGCTCTGCCACCATATCAGCGGGCCAGCCAATGGATAGAACTGATATTTTGAACGCTCTCATAGAGTATGGCCGCAAAGAAGATTTTCAGTTAAACCAATCCACGTCAACTACTAGATTGCAGGAGCTGGGTTTGAAGATTGAAGTAGCAAGAAAATAACAGCATTACAGGTACATTGAGTAGGCTCATCAATCAAAATCGAACTGGTACGGTCAGTCGCTGGACGCTGTTGGAGATATTGCGAAGGAGATCGGAGCACCTATAGACATGTCCGGAGTCCAATGAAGATATTCCAAACTGAAACCGAAACTGAATATGTATAAAGGCAATCATATCAACAAAAGAGGAACAGCTACAGCAACACATTAACAGACTAGTTAACATACAATGAATACAATATGAGAATAAACATCGACAAAACCAAAGTAATGACATTCGATAGAGAGGAAAACATTACCAATAACTCCATCGACAAACATCAGTTAAAACAAAGTCAAAGACTTGACATACCTAATGAGAATTTTTTTTACCAAAGGGAAGAATAACTAACGAAATACAACATAGATGCAATAAAGCAAATCAAATCATAGGACAAAAGGTGCCAATTTTAAAATGCAAACAAGTCATCATGAACACTAAAAGAGCATTGTTCAGCACAATCTTTTCCCCAACATTTGCTATCAGTGCCTACCTGGACGCTGACATCAAACGATAGAAGAAAACTAGTCACGACAGAGATAAAATGTCTACCCAGAATGCTGGTAGTATCAAGAAGAGACTGGGTTAGAAATCAGGAAAAACGGGGGTAAAACATCAGTACCGAACTACATCAACTAACAACAAATTAAATGGTTCAGCCACATAAGAATATTACCAACAGACAGTGCACCTCAAAGAGCACTCTTACTCCGATTCAATAGATAGAAGCAAAATATCTGTCCATGCAAAAGTAAACCCTAAAAATTAACAGATGAAAAACACTATTTATGAATCGCTCATAAAAGCCTGTTCTAGAAATCCATTTTCATCCGGACGCTGTGAGGCAAAGCAGGATTGGGGACAAGAAGAAGAGTTATCACTTTTGGTATGTGAAGCCACTTTTGGTATGTGAAGCCACTTTTGGTATGTGAAGCCACTTTTGGTATGTAAACCACTTTTTGGTATGTGAAGCCACTTTTGGTATGTGAAGCTCACTTTTTGGTATGTGAAGCCACTTTTGGTATGTAAGCCACTTTTGGTATGTGAAGCCACTTTTTGGTATGTGAAGCCACTTTTTGGTATGTGAAGCATCAAAGTGTATTAGAGACTTGGGCAGAGAAGAAAGTTATCACTTTTTGGTATGTGAAGCATCAAATTGTATTAGAGACTTGGGCAGAGAACGACAGAGAGATACTATTCTCTACAATCTAACTTGAGGCACGGAAGATTGACAACATCCGAAGTAATGGTCAGTATTTAGGGCGGATGTTTATGAAGATACATGATCGTCTACGCTAGCCTGCATAGCACGTGCCAATGATGATGAATACGGGAGGAATGTGGGAGGGCCGTTCAGAATCAGGACTGTTCGGGTCGGGTATTTTATGGTTTCGTTTGTCGAGCTACTGAGTTAGTGCTTGAGCAACGCTGTGAGCTATAAATGTTACTGTTAATGCTTTTGCTGTTCAACCCTGCGTTTGTTGTGTGTATTCAGAAAATAGCGGACAGCGGTTATGACGAGCCGACTCAATCTGCCGTATGCAGTGATAATGAGTGTGCAGAAAGCTGAATTTTGTCGTGACTAATGTTACTTTCAACATGAATTGCAATTCAAGTGATGAACAGTTTTGTGTTGACACTTTAGCGACGGCCATATTCATTTATGCGGTGCAGGTTGCTTTTTGTGGCGGTACGGCTGTTTCTTTCTGGAATTAGTTCACACACAGGAGGTAGTTGTTAGCATTTCTTGTGATTTTAGTTGGCACAGGAACTGAGCAATTATGGGGTGACCCGTTGCAGGGAAGTTTGAACCGTATATATGAACTATATGATGATGACTACATCAGCTTTACGGGCGACGTAACAATACACCAGGGAATGATTCTGACACAACTTTCTCCAGAGAAAAGTTGTAATTCAAGGAGAAGATGAAATAATTGTAAAAACAAAAATATGAGATACAAGAGAGTGCTCTCATTCATATTTAGAGTACATAAATGGAGGGGCATATTGAGAGCAAGTACCAGTGTCAAACATGGCCAATAACTAATGAGCGGAAAATCATAACTACGGAGATAAGGCACCGTAGAAAAGCTGCAGGAATGACAATAAGAGACAAAATTAGAAATGAAGTAATCAGAAGAAGACTGAATGTGAAACCAGTCATGCAATTCATAAAAGAACAACATATTAAATGGTTTGGACACCTGACACGAGTGCCCTGGTATCGCCACCACAGAGAGCCGCACTGAAAAAGTTAAAACGAATACAGAGCAAGAGGAAAACCACACAAAGGAGTGACGGTATCAAGAACAGCCTTAATAACAGCTTCGCCCGTGAGACGCCGGGACCCACAAGATAGTCAAATAATAGTACCACTGCAACCTACAATGCATGTCGTAAGAGGCGACTGATGTAGACCCTAGAGATACTACCCTAGTAGATTAAAAAGCAGCGCAGAAATCGGATGTGCTGGCCTACATGTAGACGCATAAATGACACAATGTACAATCGCTCTTAGGCTCAGCTCACAAAGAAATCACACAGAGTGGTTGACAAGTGGTCGATAAGAAGAAGTTGAAGAAGAAAAACAACAGCTTACAAAGTGCTTTAGAACAAGCATACACAAGATCGATACATATATCTACTTATATTCTAAAAAGAAGTAAATGGTGGAGGCGATAAAAAGATTGAGAACAAGAGATATCTATACAGAGAGACAGAAAGGCGAACGGAAAGGTGAATGGGAGAGAATAATATTGAAGAAATATGACAATAGTAATGGCTGGTGAGTTTAACAAAATATATTTGTTTAAATTGTGAAATTGTAGAGATTTGGGGGAGAGGAGGAGAAAAAGGTAAGTGCTAATGAACACGACAGCTGTGGTCATATGAACAACGATTGTAATGTTAGAAAGTAATGACTTTTTTTTCTTCTGCTCCATGGGGTTAGATTTCTGGTAAGTCTTTGGGAGACATAGTGTTTGGTTACATCATTGATTAACATTTGGTGACAATCTATGTGTATCTTCTTCTTCTTCTTCTTCTTCTTCTTCTTCTACTACTTCTTCTTCTTCTTCTTCTTCTTCTACTTCTTCTTCTTCTCCTTCTTCTTCTTCTTCTTCTTTCTTCTTCTTCTCCTTCTTCTTCTTCTTCTTCTTCTTCTCTTCTTCTTCTTCTTCTTCTTCTTCTTCTATTCTTCTTCTTCTTCTCCTTCTTCTTCTTCTTCTTCTCTTCTTCTTCTTCTCCTTCTTCTTCTTCTTCTTCTTCTTCTCTTCTTCTTCTTCTTCTTCTTCTTCTTCTCTTCTTCTTCTTCTTCTCCTTCTTCTTCTTCTTCTTCTTCTTCTCTTCTTCTTCTTCTTCTTTTTCTTCTTCTTCTTCTTCTTCTCTTCTTCTTCTTCTTCTTCTTCTTCTTCTCTCTTCTTCTTCTTCTTCTTCTTCTTCTTCTTCTCTCTTCTTCTTCTTCTTCTTCTTCTTCTTCTTTCTTCTTCTTCTTCTTCTACTTCTTCTTCTTCTTCTTCTTCTTCTCTTCTACTTCTTCTTCTTCTTCTTCTTCTTCTACTTCTTTTTCTTCTTCTTCTCCTTCTTCTTCTACTTCTTCTTCTTCTTCTTCTTCTTCTTCTTCTTCTTCTTCTTCTTCTTCTTCTACTTCTTCTTCTTCTTCTCTTCTTCTTCTTCTTCTCTTCTTCTTCTTCTTCTTCTATCTTCTTCTTCTTCTTCTTCTTCTTCTTCTTCTCTTCTTCTTCTTCTTCTTCTCTCTTCTTCTTCTTCTTCTTCTTCTTCTTCTTCTTCTTCTCCTTCTTCGAACTCTCTATATCGACGACTTGTTAAACCGCTCTTTGTGATCTGTATGTGATCTGAGCTTAAGAGCGATTGTACGTTTTGCGAGTTATGCGCCTATAAGTAGGTCAAAGCCAGTACATCCGGTTTTTGCGACGCTTTTTTATTTACACCTGGGTAGCTTCCTAGGCCCCTACCCTAGTCGCCTCTTACGACATGCCTTGTAGGTCGCAGTGTTACTATTCTTTGTTCCACTTGCTGGCCCCGGCACTACACGGGCGATCTATGTGTATGAGATATGATCATCTATGAACTATGACAATATATGCGCCTAAAAGAATCTAAAGCCTATGAGATATGGCCATCTATGAACTATGACTTATGACAATATATGCACCTAAAAGAAGATCTAAAGCCTATGGATTGACTTCATTGCACCGGGTTTTACCCCATATGGCTCGGTCCCTCTCCGCAGAAATGGCTCACCACCCGCTGAGAGTATTGCACAAAGCGCTAACTCCATAGCTCCGGCAACAATTATATGGGTCTCTCGCCCGAGTGGTACGATAATGGTTACCATATTTGGGGTGTAAAGAATAGAACCACTGTTACCTGTCACGCATGTCGTAAGATGCGACTAAGGAGGTTTGGCTGAAATCGGATGCACGTGTCCTAAACGTGTAGAAGTCTATGCGTTTAGGGCCTACCAAACCAATGTGCAACGTATACACGTTCTTGACAAAGATCAAACATATCACAAAAAGTGATTAAAATTGGTCGTAAAGAATGAACGCAAAGAAGAAGAAGAAGAAGATAGGGGTCTCTAAAAATGCACTCATGAACAGAACGGCGCGGACCGGATGCGAACCCACGACCTATGAAACGAGAGACAAAGGCCCACATAGCCACAGGAACCCCAAGTTTATGTGATATGATTTCTGGGTAATATCTGTATATGATATTTGATTTATGACAATCTAAGTGTATGTGATTTGATTTGCTGAAAATTATTGCTCACGTCTGCGTAAAGAGCTGACGAAATGGACGTCTGGAACCAGATCTCGTCTGGTAAATTTGACCTCTGACCCTATTCGTGTCTGATTATGTAATAGATTTCTGAATACAGTAGTTGCTGGTGCATAATCAGTGCAAAGAACGATGTAGTCGTAAATATGAAATTGCTTCGCTACCACATATTATAATCAATTACTGACATTTTGCTAAATAGCGAAACGTTAAATATAGCAATTATTGTACATGCATATATCTTACATTTAGTTGAAGTATTTATTTGACCACGTTCTGACTGATTCAATTACTGACTCTGATAGCAAAATAAAACAAGAGAAATATGTGATGATGTGTTTCAAGTTAATTTATGAAGACAATGGAAGATTGCTACAGTATACAGAAAATAGTTTGTATGAAATATAGAACAAGTACAAGAGTTCTAGGAACTAAGAGAAAATAGATTGTATGAAATATAGAACAAGTACAAGAGTTCTAGGAACTAAGAGAATATAGTTTGTATGAAATATAGAACAAGTACAAGAGTTCTAGGAACTGAGAGAATATAGTTTGTATGAAAGATAGAACAAGTACAAGAGTTCTAGGAACTAAGAGAATATAGTTTGTATGAAATATAGAACAAGTACAAAAGTTCTAGGAACTGAGAGAATATAGTTTGTATGAAAGATAGAACAAGTACAAGTGTTCTAGGAACTAAGAGAAAATAGTATGTATGAAAGATAGAACAAGTACAAGAGTTCTAGGAACTGAGAGAATATATTTTGTATGAAAGATAGAACAAGTACAAGAGTTCTAGGAACTGAGAGAATATAGTTTGTATGAAAGATAGAACAAGTACAAGTGTTCTAGGAACTAAGAGAATATAGTTTGTATGAAAGATAAAACAAGTGCAAGTGTTCTAGGAACTAAGAGAAAATAGTATGTATGAAATATAGAACAAGTACAAGAGTTCTAGGAACTGAGAGAATATATTTTGTATGAAAGATAGAACAAGTACAAGTGTTCTAGGAACTAAGAGAAAATAGTATGTATGAAATATAGAACAAGTACAAGAGTTCTAGGAACTGAGAGAATATATTTTGTATGAAAGATAGAACAAGTACAAGAGTTCTAGGAACTGAGAGAATATAGTTTGTATGAAAGATAGAACAAGTACAAGTGTTCTAGGAACTAAGAGAAAATAGTATGTATGAAATATAGAACAAGTACAAGAGTTCTAGGAACTAAGAGAAAATAGTATGTATGAAAGATAGAACATCTGCAAGAGTTCTAGGAACTAAGAGAATATAGTATGTATGAAAGATAGAACAAGTACAAGAGTTCTAGGAACTGAAAGAATATAGTATGTATGAAAGATAGAACAAGTACAAGAGTTCTAGGAACTAAGAGAAAATAGTATGTATGAAATATAGAACAAGTACAAAAGTTCTAGGAACTGAAAGAATATAGTATGTATGAAAGATAGATTAAGACTTGCATTGATAATTACTTAATTAATTAATAGCTGTCCGTCGCAAGCGATGATGACAACAGCCTCAGACGTGTGGTGCTGCACATCTCTGGTGTGTGCGGAGGTGATTAGAGTCCAATCCTAGAACACAGTTTCCTACCACAGGTATAGCATACATGATGAAGGTTGGACATGTGTGTGTTGTGTGTTCTTTTTTTCGCGCAGCTCGTTTTCTCTGTGTCTCAACGGCACGACGATTCTCAGCTATGAGATAACAGGTCTGAGATGGTTGATCGTCAACCCTCTCCTACTTACATCAACCGCCACCTACTTACATCAATCGCCTCCTCGTTACATCAACCTCCTCTTATTTACATCAACCATATCCTTCTTACATCAACCTCCTCTTATTTACATCAACCATACCCTCCTTACATCAACCACCTCTTACTTACATCAACCATATCCTCCTTACATCAAAATGACTACCATTTTCTGATAATTGCCAAATCTAGTACCAATGTAAACCACATAATGACGTAGGATGATATTTTTAGATCTGCACTCATCCCCGTAAAAACCGTTCGATAATTTTGTCTAAATTTGGCTGTTGTATTCGAATATAACCGCATGGAGTTCAATCAGGAATCTTTTGTTGACGTTTGATGTTTGTTGGTTCTCCTACGTCGATATCCGACACCTCAACTTCATCATCATCATCAACATCAAGAGTCGTGCCGGTATATTTCTGTTTTCTGGTTCTCTATATCAACGACGATCTGAAAATGACTGCTGTTAACGTCGGTCAACTTGCACAGAACAGAGAGTTTTTCAGGAATGGGAGCCAAGTTCCGGAAGGGATAAGCTACTTGATGATGATGATGATGTCAACTACGTTGAAACCTGGGACATGCATCATTGACCTTTTGCTGTTAAGTTATCTTTCTGTCTATCCTAACTACTGTCTAGCCTATATGTTCTATCTGTCTCTCTGCTCTGTCTACTATTCTCTCAGTATGTTCTATCTGTCTATCTGATCTATCTATTATTCTCACAGTATGTTCTATCTGTATCTCTGATCTATCTACTATTCTCTCAGTATGTTCTATCTCTCTCTCTCCTCTGTCTACTATTCTCTCAGTATGTTCTATCTGTCTCTCTGCTTTGTCTACTATTCTCTCAGTATGTTTTATCTGTCTCTCTCCTCTGTCTACTATTCTCTCAGTATGTTCTATCTGTCTCTCTTCTCTGTCTACTATTCTCTCAGTATGTTCTATCTGTCTCTCTCCTCTATCTACTATTCTCTCAGTATGTTTTATCTGTCTCTCTCCTCTATCTACTATTCTCTCAGTATGTTCTATCTGTCTCTCTGCTATATATTCTATTATCCTCAGTATGTTCTTTCCGTCTCTCTCCTCTATGTTCTATTCTCTCAGTATTTTCTTTCCGTCTCTCTCCTCTATGTTCTTTTCTCTCAGTATGTTTTATCTGTCTCTCTGCTCTCTTGCCTTTTAAACCTCGATTGGGGCATAGGCCCTCAACCAATTCATATCAAGTCTTCATATCTCTATCTCCTGCAGCTCCCACCAACTCTTCTGTATATTGTTGACCGCTGCCTCCAAATCTTGTGTCCATGTATTTCTAGGTCTCTCTCGTCCTCTGTCCATGTGGGTTCCAGGAAAGAGCCCTTCTCGTTAAATTTCCCTCATAATTTCTCAAAGTATGTCCTATCCAGCGCCAGCGCCTTTTTTTAACCTCTTGGTTCACTGCTTCTTCTTCTTCTTCCAACGTTTTCAGACATCGATTTGTATACTTTGAAAGTAGTTAGTGGTCAACCGAGTCCATGTACATCTCCGTATAGCTTGTCTTGGACAGACATCGATTTGTATACTTTTAAAGTAGTTAGTGGTCAACCGTAGTCCATGTACATCTCCGTATAGCTTGTCTTGGACTGATATGGGATTGGCCATGTGTTTTTCTCTGTTCCATGTACGTTGGACATTCTTGCAGTATGTGTGTCTCTGTCATCTTGCTGGTGCCACATGTACATATGTCAGATGGGCCTATTTTATACTTGTTAAACAGATGGTACCTCAGTCTATTGTGCCCTGTTCGTAGACGAAAATGACAACCTGTTCCTCTCTACTTAGTTGGTGGTAAGCATCGTCCTTTTCATGCCCTGGGTGATCTCTCAGCCATTTGTTCTTGTAGGCCATTTTATCCGTACTTTTGCTTCCTCATATGTCATACTGGTGTCTGTCTGTGGTAGCCTGCTTCCTGCTTTTGCCAATATGTCTGCAATCTCATTTCCAGGTATTCCGCAGTGAGATGGTATCCACTGTATTACCACTCTAGAGAAGATGTTGCATACTTGGTGTAGTGATGCTTGCAGTTCCTTCAAGTTGTTATCGTCTTCATTTTTAGAGCAGTAATTACTGACAGGGCATCAGTAAGAAATACCAGGTTTTCATTTACATGTTCCTCTGACACTATGGCTTCTGCTGCCGCTTTTATGGCCTCTGCCTCTGCTCTGTAATTGCTGAGAACCTTCCTGTCGCTAATTTTAGCTTCCTGAGTTTCATGTCACTGAGCACTATGAGGGCTCCTCCTCCTCCATTTTCAGTTGTATTTGCTGCAGACCCATCTGTGTATACATGGGTCCACCTGCTGTTAGGAAAGTGTTCTTTTAGGTACTCGGTGGCCAGGAGTTTTCTTTCTTCACTTGTTTGTTGGTTTTTCCTACTATCCCTGTGATGTTCTCATTCAGCTCTGGGAATTTTGTATCTTTCCATATCTGTCTTGTGTTGGTGTATTTTAGTGGTTTGGGGGTAACTTCAGCACATGATGGTTGTTTGCTCATCATCATCTTGGTTGTCGCTGCAAAGTTGGTTCGTTTTAGTCTGCCCTTCCTAGCCCATTCATTCTGTGGTACATTGGGTGATCTTCTAGTCTCTTGAACTTTTCTGCTTGTTTTTGTGCTCTGCTGTCTCTTATATCCTCCATTGGTTGTAGGCCGGTGGTCTTCTCCATTTCCTGTATTGGAGTAGATCTCATTCCCCTGTAATAATTCTCATAGCTTGGTTCTGAACACGGTTGATTTTATTGAAGTTGGATTGGGCTACAGTTGCCCATGCAGAGATTCCATAGTCCAGTGTCGGGCGAACATATCCCATATAAAGCTTCTTTAAAACATTGTTATCTGCACCCCAGGTTGTGCCAGCTAGTTTTTTCATGATTGCCATCCTGGATTTTGCTCGGGTTTTTTTTTTCAATCTGAGCATGCCATGTCATGCGCTGGTCGAAGGTGATTCCAAGGGGGTTTTCTCTGGGAGCAATATATGGTTATTTAGTAGGAGCTTTGGACTTTGGGGCTTTGTTGATAAGGAGAAAATCGTATATGTCGTTTTCTTTTCATTGGCTTTGATCAGCCATGTATTTGACCATTGGTCTAGGGATGTGAGGGCCTGTTGTATTCTGCTTGTTGCAGCGGTAATGCGCTCCTCTGATGTCCACAGGGCCAGGTCATCCGCATACAAGGCGTGGTGGATCCTTCTGGGTATGTTCTCGGTTATGTCATTGATGTATATGAGGAACAGTGTTGGCGACAGTACTCCACCCTGAGGAACTCCTTGTTCTAGTGTTGTTTTCCTGCTGGTGAACTCTTGCACTTGCACTTTAGCAGTTCTTTTTCTAGATACTGTGATATCCATTTGTACATTCGTCCTGCTACTAGGTTTCTGCGCAACTTCACTTTTAGGCCAGCCTTCCACACTTTATCAAAAGCCTTCTCCAGATCTACCCATACTGCTAGCGTTTGTTTTCCCTCTTGAAAAGCATCCTCTATCTCCTGGGCGATGTATGTCACTTGATCTTCTGTAAATCTGTGTTTTCGAAAGCCTGCTTGTTGGGGGAGTAGCAAGCCCTTTTCTTCCAAATGCCACATTAGTCTGGTGTTGATCATGCGCTCTAGCAATTTTCCTACGCAGCTCAGTAGGATAATTGGTCTATAACTGTTAGGTCTGTGGATCCTTCCCCGTCTTTTTTTATCGGTATCAATATAGCTTCCTTCCATTCTTTGGGTATAACGCCACTTTTCCAGCTACAGTTAAATATTTCTAGTAGCTTCTTTTTCGCTTGTCGTCCCATTTCTATTATCATTTCATTAGTTATCCCATCATTGCCTGGTGATTTTCTTTTCTTTAGAGAGCGTAATGCTTTTCTAATTCATGTATTGTGAATTTAGTTGTCATGTGCTCCTCCGGGGACCTTGAATGAGGTCGTGAGCCATTAGTTCTTCTTTTATGGTTTCCTCCCTTTCTTCAGGAACATCTATATGATTTACTTGTGTAAAGTGCTCACTAAGGATATTGGCAGCTTGTTTCCGCTTAGCTGTTCATCATTCTGTTTGATGGTGATTGTGTGCTTGTATTTATTTTCTTGGTTTAGTGCCCTGGCTAGTTTTCACAACTTATTTCCATCTCTGTCTAGGTTAAGGCTTTGTGTTTTTCTATCCAGCTGTTTCTAGCATTTTCGTTTAGTGTTCGTTTGTATCTTGCCGAGGTGGCTTTAAGTTTAATGTTTGCTTCTGTTGTTCTTTCTATTTCTGCAATGTTTCTTGCTTTCGTTAGTTCTACTTCTAGTTGTTCTAATTCGTCCGTCCAGAATGGGCTGTAGTTTGGTCTCGCACCTCGAGGGATGGACTCGGTGGCTGCTTTTTTGGAGGGCTTTGTTGAAGTCTGCAACCCCAGCTTTTAGCATACTCTTGCGTATGTTTAGAGGTTCACAGTATAGGTCTGTCAGGAGTGCAAATTTTCCCCAGTCTGCTCGTTTGTAGTTCCATCTTGGTAGCAGCTTTGGTTGCTGTGGGAGTATGCAACATTTACGGCCAGCTTTACCGGTCTGTGATCACTTCCTGCGAGTTGGTCCAGCACCATTCTGTCAATTTTGTGGTGGATGTCACCTGTGCTAAAGGCCCAGGTGTGGAGGTGGTTTTCCAGGTTCTGGAGTAGTAACTAGGTTTATCCTCAGCATTGTTGATTAAGTGTAGGTTGCTGTCTATCTCCCAGTCCTCCACCTCATCACCTCTGTTATTTGTATCCTGGTAGCCCCACCGCTTGGAGTGACTATTAAAGTCTCCTACTACTATGCAGTTTGTTGGTATTATGTTCATGTTCTCCAGTACTAAGTCATTGTTTGGAGGGCAGTAGATGTTATAGATCCGGGTGCTCCCAATTAGGGTTGTTGCGTCTATCCCTACAATTTCTGACTGTCTACTAGCACATACTGTTATTTCTTGACATGCAATCTCATTTCGGGCGAGGATCAGGACTCTACCTTTGCGTCCTTCCCTGTCTAATCGGAAGGTCTGATATCCTCTAATGGAAAATCTGTGGCTAGAGTTTAGGTGCGTCTCTTGTATGCATGCTATGTCTATCTGCTCCTGTTGTAGATATTTTGTTAATGGGACCTTCTTCTTTAGTACTCCCTCTGCATTCCACTGCATAATGTTGAATGTTCTATGATTTGCTTCACTAGTGTTTGTCCCTGCTAACTGTCCCCTGGCTCGGCGGCGTGGATCGATCATTCCTGCCGTCTGTCGAGACTCCGGTTGACCACTACTCTTTTTTTTGTATACTAGTCGATGTCGTCGTAAAACGAATTGCGCTGCACATTGTGCACCCGTCTTCTGCGGCGTTTCTGTCAGGCTGCCCACATTTAGCCTGAATTTATTAACCTACAAGGCAGCAGGTTGGACTCGCACTTAGCCCATCGCCACGCGGTGCGCTACCTATCGATAATAGGTTACGCTATTCTCCGATACGGCGCCGGCACGCTCAGGGCCACAATGTACGGTCAGGCGTTTGCTCTGACCATACATACACAAACACGGACACTAATCAACACGTTTTATCCGCTTTTAGTAGCCAGAAACCGCGTAAATCACACCGCAATCACAAGAAATCGCGCACAGTTTATCCGTTAGGAATTTTCACACCCGACATGTTGGCGACCGGAAATCGAGTCTTGGTTCACTGAAATGTCTTGTTCTCTCTATAAGTTCCTAATTTATGACAATACCATACAATCTCATTCTATCTATTTTGCGTAGACACTTGTTTATGAATGCTTGCAAATTTATGCGTTTTTTATGTTAGTCGTTCTCCATGTTTCTGATCCTATAGTTCATAGTTCATAAGTACAGTTCCAACTTCACTGCAACGGGTCACCCCATAATTGCTCCGTTCCTGTGCCAATGAAAATCACATGAAATGCTAACAACTGTGAAATGTTTCCTCTGTGAACTAATTCCAGAATGAAACAGCCGCGTACCGCCACAAAAAGCAACCTGCACCGCATAAAATGCATATGGCCGTCGCTAATGTAGCAACACACACCTGTTCATCACTTGAATTGCAATTCTTGTCGAAGGGAACATCAATCATGACAAAATCCAGCTTTCTGCACTCGCAATATAACTGCATACGGCAGATTGAGCTTTCTCGTCATAACCGCTGTCCGCCATTTTCTGAATACACACAACAAACACACGGTTGACACAGCAAAAGCATTCCATGTAACAGTCATAGTTCACTCGGCAAACGAAACTGGAAAATACCCGACCAAACATGGCGAAAATGCGCTAGCAAAGTTTGCTTTTGTTGTTTCTGATCCATACAACAGAACTGCTTTAACATTGGAGTTAAATATTCGAATAGTGGGGTCTTTGTGTGGCAAGTGGTTAAGCCCTTTGCCTTGTGAGTCGAAGGTCGTGGGTTCGAATCCGGACCCCGCCGTTCTGTTCACGAGTGCAATTTTTCCAGAGACCCTAGGATACTCTCGGCAGATGGCGTGCTATTTCCGCGGAGAGGGGCCGAGCAGTATGGGGTAAAACCCAGTGCAATGAAGTCAATCTTTCGGCTTTTTTTTTTATTCGAAGTTTTGTTCTAGATTTGATTTCTTTGTAGAATTCAATAGATTTCATAGTGCGATGAAAGCTTCTCTTTCCTTCTGTATTCTTATTTTGACATCTCTATCTGTTCCACCATCTTTGCCTACATTGCTGCCCAAGTGAATATATAGCATATATAGCTGATGAACGCGCTTTATGGAAAACATTTTCTTGATATGACCATCATCATTGCACTTTGGTGAGTAACCATGTGTGCTCCGATCTCTTTCTTACACACGAAGATCTCAGCTGCAGTGCACGAGCTCTGTAGCACTGGCGAAGGTCCTCGATGTAATGTTGAAGATGGTGAAGATATTTTTCTAGGAATTTTATTTTTAATCTTTTTCTTTTGAATATTGCCCGGGCAGCGGCTTTCCAGCCTGCTCTTCTCGATTTTGAACTGCCAAGGGTTTTTACGTGCTCAAATTGAACACGGGACCTAAGTTTTATCGTCCGTCTCCGATAGGACTAGGAATTTCATTGATTTTACTAAGGCATTCGACCGCGTTTGGCACGAACGGCTGTGGAACATAATGAGAAAGTTCAATTTCGATACTGACATAATAGATACAATCAAAGCACTTTATAACCAGCCAGGCAAGCAGTGCAGTATTCGTAAATAATGACATTGGTGACTTTTTTAGAACAAATGTAGGAATCCGCCAGGGCTGCATACTATCACCAGTGCTTTTCAATATATACCTAGAACACATTATGGAGGAGACACTGCAAGATCATCAAATATCAAGAGCCATCGGTTGCCGACCTCTTTGTGATGTACGATTTGCTGATGATATTGGCCTTATGGAAGGAACTGAAGCAGAACTCTAAGAACTAATCTCAAAATTAGAGACAGTGAGCAGAAAATATGGAATGGAAATGAACACAGAAAAAAGTAAGATACTGATGAATAGGAGCAACAATCACGAGCACACCAATATCTGACTAAACGGACGAAATCTGGAGGAAGGTGGAAACCTTTAAATACCTCGGGTCCTACATATGTAACGATGGTAACTCTGGTAATGAGAGCAAGTCAAGACTTGAGATGGCTTCAGCTGCTATGTCTCGGCTAAACGTGATATGGAAAAGTAAAATCAGCAACATGGCAAAAATCAATATATACAGATCGCTGATGCTATCCATTCTTGTATATGGTTGTGAGAGCTGGACGCTCAATGCAAAACTGGAACGAAGAATACAGGCTTTCGAGTTTAAGTGTTACAGACGAGTACTATATATTAGTTACAAAGAACATAAGATGAATATTTATGTAAGAGACGAAATAAACAGCCTTGCAGGTCGACAAGTGCCACTCTTGACAATTGTGAAACGGCGTAAACTTGCTTGGTTCGGGCATGTGATGAGACATAGCTCACTCTAAGACTATCCTACAGGGAACAGTTGAGGGTGGAAGAAGGAAAGGAGGGCAGAGAAAATCCTGGTTTGACAATATCAAGAGCTGGTCAGGACAGAGTTTCTCCACACTCGCTCGAGGAGTTGAAGACAACGACTCATAGCATGTTTTTTTTGTACTGAAGTCTCCACAGTGACACCCCTACGACCGTAACGGGTTTTGTGCTTTATTATTATTATATAGGACTAGGAACCAGATCTTACTTACACTGAGAGCAGGGATCTCTGGGAAAATATCCAGATGGCTTCACGAGGAACGAACGGGTACATTTGACACGAGCGTCTATCCTCTACGTCACATGGATCCTTATACATAGAAAACAACATTACGCAAAGGTACAGAATCTTTAGAAAAGAGACTTAGGGATGTGCTGAAAGACAAGAGAGAGTCAAGCGAAAACTCAGAAGTTATCACAGTAAAACACTTGCCAATTGACTGTCTGTAAATACGAAAAAGGTCATATATATATATATAGATGATAGATAAGTGGATTGACTGAAACATAGACGGATGTATGTTTCCATATAATGATGGTATAAATCCATATAAGATGACATCGTCTATAAATATATGGATATATGTATCCATCTATCCAGTGTAATTAGCTCAGAAACATGGATAGCCTACTCAAGACACGAGAGAAGACTTAACATCTTTCACCTTCAATGTTTCCGCAAGATTATGAACATCAGGTGGTACGACAAGATACCCAACTCTGAAGTACTGCAACGTGCAAAACTGCCTTCCATCATGGGCATGCTCAGCAGTAGACGACTAAGATGGTTGGGGCATGTGAGAAGAATGGAAACTTGTCGCATACCAAAACAATTGTTGTACTGTGAACAATCGGAGGGAAAGAGGCACCAGGGCAGACCACTGCTCAGATATAAAGATGTCTGCAATGTCTCAATTAAAAACTTTTCTATAGGTCCCAGCACATGGGAAGGACTAGCTGATGACAGAGTCGTGTGGAAAGCGATATTGCCCAAGGGAGCCTTTTGTCTTTTGAGAAGAGACTTATGTATGAGTTAAAAGACAAGAGAGAAAAGCTAAAACTCAGAAGTTGTCACAGTAAATCACTCGCCAATTGACCGTCTGTAAAGACGAAAAAGGTCATACTTATATATATATATATATATATATATATATATATATATATAGATTTAAGCTTATATTGAAAATATAGATAGACAGACAGGTAGACAAACAAACCGACAGATAGATAAGGTTTCAATGTAATATAAATAGTGTCTCTTTACTTTAGTCTGTGATAAAAAATTCACTGGAAATATAACTACAAGGACTAAGGATACCAAGCACAAATGCTAGCATGATCACAGAGCATTTTCATTACACACAAATTGGCTGCCTAACGAACTGGTTTTGTTTAGTGCAGTTAGATCATTTGATGAACTTTGAACACGGCACTGTAAAGTCATCATCATCAGGTGCCGTCTCCACATCGAAGGTTGGCTGCAATGAATCTCCAGCATCCTCTGTCTTTCGCCTTGGTGTTGCACACTGCCAGACTGTAACCTGTCCATTTCTTAAAGTTTCCTCCCACTTATCTCTCGGTCTTCCTCTTGCTCTTCTCCCCTCAACTTTCCCTCTAGTAAATGTTTTATCATGGTGTCATGCCTTTTATGTGCCCAAAATACTTTACTTGTCTGAATTTTATTTCTCTTAATAATTGTTTCTTCATGCCTAGTTTTCCTAAAACTTGTTTATTTGTCTGTTTTTCTGTCCATGAAACTCTGCTTATTCTTCTATATATCCACATCTCAAATGCATCAATTCTGTCTTCTAACTGCTTGTTCATTGTCCATGTTTCCGAGCCATACATTAATATAGGATATATATAGCATTTGATCATTCTAATTTTTAGCCTGTTTGTGATTTGTTTGGATGTCAGTAACTTTCTCATACTATTGAAATACTGTACTATTGAAATATTGAAATTCTCATACTGTAAAGTAGTCAAATGATATGATGCCGGGAACGCAAGAGAGAAATGATATGATGTGTAATGACAAAGGTTCGAGACTGGAGTAGGAAGGAGTGAGGAGAGTCAATTACTTTCCTCACGGGTTGAATGTAGAATGTAGAATTGAACCCACCTCTCTCTCGGTGTAAGATTTGATAACCTAATTCTATCTTCTTTTCTCTCATCCAGTTTTGCCTCATAGCGTCAGGATAAGAAGATATATATAGAACCGGCTTTTGTGTGCAATGCTTTTCACCGCTTCTGTTGTGTTATCTCTTAAGGTCCACGTATTACGTGGACGGTTTTTTGCTTTGAAACCACTGTATCGAAGTAACATTTGCTCTTTGAGGCGAAGTGTCTATTGGTAATCTGCTTATGTGGCGCAACCATTCAATTTGTTTTTTCAACTCTCTATAAAAAAGAGGATTTTAAAGCCGAAGGATTGACTTCATTGCACCGTGTTTTACCACTTTGGCTCGGTCCCTCCCCACAGAAATGGCATGCCATCTGCAGAGAGTATTGCACAAAGCACGAACTCTGTAGTTCGGGCAACAATTCTAGTGGTCTCTGAAAAAAATGCACTTGTGAACAGAACTGCGTGGTCCGGATTCGAACCCACGACCTTCTGATAGCAAAGCAAGGGCTTAATTAACTACTTAGCTTTCTATATATTAGGCTAATACAGTCCATTCTCTAGTATACCGCTTGAAACTGGAGACGAGATATTTATAAATAATAAATGGCATACAAGGACACGTTTTAGACTGCTCGTGAACGCATAAATATTAGCAACGATAAATATCTTCCTCTTCTAACGCTCCTTATCGACCACTTGTTAATCACTCTATGATCTGTATGTGATCTGAGCTTAAGAGCGATTATGCCAGTTATGCGCCTACAAGTTAGACCAGTGCATCCGATGTCTGCGATGCTTTTTATTTAATAGGATAGCTTCCCTATGTCCTACAACAGTCACCATGTAGGTCACAGTGGAGCTATTCGTTGCTTCCTGCAGGCCGGGGCACCACACGAGCAACCAAAAATATAAGATGATATCTGTTTATGTAGCATGACATTTGTAGAATATTACTCTACTAATCAGAGTACACTTGAAAACTATAGATCTCTAGCAAGTTCTCTCGTCTCCTCCATCGTCAAGTTCAAGGCTTATTTAATATTCTGTCATTTCTCTGTATAGCTACGACAATATTTTTCTCTACTGAATGATACTAATCAGTGGCGGCTCATGATAATTTTTGTTGGTGGGGCCAGACAAAAATTTTCGCAAAAATCATTGTCTAAATAGACCACAATTCTACTGGTCATAAAAATAGTGCCCTAGAAATGCGTGAAGTATACTAATTAGGGAGAAAAGACGCTGAATTAAAAACTGTATGTGATAATTTATCGTCATATATTCTCATTTCAACGCTAATTAGTATCACGTTAAAAGTCATAATTACGAACAAATGATTTATAACAGAATAAATACACGTTATACATTATTTTTGGTGGGGTCCGGTCCCACTGGCCCTCAATGATGAGCCGCCACTGATAATAATCATACGTTGATGGGGGGATCTCTGGGACTAATCGGATTCTTCATTTTTATATATGTATATGTTATATAATCTGTCTTTCTTATATTTCCATTTCATTTAAAAAAAATTTTTTGCTTGTAGTCACATATTTTCATTATCTAGAGCAGTGAGGAAGCTATTGGTTTTTTTTACCATGTCTACGCCGCTGACTGTTATATAAGACCGCCGTCTTGTATATCATGTTGTTCTTGAATATTGTGCTTGATAAAGACCTTTTGTTTGGGACGCCACTGGATATTGTTTTTGTTCACTATAAAACTATCTTGCTTGGCGTTTACGTACCTATATCGCCTTCTCTAATTTAGTGAGATATTTATTTGAACGCATTTCTACTAATTACTGTTATAATTTGTCATTCCTTACTTGTACCAATCAATAACTCTTGGCTAATGTTCGGTCAAATAGTGCGCCTTTTGTCAACAACTTGGACAAACATTGCTCAATCAACTTCTTGTTTGGGACGTCTGCTCATTCTTGATGGTTAGATATGGATGAAATGTTCTTGTTACTAGGCAAGGCAACTATCAACCACAGACTGGAATTATGTGTATATGGAAACGCATATGCTTCTACGCGTTTAGGACATGTGCATCCGATTTCAACGAAACCTCCTTAGTCGCCTCTAACGACATGTGTGGCAGGTAACAGTGGTTCTATTCTTTACACCCCAAATTTGGGCCCCGGTAACCACTCGGGCGATCCTGACGCTGTGAGGCAAAACAGGAATGGAGAAAAAAAAAAAGAAATCAACTTTATATTTTCTAGTTCGATGTGCATAATTGGCTCTCCCTATTACGACATTGGTCAATAGTATTCACTATCTAACTATCTCTTCTTCGATTGACCTTAGATATGATTTTCTTTTATTTATTTTGTTTTCTTTTATTTTCAACATTTTATTTTCAACATTTTGTTTTCATCATTTTGTTCTCCACATTTGTTTTCAACATTAGTTTAACTCAATTCATACCATTATCCATTATATATTATTTTTCTCGTACATTTATACGTTACATAGGGCATTGAGAAAGAAAACTCTTGGTGCAAATATGGAGAACATTTAGTAGACTTATGTAGGACAAAACCGAGAGAATTGTTTAAGAGTGTCAAGGCAATGAGAGTGAGAGACGATAGCTACAACCCTACCACTATCATAAATAATAAGGACGGAACACCATTACTCAACAGACAAGATAGAATGACCAGATGGAAGGAATATTTTCAAGAACTTTACAACCCTACTAAATTAACTGAATATATATATACACAACAAAGGAAAGTGAAGAAACAGAACCATATATATTGATCCAAGAAATTGAAACAGCAATAAAGAACAGCCCGAACAACAAATCACCAGGTGCAGATGGCATACCCAACGAAGCAATTAAAGCATGCAAAGAAATAGGTGTAAAATGGTTAAATAGAATATTCACAGCTGCTTGGACAGAAAGAAAAGTTCCAGATGACTGGCAAAAATCAGTAATAGTCCCATTATGGGAAAATAAAGGCAATAAAAGAGAATGCGAAACATACAGAGGCATTTCACTATTAAGCCACACTGGTAAAATATACGCAAAAATATTAGAACAGCGCATATGACACATCGCTGACCCACAAATAAGCCCCTAACAGTTTGGATTTAGAAGAGGAGTGGGATGCACAGACGCTCTATTCACTCTGAGACAACTGAGTTAAAAAGCAGTAGAATATAATAAAGAGTTACACTTAATATTCATCGATCAAGAAAAGGCATTTGACAGAATAGATAGAAGTATTCTTTGGGAAACACTAGAAAACTATGGGATCAAGGGACAACTGCTAGACAATATCAGAGCAATATATACAAATAGCCACAGTGTGGTAAGAACAACAGACGGAATGACAGACTCATTCGAAACAAAATCAGGAGTAAGACAGGGTTGTGTGCTCTCACCTCTTCTCTTCAACATATATATAGACCGAATAGTGAAAGAGGGACAGTGCGAAAAAGACCTTATTGACATAGACAATGATCGCGACGACCAATTAAACAACCAAATCACGAATTGCTTTTTTACGGACGACCAAAGTTTAATCTATGAAGATGAATTCATTTCTAATAGCATGCAGAAAGTACAACATGAAAATCAACAAACAAAAGACCGAGACCATGAAAATCAACAGAACACCAAGCAAATATTCAAATAGATAACACCAGAGTAAAGCAAGTATCTGAATTCAAATATTTAGGCAGCATTTTCACAGAGGATGGAAAAATAGAGAAATAGAGACAAGGTGTCAAAAGTAAATGCAGTGACCTACCAGCTGGCACCATTACTACAACACCCAAATATCAAGATGGAAGGGAAAAGACAGATGATAAAAGTATTTTCCTACCAACATTTTGTTACCAGTGCCAAACTTGGTCTCTTACAGCAACACATCCTAGAAAGCTCACCACATGTGAAATGAAATGCTTGAGGAAGGCAGTGGGAGTCACCAGGAAAGATAGACTACGAAATGAGGACATCAGAAGCAGAGTGGGCATAACTTCATGCACCGAATACATCGAAAGACAACAAATGCAGTGGTTTGGACATTTAATGAGAATGAAATACAACCAATAACAGCATACAATAAAAAAGATCGGGTACTAGAGCTAAGGGAAGACCAAGAAAAAAATGGATAGACAATATCAAGACCACACTACATAAACACGGATACAACACAACAAGGGCGACTCATCTAGCCCTAGAACGTAAAGTAAAGCTCCCATCCCTACGCTTAACGGCAAGAGTGGACAGCCAACTTCATCTTCCACCTGGGAATAGACAATATACAATAGATAGGGCATGCAAGCAATTTCTCCATATGGCTCTGTCCTGGACAATTCGCTCAATCTCTTCATGGAATTCAATCGGATATTTTTCGCCTCTTTTAGCAAAGTTCTTTTCAGTCTCATTTATCCAAAACTGAAATGTGATTCTTGTAATCTGAAATGTGATTCTTGTAAACTGAAATGTGATTCTTGTAAACTGAAATGTGGTTCTTGTAAACTGAAATGTGATTCTTGTAAACTGAAATGTGATTCTTGTAAACTGAAATGTGATTCTTGTAAACTGAAATGTGATTCTTGTAAACTGAAATGTGATTCTTGTAAACTGAAATGTGATTTTTGTAAACTGAAATGTGATTCTTGTAAACTGAAATGTGATTCTTGTAAACTGAAATCTGCTTCTTGTAAGCTGAAATGTGGTTCTTGTAAGCTGAAATGTGATTCTTGTAAACTGAAATGTGATTCTTGTAAACTGAAATGTGATTCTTGTAAACTGAAATCTGCTTCTTGTAAACTGAAATCTGCTTCTTGTAAGCTGAAATGTGATTCTTGTAAACTGAAATGTGATTCTTGTAAACTGAAATGTGATTCTTGTAAACTGAAATGTGATTCTTGTAAACTGAAATGTGATTCTTGTAAACTGAAATGTGATTCTTGTAAACTGAAATCTGCTTCTTGTAAACTGAAATGTGATTCTTGTAAACAACGTCTACTGTTTGATGAATGAAGTCTGGTTCGTGAACACTGAGGTTCGCTTTTTGGAAACTGAAATATTATTCTTGAAAACTGAGTCTGATTCTTGGAAGGAAATTTGTTTCTTTGAAACCGAACGTCTAGTTCTTGAAAACTGAAGATTGTTTATTTAGAACTAAATGTGCTATGTTTATTCAGATATGAATGTCTAGTTCTTAAGTCTCAAGAACTGAATGTGCTATGTTTATTCAGATCTGAATGTCTGGTTCTTAAGTCTCAAGAACTGAATGTGCTATGTTTATTCAGATATGAATGTCTGGTTCTTAAGTTTCGAGAACTAAATGTGCTATGTTTAATTCAGATCTGAATGTCTGGTTCTTAAGTCTCAAGAACTGAATGTGCGATGTTTATTCAGATATGAATGTCTGGTTCTTAAGAATTGAATGTGTTAGTGTGATCTCACTGTGTTATTGCTATTGAAACATGTGTATACTATAGGCAATGTTTACTCAACAGAATGAAAGTGATCACTGCCAGCGCGACCTGTCTGACCCAATAATACAGTACATGAGAACAGATGAGTCCAGCATGGACAACATTTTTAGACGTCTTCTACCTAAAATCCTCATTGAGAGGGTCCCTGGCACGCAGGGTAATATTTACGTCAGAGAGGTGAGTATCGTGACTAATGTTCATGCCAGAGAGAGAGAGAGAGAGAGAGAGAGAGAGAGAGAGATTAGTATCTCGATTAGAGCAAGCATGTAATCTCTAACGCCTGTAGCGGTGTCCAAGTAGATACAGGTGTCATCAACACGTAGCACCCTCGGGCCGCAAGCTACACTTGAGTAGCCAAATTATGTTCTCATTTTGAAAAGAGACTTAGGGATGAGCTGAAAGACAAGAGAAAAAAGCGCAAACTCAGAAGTTGTCACAGTAAAACACGTGTCCATTAACAGTTTGTTAAGACGAAAAAAGTCATATATATAAATATATATGTCAGTTATGCGAGCACCCTCATTGTAGCACTAGAAAACGTCCCTCATATGTGATCCGATCTCTATCTTAGCAAATCCGGCAGAGTCCAGCGCCCAGCACGCCAGTTTGATGGTGAGCAATCAATATTTTCGCTTATTCTAAATCGTTCTATTCGGACTGTGCCAATATTGACACCCATCACTCTCAATCTGATCAAAGAGGGTGATTTACAACCCTGAATGTTTGGATAGACTCTCCCATTGCGTTTAGAATGCCATTCTGGGTCGTTGCAGTACCGGAGCAATCTGACAGCCCGCTCATTACCAAGGAAATAGATAGATACAGTGGCGGCTCATCATTAAGGGCCTCTGGGGCCGGGCCCCACTAAAAATAATGTGTAACGTGTATTTATTATTTTATAAATTAAAACATAACAACCCCAAATCATGATCTTTTCGAAAATTTGTGTCTGACCCCACCAACAAATATGATCACAACCGCCACTGGATAGATAGATAGAGAGAGAGAGAGAGTAACAGAGAGTAACAGAGAGTAACAGAGAGTAACAGAGAGAGAGAGAGAGTAACAGAGAGTAACAGAGAGAGAGAGAGACACACACATAGAGATAATTTCTTATTTTATTTATGATTTCCTTAAAGGGGTGATGAAACAAGCATAATTCTATAGAAATAGTACAGAGCTCAACTAACATTGGTGCTAGCGTATTCCCGCACACACAGCGACCAATGAGTTCTCTTCAGCAACAGACGCTCTAAGTGGCAGTGTATGTTGCGAAAATGAAAATCGTGGCATATCCTTTACAGGACGTAGCCATTAACCACAGTAAACGAGTCGTTGATTTTCTAGCCACCACTTATACGTTCTGTAGTTTGCCATTGCTTTCTGAACGGTGAGGTCTATTGTTACCTGTTTTTGTAAAAATCCCACGGAAACGAATTTGCTTCAAACCTGCCCACCGGAGATTGAACCAGGTACGCTTGGGTTTGTGATCGAGCTCACTACCGCTTGAGCTACAGACGCTCACAGTGTATGTTGTTAGAATTTAAATTAAGGGACACAACAAACCTATTTGAATCAAAGACCTGGTATTGGTATACTCAGTTGACTAGCACCTTCGTGACTATCTATGGCTTGAAGATAGATAAAACTAACACAACAGAAACTGGTATGCCCTGCTCCCTAGAGACAGGAATCGTTCCTTCAGACAGCGTAATTGATAGAGTCGACGCCCGTCTGCCCAGCGTGTTCGTAGCGCGTTGGACTATGGGTGACTATCCCTCTGTGTGTGCGGGTTCAATTCCGCGGATGGCAGAAAAAGATGACAGATTCCCCAGATTTACGGTGTTCGTGGCACCGAACCGAAGGGTTACGATGTCCATGGCACCGAGCCGAAGAGCTGAAAAGGCTCAAGTGCTTCTGGATCGGAAAAAAAAAATACAAAAAATAGAGGCGACACTATTTTGTCTTTCCCTTTCGGTTTTATGTTTTGGGACCAGGAGAGATTAGAGTTATCACTATCTATCCATCCATCTATCCGTCCGTCCGTCCATCCATACATCCGTCCATCCGTCCATCTATCTACCTATCTGTCCATCCATCCATCCGTCCGTCCATCCATCCGTCCATCCATCCATCCATCCGTCCATCCATCTATCTATCTATCTGTCCATCCATCCGTCCATCCATCCATCCATCCATCCATCCGTCCATCCATCCATCCATCCATCTATCTACCTATCTGTCCATCCATCCATCCGTCCGTCCATCCATCTATCTACCTATCTGTCCATCCATCCATCCATCCATCATTTCATCCATACATCCATCCATCCATCTATCGATCTATCCATCCATCTATTCATCTGTCGATCCATCCGTCTATATGTCTATCTGTCTATCTACCTGTTTATCTGTGTGCCTGCCTGTTTGTCTTCTACCTGCCTATTTGTTTCTCTGTCAGTCGGTCAGTCTGTTTGTCTGTCTATTTTGTATCTACTAATCCATCTACTCAGCCATCCACACATATATCTACATATCCATACATCACCCATCTCCCCATATATCCACCTATCCATGCATTCACCCACCCTCCTCCCATATATCTACATATACATACATTCACCCCCATATATCTATATATCCATACATCCCTAATTTCTAAGAGCCATCAATCACAGATCCTAGATTCTCCAACTAAAAATTAAATCATACATAACTAGCAAAGACATCACTATTATAGTATGATTGATTGATCTGTACATTGACATATCTCACAACATCTTGACACAACTCACGTGATCGCTCTGTCGTTTAAATCAATCACATCTGTTCCAAAACACTATCTTTAATTATTTCTATGTCACCAACTTTAAATTGTTGTGTTTATGAATAGTTTGTCCTAAACAGAATGTAACCACCCTAACAGTTCTTTGAAATATATTTCTCTCAAAGATGAGATGTCCCGCCTCCGCAGTCATCATGCTTAAATCATCAGCCACATCATGAATCCATCTTTTTCGTGGTCTTCCTCCACTCCTTGCCTGGATGTCTTCTTCCATAACAGTTTCATGTTCAAATTATATCAAATTTATCCTTTTTATTTGTAGCATCAACCAGTTTATTTGATTTATTAACTAGCAAATTTTGAAGAAAAAATCGTCCGGGAGGTTAGGATGGATACGAGAGATGTTGTTCGTTCATTTGTAGACCTACTGTTAGATGAGGACATTGAGATTGGTGTTGAATCTATCCAACACATTTTGGAGTTTGGAATGACACGTTGTACAAGTCGAACTGAAAGCCACAGGAGCTTAGTTGTTTGTGTACTCGCTTGGTAGGTGTTTGGTTCCTGTTCAAGTCCGAAGTGGACGGGGAATATTTTTTCGACCGTTACGGCTCTAATGTCGATCCAGCTTCAATTGGGTACCAGTAAAAGCTCCGGGAAGTGAAGACGGTCGGCATGATGTTGACCATATCACCCAGCGGCGGCTCGTCATTAAGGGCCAGAGGGCCGGGCCCCACCAAAAGTAATGTGTAACGTGTATTTATTTTTAATAAGATAAAATATAACCTAACCCAAAGCCATGATTTTCCCGAAAGTTTGTGTCTGGCCCCACTAACAAAAACGATCACGAGCCGCCACTGATATCACCCATCGTGTGCCGACGGTCAATGAAAACTACGAGCCTAACAACGTATTCCCCAATATACCTTGAGGAATGAAAAAGGGTTCCTTTATTTGTTTACTACTTACAAGCCGAGTTGTATGCATGAAAGGCAAGGATGAGTGCGTTTAACCAAAAGGCCACAGGAGCGATCAGTATGTATACCCTTCGACATATATTGGGAAGACTGAGCATCTATACGTCTGCCCACAATGCTGTGATGTCGGTTCAATAACTAATTAACAAACAAAATAAATATCCAATGGTGGGCATATCCAATGGTGGGCATATCCAATGGTGGGCATATCCAATGGTGGGCATATCCAATGGTGGGCATATCCAATGGTGGGCATATCCAATGGTGGGCATATCCAATGGTGGGCATATCCAATGGTGGGCATATCCAATGGTGGGCATATCCAATGGTGGGCATATCCAATGGTGGGCATGTTGAAACGATGAACTACAGAAATACAGAGGAGATAGAAAACACTATACACGAGACGCACTTGAGGGAACTTTGTTAGAACTCTTCGCGTACACTGAATGATGAGAAACACAGCACGATGAGAAACACAGCATGATGAGAAACACAGCACGATGAGAAACATATCACGATGAGAAACACATCACGATGAGAAACACATCACGATGAGAAGCACAGCACGATGAGAAACACATCACGATGAGAAACACAGCACGATGAGAAACACATCACGATGAGAAACACATCACGATGAGAAACACAGCACGATGAGAAACACATCACGATGAGAAACACATCACGATGAGAAACACATCACGATGAGAAGCACAGCACGATGAGAAACACATCACGATGAGAAACACATCACGATGAGAAACACATCACGATGAGAAACACATCACGATGAGAAACACATCACGATGAGAAACACAGCACGATGAGAAACACATCACGATGAGAAACACAGCACGATGAGAAACACAGCACGATGAGAAACACAGCAGGAACAGACAATAGACAGAACATGTTGAAAACGATCAAATTTGCACTAATTTCGTGATGTAACCTAACTTATCTGTCTGCAGATGAAATATCAACTACTATTAGTATCGAGACTGTTCCGTTGGGATATTCTTCTACTAATGTTGTCTATTTAATCAGAGGGAATTGATTTGTGACGGAAGAGAGTTTGGTAAACTCCAGGGACTTGGTGTGTGTGTCTACTCTGGAACATTTGCGTGCGAAAGCTTGTAGATACTGAGAAAAGAAAATAGTGAGTCACTGGAGTTACTAGACCTAGATCAGGAGTTGACCTACTTCTTTCATAAATGAACCCGGTGAAGAATGGATACCAATGCCAACAGGAATCAATACATCATTTTCGGAATGTATCAGACTTGATAAAGAATGCAAACACGACAACCCACTGGTCATGGCGGTAGAAGTTCAGGCATTCATTTCTGAGAACTCAATTGAGAATGATGTAATCATTTATACAGATGGTTCACTGATTCGGCACATGCGGAGCTCATGAGCTTTCACTGCTCAAGTCAGAGGGGATGTTGTGAATGAAGACAATGGTGGTTTTGCCGTGACTATAAGCAGTCTGACTATGTAAATCATAACTGTAACTAAAGCCATGGTCTGGCTGGAATCACAGACTTTTGTCCGTGCATGTTTTCTCATCGACCCAATGAGTATACTCAGGAAGAATGAAACAGGTTGGGCTCTGAGACAATGGATGGAGTCGCTGAGAAGATCTAAGCTGACAAAAATCAGTTTTATTTTTGTGCCAGGGCATGCAGGTGTAAAGGGGAATGAACGTGCGGATAGACTTGCAGGTATGGCTGCTGTACAAAGCGGGCGAGCAATGGACCAGGCTGATATTATACATTCCCTAAGGGAGAGAGGCCGTGTAGATGATTCAATTAATAGTGGTGAATCTACAACACTAACCAGACTGCAAGAATTTCCAAGTCAAGTGTGGTGTAGCTAGACAAGAAGAATATGCTGGTGCCAAAGAAGAATAGTAAACCAACACAGAATCGGTGTCGTTAGTCGCCACATCATTAGTCGCCACATCGTTAGTTGCCACATCGTAGTCGCCACACGCTGATAGAATGACTGAGTAGAAGATCGTAACAATTATGCACTTCTTGGTTCGACTTGCAGTGATGATGATCCGATGACTAAAATGTACACAGTGAGGCTGAGAGATATTGCAACTAAAATGTACACAGTGAGGCTGAGAGATATTGCAACTAAAATGTACACAGTGAGACTGAGAGATATTGCAACTAAAATGTACACAGTGAGGCTGAGAGATATTGCAACTAAAATGTACACAGTGAGGCTGAGAGATATTGCAACTAAAATGTACACAGTGAGGCTGAGAGATATTGCAACTAAAATGTACACAGTGAGGCTGAGAGATAGTGCAACTAAAATGTACACAGTGAGGCTGAGAGATAGTGCAACTAAAATGTACACAATAAGGCTGAGAGATATTGCAACTAAAATGTACACAATGAGGCTGAGAGATATTGCAACTAAAATGTACACAGTGAGGCTGAGAGATAGTGCAACTAAAATGTACACAGTGAGGCTGAGAGATATTGTTTCATATTCCCAAGAAAATGTAAGCTGATGCGCCTGAATGCTATTTAATAAGTAGTGTAATTTTTGTTTTGCTAATATTGATCTTAATGTCAAATACTTTGGTTTGACCGTCCATCTCGGTGAGCTGGAACTGTAAGAATGCTTCTTTCTAAGATGACCTGGTGATCAATAAGTTTGACGGTACATAATCTCTCTATTGTTTGAAGACCACTGTGATAGTCTTTAAGATGACCAAGTGATCAGTAAGTTTGAGGGTACACATTCTCTCTAATGTTTGAAGACCACTGTGATAGTCTTTAAGATGACCTAGTGATCAGTAAGTTTGAGGGTACACATTCTCTCTAATGTTTGAAGACCACTGTGATAGTCTTTAAGATGACCTAGTGATCAGTAAGTTTGAGGGTACACATTCTCTCTAATGTATGAAGACCACTTTGATAGTCTTTAAGATGACCTATTGATCAGTAAGTTTGAGGGTGCAACTTGCTGTCCAAGAAATCAGAATTAGTTGTACAGTGGATACCACCTCACTCTGTCAGTCTAGTAAATGAAAAGGCTGACCAACGTGAAAGGGCTGGAGACAGCTTAACACAACACCACCCAACACAAAACTTTACAGAAGCAAAGACTCATGAAACCGTCCAGAGAAATGACGAGGAGAAAATCAAACGGAGGACACAATCCAGAGCATGACAACATAAATGCATTAAACAGAAAAGCGCAGACCACAGTCTTCAGACTTAGAACGGGACACTACTGTCTCAGAGTACACCTCCATAGAATGTATCTCAGGAGCTCGGTTACCTGTACATGTGAAACATCATAGCATATAGACTGCCCGAACACGAGCGGTGTGAGAATAGAAATCTGGTCAACAGGAATAACCGTTCAGAACAAACTATGAGGGAACCGGTGAAGACCTCTAGCGTACGCACCGCCTTGTGTATGACACCGGAGTAGTCGCATATCAGAAGCTGATCACAGACGAAGAAAAAGAAGAGGGTACACACTCTCTCTATTGATTGAAAACCACTGTGATATTCTCTTATAATCAATCGAATATACCTAATCTGAGAATAAGCTTTCAGAAAATCAACTGATCAGATTGTATAACATATAGTTTCTGCTTCATACACTGCATAACAATAATACAATATGAGAATACATCAAGTTGGCAGCATCATTTCTTCTGGCGTAGTACAATAGTAGGCTTAATCATGGACAAGAAACTGATCTTCAGATAATAATAATTTTTTTTTAAACCAAGTCTGTTTTAACAAAAAAGTCGGTTTTCATTCTTGTTCTTTCTCTACCCGTGTTTTGCCTCTCACAGCTTCAAGATAAGAAGAAATTTATGGAACACACTCTTGTGTGTGCTTCGTGCATAGTGTCTTTCACTGCCTCTGTTATTTCTGTGGTCCACTTATTGCGTAGGCGAACTTTTGTTGTGTATCCACTGTATTTGGGTGACGTTACCGGTTAAGGAGTACAGTTTGTTGTAAATCTGGTTATGTGACCGAACTAGTTAATTTGTTTTTTCTTGATGAAGAACAGTACTGATGTTGTGACCATTCTCCCCTCCCCCCTCCCTCCCCGATGTTTCCATTCATAAATTTGTCTTTTCTTGATATTCCCAGAACTCTGTGTAGACAGTTCATCTCTGGTTGTGACTAGTTCTCTTCTCTCATTGCATGTCTACGTCCAGATTTGGGGCACTGATCGCATAATGTCTAGAGAAAGGTCGTGTTAAACATTGCTTTTCTAGTGTTCATGGTGATATGTCTGCATTTTAAAATTGATGCTATTTGTCGTGTGTTTTGCTTTGACCCCGAGAACAAGTACAATCCATCGCGTATGTCTCTTTTGTATCTCTTTATTTATGTCTCTTTTGTATCTCTTTATTTATGTCTCTTTTGTATCTCTTTATTTATGTCTCTTTTGTATCTCTTTATTTATGTCTCTTTTGTATCTCTTTATTTATGTCTCTTTTGTATCTCTTTATTTATGTCTCTTTTGTATCTCTTTATTTATGTCTCTTTTGTATCTCTTTATTTATGTCTCTTTTGTATCTCTTTATTTATGTCTCTTTTGTATCTCTTTATTTATGTCTCTTTTGTATCTCTTTATTTATGTCTCTTTTGTATCTCTTTATTTATGTCTCTTTTGTATCTCTTTATTTATGTCTCTTTTGTATCTCTTTATTTATGTCTCTTTTGTATCTCTTTATTTATGTCTCTTTTGTATCTCTTTATTTATGTCTCTTTTGTATCTCTTTATTTATGTCTCTTTTGTATCTCTTTATTTATGTCTCTTTTTGTATCTCTTTATTTATGTCTCTTTTGTATCTCTTTATTTATGTCTCTTTTGTATCTCTTTATTTATGTCTCTTTTGTATCTCTTTATTTATGTCTCTTTTGTATCTCTTTATTTATGTCTCTTTTTGTATCTCTTTATTTATGTCTCTTTTGTATCTCTTTATTTATGTCTCTTTTGTATCTCTTTATTTATGTCTCTTTTGTATCTCTTTATTTATGTCTCTTTTGTATCTCTTTATTTATGTCTCTTTTGTATCTCTTTATTTATGTCTCTTTTGTATCTCTTTATTTATGTCTCTTTTGTATCTCTTTATTTATGTCTCTTTTGTATCTCTTTATTTATGTCTCTTTTGTATCTCTTTATTTATGTCTCTTTTGTATCTCTTTATTTATGTCTCTTTTGTATCTCTTTATTTATGTCTCTTTTTGGTATCTCTTTATTTATGTCTCTTTTGTATCTCTTTATTTATGTCTCTTTTTGGTATCTCTTTATTTATGTCTCTTTTGTATCTCTTTATTTATGTCTTATTGACCACGTTATTTCTTGAAGTCTGATATTTCTAAACGCATCCTTTCAGGAGTAGATAAATATCATTCTCAGAAGTCTTCCATCCAATCCTTTTAAACAAACTTTCTATTATTTTCTTATCTGCTTTCCAAGTCTCAGATCCATAGAGATTTGGAAAGCAGATGTCCTACTACAGAGAGCCACACAGCAAAAATATAATCAGTACAAAGAAAGAGGAAGACTACACAAAAGATGGAGCGACGAAATCAAGAACAGCCTTACGAAAATGAATATCAGCTTAAAAAGTGCCTTAAAACAAGCACACACAAGATCACTACGCCCCCACCCCAACACTTCTATAAAGAAGTAAATGGTGGAAGAGAAGAAGAAGATACACAGAGGAGAACTGTCCAAGCAATTGTTTTGTTTATTAGCTGCAATATCTTTGTGCTGTAAATGTTAAATCTCCAAATGTTGCAAAGCTTGCTGCTGCATTTGTCTTCCCAATTTTTTTGTTTAATTTCTATAGGGTGTTCAAGATAAAAGTAGCTCGAAGCAATCAAAGCTTGCCAATCGGGCTACTTTTATCTTGAACACCCTGTACAATAATGTTCCCATCTGATTAAACAGCACTGTCCAAGTAATCTAAATCAGTTCCCATCTGAAGAAACAGCACTGTCCAAGTAGTCTCTATCAGTTCCCATCTGAAGAAACAGCACTGTTCAAGTAGTCTCTATCAGTTCCCATCTGAAGAAACAGCACTGTTCAAGTAGTCTCTATCAGTTCCCATCTGAAGAAACAGCACTGTCCAAGTAGTCTCTATCAGTTCCCATCTGAAGAAACAGCACTGTTCAAGTAGTCTATATCAGTTCCCATCTGAAGAAACAGCACTGTCCAAGTAGTCTATATCAGTTCCCATCTGAAGAAACAGCACTGTCCAAGTAGTCTCTATCAGTTCCCATCTGAAGAAACAGCACTGTCCAAGTAGTCTCTATCAGTTCCCATCTGAAGAAACAGCACTGTCCAAGTAGTCTCTATCAGTTCCCATCTGAAGAAACAGCACTGTCCAAGTAGTCTCTATCAGTTCCCATCTGAAGAAACAGCACTGTCCAAGTAGTCTCTACCTGTTTTCATCTGAAGAAACAGCACTGTCCAAGTAGTCTATATCAGTTTCCATCTGAAGAAACAGCACTGTCCAAGTAGTCTCTACCTGTTCCCATCTGAAGAAACAGCACTGTCCAAGTAGTCTCTATCAGTTCCCATCTGAAGAAACAGCACTGTCCAAGTAGTCTATATCAGTTCCCATCTGAAGAAACAGCACTGTCCAAGTAGTCTCTATCAGTTCCCATCTGAAGAAACAGCACTGTCCAAGTAGTCTATATCAGTTCCCATCTGAAGAAACAGCACTGTCCAAGTAGTCTATATCAGTTCCCATCTGAAGAAACAGCACTGTCCAAGTAGTCTCTATCAGTTCCCATCTGAAGAAACAGCACTGTTCAAGTAGTCTATATCAGTTCCCATCTGAAGAAACAGCACTGTCCAAGTAGTCTCTATCAGTTCCCATCTGAAGAAACAGCACTGTCCAAGTAGTCTCTATCAGTTCCCATCTGAAGAAACAGCACTGTCCAAGTAGTCTCTACCTGTTTCCATCTGAAGAAACAGCACTGTCCAAGTAGTCTATATCAGTTCCCATCTGAAGAAACAGCACTGTCCAAGTAGTCTATATCAGTTCCCATCTGAAGAAACAGCACTGTCCAAGTAGTCTCTATCAGTTCCCATCTGAAGAAACAGCACTGTCCAAGTAGTCTCTACCTGTTTCCATCTGAAGAAACAGCACTGTCCAAGTAGTCTATATCAGTTCCCATCTGAAGAAACAGCACTGTCCAAGTAGTCTCTATCAGTTCCCATCTGAAGAAACAGCACTGTCCAAGTAGTCTATATCAGTTCCCATCTGAAGAAACAGCACTGTCCAAGTAGTCTCTATCAGTTCCCATCTGAAGAAACAGCACTGTCCAAGTAGTCTCTATCAGTTCCCATCTCTAGCTTGATATCCTCTATTTGTGCATGTGCTCTAGTCTTCAGATGTATCTCCATTACTTTTGATTTATTTGAGTTAATTCTGAATTGAATCTGTTGTCAAGTTTCTAACTTTTAAAAAGTGATGTTTATCTATGACGAAACACGAGAGCCGCGGTAGCGTAGTTGTTAGTGGACTCGCTTCTCAAGGCTGGTGGTCTGGGTTCAGCTCCCGCAGTGCGCGTGGAATTTTCCCGACCGCGACGGCTCTCAGGTCGACCCAGCCTCAACTGGGTACCAGACATGCTCTGGAAAAGTAAAGGCGGCCGGCGTGATGCTGACCACATCACCCATCGTGTGCCGATGGTCAATGAAAAATACAGGCCTAACACTGTATTGACCCATATACCACGAGGTATGAAAGGGTTCCTTTACTTTACTTTTATGACGAAACACGTAATCACAAAGTACTGTAGTTTTACAGATTACACAAACAATGACAATATACCGCAACGTCTCGACCAACAAGGCCTTTATCAAGGCTTTGTTGGTCGAGACGTTGCTGTATATTGTCATTGTTTGTGTAATCTGTAAAACTACAGTACTTTGTTTTTACGTGTTACGCAAATCAAATAGTTTTACTGCAGTCTCGTCTATATTATGTTTATCTATGCAGATATTGATAGTCCTTTCTTTTCTAACCACTGCCATTATTTCGTAGTTGTCTATGCCAGCTTCCGTATGTTCATAATTTCAGAATAATTACTCTAGTCACAGTTGAATAAGTCAATCTCACTAAATTGAGATACACAAAAAAAACACAACAACCTATGTCTTTACTGTCTGTAAAACTTCTATTTAAGGCAGTGTAGGACATGGGGGACGTGAGCTTGTGGAATTGCATGGCTAGTACAGTCGCCGCAAATCTGTTTAGTTTATTATGTTTCCTATATGCCTCCGACAGAAAAACTACAAATAAAACAAACGAGAATAGATAAATACATAGAGACATATTGCGTTTTACTTATTTCTTCTTGTGTCGAGGGAAAGAAAACAATAACTGAGTTATAACCGTCATTAATTCTGATAATTATTTAAAAAAATAATAAATTGTTTTTCATTATTTTTAGAGCTGTTGTCTTTGTCCGTTTCCATGGAGATGATGTGGAAGTATCTGCACAAACGTATAACACCGAGAATATTTTCACGACATTTCTGAATTTATCTTGCTATTTTCACGAACATTTCTGTGTACATCATCCTATAATTCTTCGTTAACATCACGAAGAATTATAAACACTGGAAATAGATGACAATGAAACAGATTTAAAACGTTTTTTTCTCAAGGATTTTGCAATTTGATGGACACAATAAATCCGGTGTTGAAGACAATGAGAAATTGAATGAAATTCGAGATCTTGACAAGCGATTTAATTACTTTTAAATCTTGTTGAACTAGAGGGAGATAACATTTAATCGATAAAATACAACAAGTCTTCAGTATCTTATCTAACAGTATTAGAGTTGTCGTCCCTTTGATGAATATTTTATGCAGGTAAACGTAGAAACCACAGTACAGTACTTCAGGTGTGACAGAGATTTAGAGATAGATAGATAGATAAATAGATAGATAGATAGATAGATAGATAGATAGGTAGATATGTATATATATATATATATATATATATATATATATATATATATATATAGAGAGAGAGAGAGAGAGAGAAATAATTGTGCCAATATGGGATTTGCAACAACAGACGTTAGAGACTATGTTGCCAGTGTCAAGCTTGGTCCCTGACAGCAACACAGAAAGCTCCCCACATGTGAAATGAAATTCTTGAGGAAGGAGGTGGGTGGTCACCAGGAAAGATAAACTACGAAACGAGAACATCAGAAACATAGCGGGCATAACTTCATGCTCCGAATACATTGAAAGACAACAAATTCATTGGTTCGAACATTTAATGAGAATGGAATACAACCAACTACCAATAACAACATACAAAAAAAAACAGATCAGGTAATAGAGCCAAGTGAAGCCAAGAAAAAGATAGATAGACATATCAAGACCACACTAAATAAACACAACTACAACACAACAAGGGCGACTCACCTGGCCCTGGAACGCAACTTAAAGCTCCTACCCGAACGTGTAACGACAAGAGTGGACAACCAATTCCATCATCCACCTGGAGAAAGACAATAGACAATAGACGTTAGACCGAGAAGACCATCTTTGAAGTAACCAATGATGGTACATAAGAATATCGACATCACATCGATAGGAATCAGTATTTATACACTCGAATCCTCTGAAGCAAACTTTCTATTTTCTTATCTGTTTTCCAAGATCTACAGAGAAAGACTGTCCTAACACATTTTTACACATATCCTGAGCTTTGTCCGGGTGCCGTACATGTTTAATTTCCAGTTGTTGCGAAATCTGCCGTAGGCTGCTTTAGCTTTCTAAATTCTTTCTTTAATTTCAATCATACTGTTCCCATCTAAAGAAACAATACTGCCCACGTTTTAGGACAAAGATACGTATGTATGGTATCATATAAGCAAGCAAATTGAATAAATAAGTTATAAAACTAACATTCTGTGTAACAGTCTGTGTCCTGAAACGTCAATTTATTAAGTATCACCACAGCCTCACCTCGGTTTTCTTCAGATCTGATCTAATCCGCTATGATCACCTCAGATTTGTTGGTTTCTGTATATCGCCTGCACAAGTACTTAAAATATGTTACCATCTCTAGCTCGGTATCTTCTATTTGTGAGTGTGCTTCGATATTTGGGTGTATCCCTATTACTTTGGTTCTATTCGGACAGACGTTAGATAGACAAGACCATCTCCGAAGTAATCATTGGTTATTGGTTACTAAACTGATATCTATGCACTCCGGGCAGACACATACGTGCTCAGTCTCCAAACCTGTGCCGGTATAGTAGAATACCAACATCTCGGGGTCTCTGTGGCTAAGTGGTTAAGCCCTTTGCCTTGTGAGTCGAAGGTCGTGGGTTCGAGTCAGGACAGCGCCATTCTGTTCACGAGTGCAGTTTTTTCAAGAGACCCCTAGAATTGTTGCTGGAGCTACAGAGTTCGTGCTTTGTGCAATACTCTCGACAGGTGGCGTGCCATTTCTGCGGAGAGGGACCGAGCCGTATGGGTTAAAGCCCGGTGCAATGAAGTCAATCCTTCGGCTTTTAAACCCTTTGAACCAACATCTCTTCAATAGGAATCAGTAAATAGTTTTATTTTTCCTATTTTTTGTTTTTGAAAACAAAACCCACTCCTTTGCTCACAGCATTGACAGTTTTTATGTCTAGTTATTTGTAAAACACCATTTAAACCTCTTGTTTTATATATATATATATATATATATATATATATATATCTAAGTGATTGAAGATATCATGATTGTCCAGTGAGACAATGAACGTAGCTTAAATGGTGGATTGTGTTTCTTGTGTGGAGACAATGGATGTAGCTTTAATGGTGAATTGTGTTTCTTGTGTGGAGACAATGGATGTAGCTTTAATGGTGAATTGTGTTTCTTGTGTGGAGACAATGGATGTAGCTTAAATGGTGGATTGTGTTTCTTGTTTGTTTGATTGTATGTAGGGAATTAAAGCTTTTTTCGACCGAAGAACGCCTCTTTCAACCTAAGAACTTACTGAAAATCTAAGAATTTGTATTGTTTCTTCTTCTTCTTCTTTGCGTTCATTCTTTACGACTAATTGTAATCACTCTTTGTGATATGTTTGATCTTTGTCAAGAACGTGTATACGTTGTACATTGGTTTGGTAGTCCCTAAACGCATAGACTTCTACACGTTTAGGACACATGCATTCGATTTCAGTCAAACCTCCTTAGTCGCCTCTTACGACATGCGTGGCAGGTAACAGTGGTTCTATTCTTTACACCCCAAATTTGGGCCCCGGTAACCACTCGGCCGGTATTAAGGTTTTATTTCTGCTTTCTCCTGGCATGTTTTATGTTAGAACGTTTTTTTAGTCTGGCTTTACTTATTCTCAGATCTGTTTTCTGAGCCTCTCTCCACCTGGATCTGTCCCTGACGAGCTTCTCCAAGTCTTGTGTATTCTTGTCAAGCGTCTTCTAGATCCTCTTGCATGGTTTTTGTAACGAAGGAATTATCAAAATACATTTCTTTTGTATTATTTTTTCATATCTTTGGAGATTCGACCTTCATCTATTTGGACCTGACATCCCAGTTATCTTATGCATCGTTGACGAACATGGGCACCTTTGCTAGGAATTCAAGCATATTACAATACCATATTATTTGTTACTCTGTCCCTCCAGGAGCCTCAGGGTACGCCCCATGTGAAATGCATTCATTCTTTTTTCCTTCAATGTGTCTTCTTTCTTTTGTCGTCACACTGCTACCGGGTTGTTGCCCAGTGTCGTGGTTTTCTGTTTTTGTCTTGCGCTGTTCTGGTGGCTTGTGTGATTGTTATCTTTGCTCTTTCCCAGGATTCTGCTACGCCATCTAACCATCTTTTCCGTGGTCTTCCTCTTGCCTTCTTTACCAATGTTCTGTTGTAGAAGACTCTGTATACTGTGGAGTTTGGATGCATTCTTATTAAGTGGCCAAACCACTTCATTCTTTGTTTCTCTATGTAATTCAAACACGGTTTTGTGTCAACTTTCTTTCTTATGCTGATGTTGGTGATTCTGTCTTTTCTTGTGTTGTTGGTAACTTTTCTCAGGCAACGCATTTCACATGTAGTTATTTTTGTGACTGCGCTTTGCTCAATGTCCATGTTTGGCTCTGGTAACACAAAGTAGGTATAACAATGCTGTTGATCATTTGTTTCTTAGCTTCCTGTGAAATTTTTGGGTGCCTTAACAATGGGGCTTTCTGGTAGGTTACAATGTGTAATGAAATGTAAAGGAATATTTTTTCCTTCAATGTGTAATGAAATGTAAAGCAATATTTTTTCATTACCTCAAGTAATATTGGGTAAGACGGTACTAGGTCCGTATTTTTCATTGGCCGTCGGCACATGATGGTTGATGTGGCCGATATCACACCGCCTGACTTTACTTCCCAGTACTTTTCTGTTACCCAATTGAGGAAAAATAGTCCACTCCCACTGGGGAATTGAACCCGGACCAAACACATAAGACACTAGCTCACTAACAGCTACGCTTCTGCAGCTGTCTTGCAGTTTATACATATCCATGAAAATGATATATATATATATATATAATTGTATTGACTATGATTGTTCAGTATATCTTTAACCCTCACAGTCTGTACATTTGTTTAACCACCAGACGCAATTATATAGCAATATATACAGAATTGAGAGCCGCGGTAGCGTAGTTGTTAGTGAACTCGCTTCTCAAGGCTGGTGGTCTGGGTTCAGCTACCGCAGTGCGCGTGGAACTTTTCCCGACCGCGACGGCTCTCAGGTCGACCCAGCCTCAACTGGGTACCAGACATGCTCTGGGAAAGTAAAGGCGGCCGGCGTGATGCTGACCACATCACCCATCGTGTGCCGACGGCCAATGAAAAATACAGGCCTAACACTGTATTGACCTATATACCACGAGGTATAAAAGGGTTCCTTCAATTTATTTATATATATACGGAATTAGCCAGTATAATGACTTTACGTCATCTTTATAAATACTGTGAGCCGGTGAATCGGCATAGAAGTGTGAATGGGTTAAATAATCGTTGATGACGATTTCCTTAACAGACGACTGCTTTCAGAAAATGTGCATAGTTTCTGGTTTCACAGTCATGCTATCTTGCCATCTGTTTTTCATCATTCTTTGGTGCAAATTTTTGTGCTCGATCTGTCCTCCTTTAACAAGGTTGCCCAGACCTTTATCTCATGTCACGTAGACAAACTTATTCTATGTTATTTCTCTTCTGTGTTTTGTAGTATCAATTTAGAGGGGGAAGGAAGAGTCTACGTGGCCATTAGTGGAGCGTCCGGCCGGCCTAATGTTCGAGATTTGGAACGTGTTGAGTATATATATATTCCCGACGTTCTGAGTTCGAATCACGCTGCGGACAGTTTGGTTGCAAATTGTTTCGTGTGGATTTGTACAAAGGACAATGGCACCACCCGTTCAGAAAGCAATGGCAAACTACTGAACGTAATAAAGCCTAGAAAAATCACAAACAGCGTTTAAAAGCTGGGGTTGATTCGAAGTCATGTAAGGGATATGCAATTAACTTTTGAGTATATATATATATATATATATATTCGATATTTGGAACATGTTGAGTATATATATATATATATATATAATCGATATTTGGAACATGTTGAGTATATATATATATATATATATATATATATATATATATTTGTATAGAATTGTTGTGTTTATCTACTAATAAAGAATAATAAAACCAAACTACAAAAAAGTGCTAACAAGAGTTAAAAGGACAAAACTAGTAACAGTTAGGTGGGTAATCCTAACAAAGGTTAAAGTTCAACTTTTAAACTTAAAAGTTAAAAATCTATCAAATTGACTGTTACCGGATTGCACTGAAAATCTGACAAAAGTGTTGTGAACAATTTCAGAACAACATTCCATTAGCAACGCCAACTTACAAAAAACACAAATATAAATGTTAATGATGTGTTGCAACCTTATGCTTCGCTGGAAATGGAAATGAATAAGAAAGAAAAGTTATAAAACCAGAACACTAAATTCAATTGAATGATTGAAGAATGAATGATTGAAGAATGAATGATTGAAGAATGAATGATTGAAGAATGAATGATTGAAGAATGAACTGTAAATAAATTAAAATAAATTGTTCTTGTGTGTGAATACAGCCCATTGCTACTACTACCTAAAGAAAAAAATTGATTGATTGATTGATTGACAGGATCATCATCATATCACTTCGTTGATTAACCATGTGTGCTCCAATCTCTTTCTTACACAGGAGGATATCAGCGGCAGTGCACAAACTCAGTAGCACAGACTAGGGTACCTGATGCAACTTTTGAAGATGATGATGTTATTTTTTAGGAATTTAATGTTTAATTTTTTTCTAATGAATCTTTTCCTGGACAGCGGCTTTCCAGCCTGCTCTTCTCGATTTTGAACTACCAATGGTTTTTTTCGTGCTCAAATTGAACACGGGACCTACGTTTTATCGTCCGTCTCCGATATGACTAGGAACTTGATCTCACCTACAATGAGATCAGGGATCTCTGGAAAAATAACCCCTGGCTCCACGAGGGAGCGTACCAAGTATATTTGTCACGAGAGTCGGGCACATAACCTCTATGCCCCAGAGAATGAAATGTAAACGAATTTCAACAAAGTGTTCTTGTATCTGATTACAACATAACTGTTACATCTACCTAAAGATAAAAGTAGCAAGCAGCAAAAACAAACATCAATTCAAATCTGTCTTTATGTTGACTAATGTTTTAATAGAATACATTATGGACGAACTGGTTGGTATCACGCGACTTCAGTAGAACTACAACAATAACAGGATTTAGTGCACGAGGAAGATCTGCGGAGGAAGATCTGCGGAGGAAGATCTGCGGAGGAAGATCGATAGATAAGTTCAGAAAACGAGTAAAGTGATCTAAATGTGAACAGTATGTTTAATCAGTCTGACAAAGCTTTTAATCTTCTACAAACTACTGCCCACATGACTTTCTAGAATTGATGAAGACGGAGAGAAAGAATTGATGAAGTTGAAGAGAAAGAATTGATGAAGTTGGAAAGAAAGAATTGATGAAGTTGGAGAGAAAGAATTGATGGTTGGAAAGAAAGAATTGATGAAGTTGGAGAGAAAGAATTGATGGTTGGAAAGAAAGAATTGATGAAGTTGGAAAGAAAGAATTGATGAAGTTGGAGAGAAAGAATTGATGAAGTTGGAAAGAAAGAATTGATGAAGTTGGAGAGAAAGAATTGATGAAGTTGGAAAGAAAGAATTGATGAAGTTGGAAAGAAAGAATTGCAACACATGAGAACATATTAAATGAATACATTGAAATAAGAGACCATTGTTACATAGTAATGTAAAACCATACACAAGACAGAGCTATACATTATTTATCATTTCATACATAGATAAAGAGCTGCAAAACTTGGACATATTTGAAATACGAATAATAGATATGGAAGGATGACCTTGTTGTTTCAGTAGTCTTCAGACGTAAGCTCTGAATAGAAGAAATCGCAGGAAAATAGTGGCTAGCGCACTTGCATTCTAAAAGGGTGATCTCTGTTCAATCTTCAATTTATTTATGATTAGTCCGAGCCTAAACGGCGTTTATGTCGATCAAGTATCATATGAGTATCAGAGAAAGTTATGGCAAGCTTTGGAATGATGATGCAACCACACTGTGTTTACTGTTAGTAAAAGAAAAGTACGCACCCTGCAATGTATGTACTCACCCTGCAATGTATGTACGCACCCTGCAATGTATGTACGCACCCTGCAATGTATGTACGCACCCTGCAATGTATGTACGCACCCTGCAATGTATGTACGCACCCTGCAATGTATGTACGCACCCTGCAATGTATGTACGCACCCTGCAATGTATGTACGCACCCTGCAATGTATGTACGCACCCTGCAATGTATGTACGCACCCTGCAATGTATGTACGCACCTAACAACACATGATATAATAACAGATTCTAAAACAAAAACAACTCTTTCTTATACAGGGTGTTCAAGATAATTGCAGCCCTATTGACAAATCGAAAGTTGCCAGATAACCTATCGCGTGGTGTCAATTTACTATTTAAACCGGTTCTGATTAGCTCGTACTACGTCACATTTGTTCATCGCCCCTTCCCGCACTACAATTACATACAAACTTGACCTGTACTACGTCATAGCTGAACCTTCTCATTTTCATACATAAATGCCAGATCAGCTCCATTCACAGACCGCTTTTATCTTGAACACCTTGTACCATGAGATATATTTGGGGAGTACGGTGTCGGATCCGTATTTTTCATTGACCAACGGCTTACCATATGTGATGTGGTTAACATCACGCCGTCCGCTTTTACCTTGCTGTCGGAAAACAATTTCACTCCCACTGTGGAATTGAACCCAGACCGCGCAAACAAGAAGCGAATGCGCTACCACTAGGTTATCGCTGCTTACTATACGCTGAATGGAGATATAAAAATGATATCCACATTTGTACATTGATCATCATCATCAAGCAGCTTGTTGCTTCAGGAACTTGGCTCTCGTGACAACAGTCCTGAAAAACTCATTGTTCTGTGCAAGATGACCGGCGTCAGCAGCAATCATTCTCAGATCGGTTTTTTTTCCCGATCTAGAAGCACTTGAGCTTTTCAGCTCTTCGGCTCGGTGCCATGGACATCGTAACCCTTCGGTTCGGTGCCACGAACACCGTAAATCTGGAGAACCTGTGCTTTTTCTGCCAGCCCACGGAATAGAACGCGCACTCATAGAGGGCTTGTGACTCGTCGTCCAACACGCCACGAACACGCTGGGCAGGCGGACATTCTCAGATCGTTAATGACATCCTCAACCCATCGTCATCTATGTCTCCATCTCATTCTTCTTCCGGGCACCATTCCATCAAGAATGATCTACTCTAGGCAGCACTAATGTATCATCATCATCATCATCATCATCATCATCAAATAGTTTGTCTTGCACTCATGTACACATTGGTATAATAAATCAACATTTCCGTAATCGTTTCAGACATTATGGAATGAAATCAGTTCACATTTGTAGGCACTAGTAATATGTAGGAGGTAGGAGGGTCATTTCCTTTCCTCACTTGTGCAACTGTGACTGTGGGATTGAACACCCAACCCTCTTGTGTCCGAGTCAACAGACAAACGCTCATGCATTACGCTACTCCGTCGTCACAATTTATCTCAACTTTATGTTAGACATAACGTGATAAAGACAAATCTCCGACATTTGTTACAATGAGTAAGTTACTACCACCACGTCAATGACGTCTTAAACATATTCCAAGCCCGCCTGTCCAGCGTGTTCGTGGCGTGTTGGACGACGGGTGACAAGCTTCCTGTGAGTGCGGTTAAATTCCGCGGGCTGGCAGAAAAGTCACAGGTTCTCCAGATTTGCGGTGTTCGTGGCACCGAACCAATGGTTACGATGTCCATGGCACCGAGCCAAAGAGCTGAAAGCTCAAGTGCTTCTTGATCAGGAAAAAAAATAATATTACAAACTTCTTATACATAACATTTCTACTTGCTATTTCTTGTTTTTTCTTCAAATTTCCACAGTCTTCTCCATGGCTTTCTCAACATCTGGTTGTCTTATATAGCCTCACGTAGTGGAGGGGGAGGGGTCTCAAGATCTAGTTGTCTTATATAGTCTCACGTAGTGGAGGGGAGGGTCTCAAGATCTAGTTGTCTTATATAGTCTCACGTAGTGGAGGGGAGGGGTCTCAAGATCTGGTTGTCTTATATAGTCTCACGTAGTGGAGGGGGGAGGGGTCTCAAGATCTAGTTGTCTTATATAGTCTCACGTAGTGGAGGGGAGGGTCTCAAGATCTAGTTGTCTTATATAGTCTCACGTAGTGGAGGGGGGAGGGGTCTCAAGATCTAGTTGTCTTATATAGTCTCACGTAGTGGAGGGGAGGGTCTCAAGATCTAGTTGTCTTATATAGTCTCACGTAGTGGAGGGGAGGGTCTCAAGATCTAGTTGTCTTATATAGTCTCACGTAGTGGAGGGTCTCAAGATCTGGTTGTCTTATATAGTCTCACGTAGTGGAGGGGAGGGTCTCAAGATCTAGTTGTCTTATATAGCCTCACGTAGTGGAGGGGAGGGTCTCAAGATCTAGTTGTCTTATATAGTCTCACGTAGTGGAGGGGGGGTCTCTGTTGTGTAGAGGTTAGGTCCTCGCCTCTCGTTCCAAAGGTACGCGGTTCGCTCCCTCGTGGAGTCATCGGGATATTTTTCCAGACAATCCCTGATCTCAATGTAGGTGAGATCAAGTTCCTAGTCCTATCGGAGACGGACAATAAAACGTAGGTCTCGCGTTCAATTTGAGTACGTAAAACAACAATTGGCAGTTCCAAATCGAGAAAGCCGTTGACCGGAGAAAAATGCATTAGAAAAAATTAAAAATACAAATTTATATAAAATATTTTCAAATTACATCGGGAAACTTCGCCGATGCTACGGAGTTCGGGCACTGCAGCTGAGATCTTCCTGTGTAAGAAAGAGGTCAGAGCACACATGGTTACTCACCGAAGTGGAATAGTGATGTTCCTATCAATCAATCAATCACTCAATCAGTCAATCAGTCTCACGTCTGTTATGACCCTATCAACATTTAATAGTCTTACATTGTCTAACATCGGCCAAGACGTTATAATATCTTCTTGTTCTTCTTTGCGTTCGTTCTTTACAACCAATTTTAATCATTCTTTGTGATATGTTTGGTCTTTGCCAAGAACATGTATACGTTGCATATTGGTTTGGTAGGCCCCTAAACGCATAAACTTCTACACGTTTAGGACACGTGCATCCGATTTCATCCCAAACCTCCTAGTCGCCTCTTAAGACATACGTGGCAGGTAGCAGTGGTTCTATTCCTTACACCCCAAATTTGGGCCCCGGTAACCACTTGGTAACCACTCGGTAACCACTCGGTAACCACTCGGTAACCACTCGGTAACCACTCGGTGGCGGCGTTAGACATTATAACGTTTGAGGACTTTTATCTAAACCATAGATTCCCAAACTTTTTCGGCCCACCGCCCACTTTGCCCACCGCCCACTTTGCCCACCGCCCACTTTGCCCCCCGCCCACTTTGCCCACCGCCCACTTTGCCCACCGCCCACTTTGCCCACCGCCCACTTTGCCCACCGCCCACTTTGCCCACCGCCCACTTTGCCCACCGCCCACTTTGCCCACCGCCCACTTTGCCCACCGCCACTTTGCCCACCGCCCACTTTGCCCACCGCCCACTTTGCCCACCGCCCACTTTGCCCACCGCCCACTTTGCCCACCGCCCACTTTGCCCACCGCCCACTTTGCCCACCGCCCACTTTGCCCACCGCCCACTTTGCCCACCGCCCACTTTGCCCACCGCACTTTGCCCGACTTTGCACACAGAAACTTTGCACAACAGAACTTTGCAACAGAACTTTCACAACAGAAACTTTGCACAACAGAAACTTTGCACAACAGAAACTTTGCACAACAGAAACTTTGCACAACAGAAACTTTGCACAACAGAAACTTTGCACAACAGAAACTTTGCACAGAACTTTGCACAAGAAACTTTGCAAACAGAAACTTTGCACAACAGAAACTTTGCACAACAGAAACTTTGCACAACAGAAACTTTGCACAACAGAAACTTTGCACAACAGAAACTTTGCACAACAGAAACTTTGCACAACAGAAACTTTGCACAACAGAAACTTTGCACAACAGAAACTTTGCACAACAGAAACTTTGCACAACAGAAACTTTGCACAACAGAAACTTTGCACAACAGAAACTTTGCACAACAGAAACTTTGCACAACAGAAACTTTGCACAACTGAGAAACTTTGTAACTTCCCCTCCACATTATAACAGTTTGTCATAGCCCCACATACATGGCCAATTATCAAATGATTATATGCATGAAATAGGAAATTGATGAAAAATTGGATGGTGTACGACGGGCATATAATAAATTTAAATGCAGAATTCAAATTTTAAATGATTATTCAATCGCAAAATCACGAAAACAATTAATTTTAAATTGTTTATTATTAATTTCTTCTTTAAGGAGCCACCGACCCTAATCGCCTGAACATCCCCACATTCTCCTGAACCTACTATCCCCCATAGAACGCTTCAGCGCCCACTGGGGTCGGTACCGCCCTCTTTGTGAAACGCTGATCTAAACCAACCCATATCAATAGCTAGACTGCATGAGCTTGGATTGAAGGTTGAAGTTGCCAAAAGAGAACAGTACAAGAGACGTATGAGTAGACATCAATCACCATCACACTGATACGGTCACTCGCTGGACATAATGCGGAGGAGACTATGGTCAATTATACAAGCAAATACACAGATTTGTATTCCACCCACCTCCAACTATACACACACACACAAATACACCCTCACCCACACACATACACTTTGACATGTACTCACATATGTTTGGGTCAAACTTATTGTCCAGTAATTGTGGCTGACGCACACAAAATGTTAGAATAATAAATTTTACTTAGTCTGGTCATTAATTTATACTTCAGTCTCCAACATTTATCTTTCTGAGACAGACACGCAACACCATTGCTTACATTTCATTCAGTTATCAGAGGACTACCATTATCGCTGCACATCGGCGAGTAACCATGTGTGCTCCGGTCTCTTTCTTACACAGGATGATCCCAGCTGAAGTGCACGAACTCCGTAGCACTGGCGAGGGTTCCCGGTGTAATTCTGAAGATGGTGAAGATATTTTTAGTGGAATTTTATTTTTGATCTTTTCTAATTAATTTTGCCTGGGCATCGGCTTTCCAGCCCGTCTTTCATGATTTTGACCTGCCAAGAGTTCTATTACGTGCTCAAATTGAATATGTTACCTATATTTTATCGTCCGTCTCCGATAGGACTAGGAAGTCCATCTCACCTATCAGCGATCTCTAGAAAAATAAACTAGATGACTCCACGAGGGAGCGAACCTGGTACCTTTGGCACTAGAGACGAGCACGTAACTTCTATGCCACAGAGATGATACATATAATATCACAGCTGTTTGTGTTACATGTGTTTATAATATCCCAGCTGTTGTTGTTGCATGTGTTTATAATATCACAGCTGTTGTTGTTGCATGTGTTTATAATATCACAGCTGTTGTTGTTACATATGTTTATAATATCACAGCTGTTTGTGTTACATGTGTTTATAATATCACAGCTGTTTGTGTTACATGTGTTTATAATATCACAGCTGTTTGTGTTACATGTATTTATAATATCACAGCTGTTTGTGTTACATGTGTTTATAATATCACAGCTGTTTGTGTTATATGTGTTTATAATATCACAGCTGTTTGTGTTACATGTATTTATAATATCACAGCTGTTTTTGTTACATGTTTTTCAGTTTATCAAAAAAGAAATGACTACTCTTGGATGGCTGGTAGAGGAAGATACGTTTAGACAGAGTACACCCATTGGCGAGATTATATTCAGCAACATCATCGCCACACTCAACCCTAACGCCAGAAAACGAGTTGTCATCGCTTGTCACTACGATTCCAAAATGTTGCCAGGTAAGTCTAGCGAGCAGGTGTACATCTACAATCGTATATCATCATAGGCACATACATCACCATCATCAAGTAGCTTGTCATGAGCAGAACTTTGCCACTCTAACAGTCCTTCTAACTGTTCTTCTTCTTATTTGTAGCACTAGTCAGTTTTCTTTGATTTTAAGTTCTTTCCGGATAGATCTATTTGTTCTCTTCTCTGTCCAAGATATACGAAGGACTCTTCTGTAACACTTATATTCAAAAGCACATATAATGTGCAAACAACAAATTAGAATACACACACACACACGCTCACACACACGCAGACACGCACGCACGCACACACACACTCACACACATCTGCCAAATCATCGTCATCATAATTATCATTGCCATCATTATTATCAGAATCATAATCATCATCATCCGGTAGCCTGTACAACTTTACAATGACAACAATCGTTCTGACTGTATCTCTGTTATACGCCACATGTCCAACCTACCATTGCTGGCGTTGTATACATGCCATTTATACTATTATGTATCTAAATAAAGATATAAATAGAATAACTTAGGTTTTTTGAAAACATAAATGGTATTGAAAAATTCTGCAGATCTCTGGCAAAAACAACAAAACTGGCAAAGACAACAAAAGTTGCAAATAACACAAAATTGACAATGACAACATAACTGACAAAGATAATAAAACTGACAAAGATAATAAAACTGACAAAGACAACATAAGTGGCAAATAACAAACAACCGACAAATACAACAAAAGTTGCAAAGACAACAAAAGTTGCAAATAACAAACAACTGGAAAGACAACAAAAGTGGCAAAGACAACAAAAGTTGCAAATACAACAAAAGTTGCAAAGACAACAAAAGTGGCAAAGACAACAAAAGTTGCAAAGACAACAAAAGTGGCAAATAACAAACAACTGGAAAAGACAACAAAACTGACAAAGACAACAAAAGTGACAAATACAACAAAAGTGACAAAGACAAAAAAGTGACAAAGACAACAAAAGTGACAAATACAACAAAAGTGACAAAGACAACAAAAGTGACAAATACAACAAAAGTTACAAATAACAAACAACTGACAAATACAACAAAAGTGACAAATACAAAAAAGTGACAAAGACAACAAAAGTGACAAATACAACAAAAGTGACAAAGACAACAAAAGTAACAAAGACAACAAAAGTGACAAATACAACAAAAGTTACAAATAACAAACAACTGACAAATACAACAAAAGTGACAAATACAAAAAAGTGACAAAGACAACAAAAGTGACAAATACAACAAAAGTGACAAAGACAACAAAAGTAACAAAGACAACAAAAGTGACAAATACAACAAAAGTTACAAATAACAAACAACTGACAAATACAACAAAAGTGACAAATACAACAAAAGTGACAAAGACAACAAAAGTAACAAAGACAACAAAAGTGACAAAGACAACAAAAGTGACAAATACAACAAAAGTTGCAAATAACAAACAACTGACAAATACAACAAAACTGACAAAGACAAAACTGACAAAGACAACAAAAGTGGCAAAGACAACAAAAGTGGCAAACCACATAAAACTGACAAAGACAACAAAACTGACAAAGACAACAAAACTGACAAATACAACAAAACTGACAAAGACAACAAAACTGACAAAGACAACAAAACTGATAAAGACAACAAAACTGACAAATACAATAAAAGTGGCAAATAACAAACAACTGACAAAGAACACACAACTAAGAGATTTGTCAGAAATCAAATAACTCGGCTGACTGGTCAACAGGAAGTACTAACATCAGTAGTAAACACGTTGTACGCTTGCGTGGTTCAATATCGCAACAGAGCATGACTACTCCACAAAAAACAATTTTTATTCAACAGTTGAGTTGAGTTGAGTTGAGCTGTGCTTGAGTTGAGTTGTGTTGAGTTGAGTCGAGTTGAGTTGAGTCGAGGTGAGTTGAGTTGAGTTGTGTTGAGTTGAGTTGAGTTGAGTTGTGTTGAGTTGAGTTGTGTTGAGTTGAGTTGTGTTGAGTTGAGTTGTGTTGAGTTGAGTTGAGTTGAGTTGTGTTGAGTTGTGTTGAGTTGAGTTGAGTTGAGTTGTGTTGAGTTGAGTTGAGTTGAGTTGTGATGAGTTGTGTTGAGTTGAGTTGAGTTGTGATGAGTTGTGTTGAGTTGAGTTGAGTCGAGTTGAGTTGATTTGAGTTGTGTTGAGTTGAGTCGAGTTGAGTTGAGTTGAGTTGAGTTGTGTTGAGTTGAGTCGAGTTGAGTTGTGTTGAGTTGAGTTGAGTTGAGTTGTGTTGGTTGTAGAAGAAGAAGAATACCAAGAAATTGTAAGGACTCTTCTACATTTGCCTACCTCGCAGAGAAAATAGATCTTTAGAGTAACTTATGTTATGCTGATTGCTAGCCTGTCCAGCGTGTTCGTAGCGCGTTGGACGACGAGTGACAAGCAGCTTGTGAGGGCTGTTCAATTCTGCGGGCTGGTAGGAAAGCCACAGGTTCTCTAGATTTACGTGTTCGTGGCACCGAATCGAAGAGCTGAAAGCTCAAGTGCCTCTGGATCGGGGCAAAAATGTGATGCCGATCTTTTTTCATCACCACAACAAACCATAAAGAGTTATGAAGGTTTTTCTTATTCTTATTACTGTTATACATCTTTGACTTGGTTCTTCTTCTTCTTCTTCTCCGATATTAGAGAATGATTTCCTCCATAATTACTTTTTTCCTAAACTTTCATTTGTCTCGTAATCTGTCCAAAATATTTCATTTTTCTCAGTATCAATTTTTCTGTCAACCAATTTCTCCTCAATTCCGAGTTTTTGCTAAATAGTTTTTTTTTTGGTATGTCTTCTTTGTCCATGGAATTTTGAGAACTCTTTTTATTACCTTTATATTTGAAATAAGACATGCGTTTGGCATGAGTAAATCTGCCTCCTTATGACCAATCAGATCTGATACCTTGCTATCGTATAACTCCAGATCTGATATCTTGCTATAACTCCAGATCTGATACCTTGCTATAACTCCAGATCTGATACCTTGCTATAACTCCAGATCTGATACCTTGCTATAGTATAACTCCAGATCTGATACCTTGCTATAGTATAACTCCAGATCTGATACCTTGCTATAGTATAACTCCAGATCTGATACCTTGCTATAGTATAACTCCAGATCTGATACCTTGCTATAGTATAACTCCAGATCTGATACCTTGCTATAGTATAACTCCAGCTCTGATACCTTGCTATTATATAACTCCAGATCTGATACCTTGCTATAGTATAACTCCAGATCTGATACCTTGCTATAGTATAACTCCAGATCTGATACCTTGCTATAGTATAACTCCAGATCTGATACCTTGCTATAGTATAACTCCAGCTCTGATACCTTGCTATAGTATAACTCTAGATCTGATACCTTGCTATAGTATAACTCCAGATCTGATACCTTGCTATAGTATAACTCCAGATCTGATACCTTGCTATAGTATAACTCCAGATCTGATATCTTGCTATAGTATAACTCCAGATCTGATACCTTGCTATAGTATAACTCCAGATCTGATATCTTGCTATAGTATAACTCCAGATCTGATACCTTGCTATAGTATAACTCCAGATCTGATACCTTTGCTATAGTATAACTCCAGATGTGGTAGTGTAAAGTGGGTTTTTTTCTGTTTGCAAAATCTTACAGTTACCAGTCTGTACAAATATGTATTTTGTTAGACAGTAAGTATACACTTTCGTGAAATTCTGACGTGACTGTAATACATGACGTAAGGTCTGCGGGTGTGCAACATACTCACGTTCTCGGAGAATACTAATAAGAATAGACGTCCATCTAAAGAGATCATGACAACGTTCTCAGACGTGTTTTGTTGCACTTGTCTGGTGTGTGTTAAGGTGAATGTAGAGTGCAATCCTCGAACAGAATCCCCTATCACAGGTGAAGAATATATGATCGAGGTTTTCTGAAACCGTAGCTTGCGCTGTTTTTGAATTAAAGTGAGGAAAAGTTGCGCTATTTATCAACCTTACTCTCTCGTCTAGGGTTATCTTTATCCAGGTGCAAGAGAAGTAGAGACGACTGGATATAGTACCAGATGCAGTGGATGACCAGGGATTTCTACGTGTCTCGCCATGCTCTATTCGATCAGCAACGCTCTGCTGTGATCCATCGTTGTAACCGTATAGCCAGCTAGTGGCCTCATCCGCAAAGTAGCCAGACCCAGTATTTACATGCCTAGGTAGACAGTGCCTAACTTACCGATGGTGTGAGACCCATCGGCTAACCTCACCTGGTTTAATCGCCAATAAGATGATGTAACCTTCGTTGTCGCTGTGTATGTTACAGCTTGACTGCTACAGACAAGAGTTATACGTTGTAGACCCGTAGAATTGTTACCGGAGCTACGGAGTTCGTGCTTTGTGCAATACTATTCTGCCGAGAGTATTGCACAAAGCCCGAACTCTCAGCAGGTGGGTGCCATTTCTGCGGAGAGGGACCGAGCCATATGGGGTAAAACCCGGTGCAATGAAGTCAATCCTTCGGCATTTAAACGTTTTTTTTTTTACAACGTATGCGTGTTCCGGTCACCCTGCTGTGTGTAAGTTTACGTGTTCACAGTAGAGCTGTCAGAGCATTTGTGTTTGTCTCCGTAAATCATTGGACAATTCTCTTGCCGCAAGGTGTGCTAATATATTTCATGGAAACTACACAAATCCCCCAAAACAGGTTAACTTTGATGATAATTACGAAAGCAAACAAATAAACAATATATGCGTTTTTTGAAACTGATATCATATGCTTAGATTCAGGATTCAAGTAGAGATCTACACTATATCAACATTAAGAGATAACAATATCAGAGTTGCATGAACTCGATGTGCAAGACTTGATGTGCAGGACTTGATGTGCAGAACTTGATGTACAAAACTTGATGTGCAAAACTTGAGGTACAAAACTTGATGTGCAAAACTTGACGTGCAAAACTTGACGTGCAAAACTTGATGTGCAAAACTTGATGTGCAGAACTCGATGTGCAAAACTTGATGTGCAAAACTCGATGTGCAAAATTTGATGTGCAAAACTTGATGTGCAAACCTTGATACGCAAAACTCGATGTGTAAAACTTGATGTGCAAAGCTTGATGTGAAAAGCTTGATGTGCAGAACTCGATGTGCAAAACTTGATGTGCAAAGCTTGATGTGCAGAACTCGATGTGCAAAACTTGATATGCAAAACTGGATGTGCAAAACTTGATGTGCAAAACTTGATGTGCAAATCCTGATGTACAAAACTTGATGTACAAAATTTGATGTGCAAAGCATGATGTGCTGAGTTACCAGTTATATAAATCTAGTTATATAAAACAAGTCCAACAGTTATATAAATAAACAAAAATTGTGTAAGATAATTTGGAAACATTTTTCTTTGAGAACTTGTTTACAAACTTTAGTCAATAATCTGGACAACATACAGACCTGGTGATAACAAATGTTGCCTTCCTGTGGTTGCTGAAACTACCACATGTGGGTAACACAGAGACAAAAAATGAGTAGATCGGTATTTATTTCGAATGTGCCCAGAAAGTTATAACTATACGATGCTTTTTCTACGTTCTCGTCTTTTCTTCTTGTGCGCTGACTTTCCGGCATTATTCTTCTTTCCTTTTTTTTTGGTCGTCACACTGCTATCGGGTTGTTGTCCAGTGTCGTGGTTTTCTGTTTTTGTCGTCACACTGCTACAGGGTTGTTGCTCAGTGTCGTGGTTTTCTGTTTTTGTCGTCACACTGCTACCGGGTTGTTGCTCAGTGTCGTGGTTTTCTGTTTTTGTCGTCACACTGCTACCGGGTTGTTGTCCAGTGTCGTGGTTTTCTGTTTTTGTCGTCACACTGCTACCGGGTTGTTGCTCAGTGTCGTGGTTTTCTGTTTTTGTCGTCACACTGCTACCGGGTTGTTGCTCAGTGTCGTGGTTTTCTGTTTTTGTCGTCACACTGCTACCGGGTTGTTGTCCAGTGTCGTGGTTTTCTGTTTTTGTCGTCACACTGCTACCGGGTTGTTGAACAGTGTCGCAGTTTTCTGTTTTGTCGTCACACTGCTACCGGGTTGTTGTCCAGTGTCGTGGTTTTCTGTCTTTTGTCGTCACACTGCTACCGGGTTGTTGTTCAGTGTCGTGGTTTTCTGTTTTTGTCGTCACACTGCTACCGGGTTGTTGAACAGTGTCGCAGTTTTCTGTTTTGTCGTCACACTGCTACCGGGTTGTTGTTCAGTGTCGTGGTTTTCTGTTTTTGTCGTCACACTGCTACCGGGTTGTTGCTCAGTGTCGTGGTTTTCTGTTTTTGTCGTCACACTGCTACCGGGTTGTTGCTCAGTGTCGTGGTTTTCTGTTTTGTCGTCACACTGCTACCGGGTTGTTGTCCAGTGTCGTGGTTTTCTGTTTTTGTCGTCACACTGCTACCGGGTTGTTGAACAGTGTCGTAGTTTTCTGTTTTGTCGTCACACTGCTACCGGGTTGTTGTCCAGTGTCGTGGTTTTCTGTTTTTGTCGTCACACTGCTACCGGGTTGTTGTCCAGTGTCGTGGTTTTCTGTTTTTGTCTTGCGCTTCTCTGGTGTCTTGTTGATTGTTATCTTTGCTCTTTGACAGGATTCTGCTACGCCATCTAACCATCTTTTCCGTGGTCTTCCTCTTGCCTTCTTTCCCGATGTTCTGTTGTAGAAGACTCTGTATACTTTGGAGTTTGGATGCATTCTTATTAAGTGGCCAAACTACTTTATTCTTTGTTTCTCTATGCAATTCAAACACGGTTTTGTGCCAACTTTCTTTCTTATGCTGATGTTATTGATTCTGTCCTTTCTTGTGTTGTTGGTAACTTTTCGCAGGCAACGCATTTAACATGTAGTTATTTTTTGTGACTGCACTTTGCTCAATGTCCATGTTTTTTATTAATATTATTTGTGTTTAATGTGCATGATATGACGAACGTGTTTAGACGTACAACTCTGATTTAGAATGAAGAAACTATTCACGACAGAGATGAAGTTTCAACGTGGAATGCTGGGAGTGTCACGAAGAGACTAGGTTAAAAATGCAGACATCAAGGGGAAAGTGGGTACAACATCAGTACTGAACTTCATCAAGAAACAACAAATTAATTGATTTGGCCATATACGCAGATTACCAACAAACAGTGTGCCTCAAAGAGCAATGTTACTCCGATACACTGAATACAATGTTACTCCGATACACTGAATACAATGTTACTCCGATACACTGAATACAAAGTTACTCCGATACACTGAATACAATGTTACTCCGATACACTGAATACAATGTTACTCCGATACACTGAATACAATGTTACTCCGATACACTGAATACAATGTTACTCCGATACACTGAATACAATGTTACTCCGATACACTGAATACAATGTTACTCCGATACACTGAATACAATGTTACTCCGATACACTGAATACAAAGTTACTCCGATACACTGAATACAAAGTTACTCCGATACACTGAATACAAAGTTACTCCGATACACTGAATACAAAGTTACTCCGATACACTGAATACAAAGTTACTCCGATACACTGAATACAAAGTTACTCCGATACACTGAATACAATGTTACTCCGATACACTGAATACAATGTTACTCCGATACACTGAATACAATGTTACTCCGATACACTGAATACAATGTTACTCCGATACACTGAATACAATGTTACTCCGATACACTGAATACAATGTTACTCCGATACACTGAATACAATGTTACTCCGATACACTGAATACAAAGCAAAAGACCGTTCCCGCAAAAGGTGGAACTAAATAAAACAGAGGTGGTGACAAACACTATTTAAAAAAAAGGGTTTAACAGCCGAAGGTTTGACTTCATTGCACCGGGTTTTACTCCATACGGCTCAGTCCCTCTCCGCAGAAATGGCACGCCACCTGCCGAGAGTATTGCACAAAGCACGAACTCCGTAGCTACAGCAACAATCCTAGGGGTCTCTGAAAAAACTGCACTCGTGAACAGAATGGCGAGGTCTGGACTCGAACCTACGACCTTCGACTCACAAGGCAAACGGCCCTCTTAGACACAGAGACCCTCTAAAACACACACACAAAACACTATTTATGAAGCGCACGCAAAATCACGTTCTAGAAATTTCTTTTTATCCTAAAACTGTGAGACAAAACAAGATTAGAGAAAGAAAGATAGAAAGAAGGAAATAAAACTTCACATAAAGTTATTATTAACCACATTCATTTGCATCATCTAAATGATGTTAAAAGCATTCACAATTGAATGGAATTCACCACCATGTTTCCAGCACAATAATTCCTATTCAATTTCAATTGATAATAATGACACGGTCGGTAATTTCTAGACATTTCTGCCATGTTATAATGTCTTGTACATTTTACTTGACAGAATGTTTCTTGTTTAATCTGACAATAAGTGATTAAAACTATTTTGACACGCTTCAGTGATATTGTAGAAATTAAATTAGAATCATTCTTGTTACTGCTTCGCTCGTGTGTTGCCTGGGTTCGCAAGGGAAGCAAGGAAAAGTAACACTGCGAACTACAAGGCATGTCGTAAGAGACGACTGAGGTTCAGGCCTAAGGAAACTACCCTAGTAAATAAAAACATCGCAGAAATCGGATGTGCTGGCCTACTTGTAGGCTCATAACTAGCACAACATACAATCGCTCTTAGGCTCAGATCACATACAAATCACAAAGAGTGGTTAACACGATGTCGATAAGGAGCGTTCGAAGAAGTTACTTCTTGTACTAAATATATGACGACCATAGTTATGGGACCAGACAGTACGTCACTTCTAATAGAACAGCGATGTATACAAACAGCAGGGTACATAAATGTATGACGACCATAGTTATGGGACCAGACAGTACTTCACTTCTAATAGAACAGCAATGTATACAAACAGCAGAGTACATAAATGTATGACGACCATAGTTATGGGACCAGACAGTACGTCACTTCTAATAGAACAGCGATGTATACAAACAGCAGGCTACATAAATGTATCACGACCATAGTTATGATACCAGACAGTACTTCACTTCTAATAGAACAGCGATGTATACAAACAGCAGAGTACATAAATGTATGACGACCATAGTTATGATACCAGACAGTACTTCACTTCTAATAGAACAGCGATGTATACAAACAGCAGAGTACATAAATGTATGACGACCATAGTTATGGGACCAGACAGTAAGTCATTTCTAATAGAACAGCAATGTATACAAAAAGAAGGGTACATTATAAAAAATGTGCAACAATACATGATGCTCGTCCATCACATGTAATGGTGACCACCATTTATTATCCAAGAGAATGTGGTTGCATTAGTTTGTCTATGTGTGCGTAGATGACTAGTGAACCTGATGTGGGCTTGAAATGTTCTTTTACAATGTGGGCAAGGGATATTTGCACTTGTGAGTTTTACTGCCTTTCTGCTTTGTCGTTTCTGTTTCATCCGTGCAGTTTTACCTGGCTGGCAGGTCGAAGAACCATGTCGAAGGAGTGTGCGCCAAACTGATCTGCCTTGAGCAACATTTTCCAAACTGTCGACATCTGTGTAAAAGGATTTCATCGAGTTCTGGAGCGTGTCTTTGAATCGCTTTTTTTGACCACCCTGTGAGCGTTTACCACTACGCAGTTCACCATTAAAGAGTTGTTTGGATATTCTGCAATCCGGCATTCGAGCCACATGCTCTGCCCATACAACAATGCATACAACAATATTAACAGAGGCGTAAATGGTTTGGTAACTTGGTGAGAATGAACCCAACTACATCAGATGCCAGAGCACACAACCTGAAAATGACATCATCAAGAAAAAGGGCACACCAAAAATATATGAATTGATGGAGTAACAAACATCTTAAAACTCAACAATATCACAGCATATCAAGTGACCGAGCGTGCACCTACTCGGAAACCGATGATCAGTTAAACCTGTGTCACCTAAGAGCAAAAAACAGAGAAGGACAATAGCAAGAACAACAACACATACTTTTAGGTGCCAATATATTCTTCTTCTTCTTCTTCAAACGCTTTATATCGACCATCTGTTAACCATTCTGTGTGATTTGTATGTGATCTGAGCCTAATAGCGATTGTACGCTGTGTCAGTCATGCGCCTACAAGTAGACCAGCACATCAGATTTCTGCGATGCCTTTTATTTACTAGGGTAGCTTCCATAGGTCCTACATTAGTCGCCTCTTACGACATGCCTTGTAATTCGGAGTGTTACTATTCTTTGCTTCCCTTGCGAGGCCCAGACATGACACGGACGCATCCAAGTTTGTCTAATTTTGTTTATTTGCTGCAAATTTAAGTTAGTAAAATGTCCCATAGGTACTGATCTCAAAATCTGCCAGTGTTTCAATTCTGTTGAGATTATTTATAGAATAACAGTGCACTTATTTTTAGAGCAAAAACGGAAAATTTTAAAGTTAAAAATAAGATCAAAGTTATGACATTATAGTTCATTGACCAATGTACACAGTTTATTGACTAATGTACACTAAAATCGATGTTGAATCGATCAAGCGATTTAAGCAGTTTGGAGTTACCCGTTGTTCAAGTCGAACTGGATGCCTGAGAGGCAGAGTGAGAGGTGTGTTTAATCAGCGAGCCACAGGAACCATCAGTATGCATACTCTTCGATATCTGTTGGGGAGACTGAGCACATATGGGTCTGCCCGGAGTGCAATGACGTCAGTTTAGTAACCAATAACCAATAACCAATGTACACAGTTTATCTTGACGACATGCACAAATTCTGTGACGTAATTCGCTCTTGCTCTTAAAATAACTGCACTGCAACTTTATAAATAACCCGTCATCAACAAATCTTGCCCTAAACCGAACTTTTTGTCACACTAACGGTTCTTCGGAATTTATCTGTCTCATAGGTCAGATGTCCAGCCTCTGCAGTCGTCATGCTCAAATGCTCAGTTACATCCCGAATCCATCTTCTCCTTAATCTTCCTCTTCTCCTCTTTGTCGGGATGTCTCCTTCCATGATGGCTTTCTCCAACCATTCGTGTCTTTTTTATATTTCCAAAATACTTTAATTTCTTCATTTTTACTTGTAACATCAGCCAGTTTTATTTGATTTTGAATTTTTTCTTGATATATATATTTGTTCTCTTCTCTGTCCATGATATATGGAGGAATCTTTCGTAACACCTATATACACATATTGTGGTGATCTACAACCCTATATAGATTGCAAACATACAAAGTCAAATGTGGTGTAGCTAGACAAGAGTGCTAAACTGGTAGTCAAAGAAGAATAGTAAACCAAAATAGAACTGGAGTCGTTAGCTGCCACACGCTTAGGGACATACTGAGGAGGAGACCGGAGCACTTAGGGACATACTGAGGAGGAGACCGGAGCACTTATGGGCTAATTGGTTCGATGTGCTGTGATGATGATCTGGGGTCTAAACCAAAAACTAAACTTATATTCAGAACTATTGTTTATTGTCTTTACCCAGGGGAATGATGGAATTGGTTGTCCACTACTGCTGTTAAGCGTAGGGGTGGGAGCTTTTATTTGCGTTCTAGTGCCAGATGAGTCGCCCTTGTTACGTTATATCCATGTTTATTTATTGTGGTCTTGATATTGTCTATCCATCTTTTTCGGTTTTCCCTTTGCTCTATTACCTGATCTCTTTTTATTGTATGCTGTAATTGGTGGTTGGTTGTATTCCATTTTCATTATGTTCAGAACATCATGTATCTTACACTTCTTCTGTGATCAACTTCTGCTATGCAACTACACCGGTATGTGTCATAAACAGGGTGGTGCGATTGAAGTGTTCACCGGTCCTCTATAGTTTGTTTTGTAAGTTTTGTTTTTGTTAGTCCGATTTTCATTCTCACACTGCTCATGCAGTCTTGCAGGATGTGCTCTGGGGACTGCTTTGGTGCTCCACAGATGCAAGCAGCCGAGTCCCGGAGACCCATTCTACGGAGCTGTGCTCTTAGACCACAGTGTCCCGTACTAAACATATCTTACACTAATAAGTATGTTTCTGACAGGACTTGAACTCTTATCAAGTTCGATTCAATAATCAATGTTTTTTTTATTCTTGAATTTTCCCAGCTCTCTTCAATATGTTCTTTATTGTTATTATTATTCTATAAATTTTCTTTGATTAGTTTGTGTTAGAGGTTTTTTTCCTTTGTTGTTTTTGTGATGTTTCCTGTCTGCTCTGTCTCATCATTAAAATTTCAAAGAGTAAGAAATTTTTCACTGTTTTTATGAATGTTTTCCCTTGCAGCCCTTTCTCATTAACTCTTAATTAGAGGTTTCTGCCTCGAGTTCTATAGCTATGCATGAAATAACCATGAGGATTCTTTGTCTTCGTGTAATGTCTAATACATCAGATATTGTCTGCTATTCCTTATTGTAAGAAATACTGAACAATGGGGAATTCTATCTCTCGTTCTTTGATACTGTTGTATTGTTTTTATTCTCATTGACATTCATTCTATTTTTCTAAGCAATGTCATTATTTTTTGTAACATTCTAGATGTCACAGTGTCTGTATATCCATTTCTTGTAACATTCTAGATGTCACAGTCTCTGTATACCCATATCTTGTTGTAACATTATAGATGTCAGAGTCTCTGTATATCCATTTCTTGTAACATTCTAGATGTCAGAGTCTCTGTATATCCATTTCTTGTAACATTCTAGATGTCACAGTCTCTGTATATCTATTTCTTGTAACATTATAGATGTCAGAGTCTCTGTATATCCATTTCTTGTAACATTCTAGATGTCACAGTCTCTGTATATCCATGTCTTGTTGTAACATTATAGATGTCAGAGTCTCTGTATATCCATTTCTTGTAACATTCTAGATGTCACAGTCTCTGTATATCTATTTCTTGTAACATTCTAGATGTCACAGTCTCTGTATATCCATGTCTTGTTGTAACATTATAGATGTCACAGTCTCTGTATATCCATTTCTTGTAACATTCTAGATGTCACAGTCTCTGTATATCCATTTCCTATAACATTCTAGATGTCACAGTCTCTGTATATACATTTTGTATGGAGAGTTAGCTAGTTATATTTTGATAAACGCTCGTCTCCAGTTCTGTACAATGAGTGTCAGTTCTGTGCAATGAGTGTCAGTTCTGTGCAATGAGTGTCAGTTCTGTGCAATGAGTGTCAGTTCTGTGCAATGAGTGTCAGTTCTGTGCAATGAGTGTCAGTTCTGTGCAATGAGTGTCAGTTCTGTGCAATGAGTGCCAGTTCTGTGCAATGAGTGTCAGTTCTGTGCAATGAGTGCCAGTTCTGTGCAATGAGTGTCAGTTCTGTGCAATGAGTGTCAGTTCTGTGCAATGAGTGTCAGTTCTGTGCAATGAGTGCCCTAAGAAAAGTTTGTGGTTCGAATCCTGTGTTCGGTAAATTTTTATTTTCCAGAGACCCTAAATACTTGTTTACTATCTATTCATTAGCTCCGTTGCTCCACCTAGGGTTCTTAGAACTCTTTATTCATTTGTTGAGAGAATGCTAGGCAATCATGTACACACAGTTCCAAGATTGATTGATTGATTGATTGATAGGACCATCATCATTGAACTTACGTAAGTGACCATGCGTGCGACGATCTCTTTCTTACAGAGAAAGATTGCAGCGGCAGTGCACGAACTCCGTAGCACCGACGAGAGTCCCCTATGTAGTTTAGAAGATGATGAAAATATTTTGTAAGAATTTGTATTTTAAAATATTTTTAAAAAGGAATTTTGACCGGACAGTGACTTTCCAGCCTACTATTTTCGGTTCTGAATTGATAATGGTTCTTTTACGTGTTCAACCTGAACAAGGACCTACTTTTTATCGTCCATCTCCGATAGGATTAGGAACTCGATCTCACCTACACTGAGATCAGGGATCTCTAGAAAAATATTCCGATGGCTCAAGGAGGCAGCGAACTGAGTACATTTGGAACGAGAGGAGAGCACCTACCATCTACGCCACAGAAATCCCTGAACAAACAATCATACACCGATTCGAAACCGCGACCTTCAGAACGCAAGTCAAACTGTTTAATAACCCATGCACTGCAGAATCTGCTTCGATAGTTGATAGCAAGTTTGCTTAAAAATAAATCATGTGCACAGATGAAACATGACAACCATTTCTGGTAACATTTTAAGGGGTGGTCTTGATATTTTAGTCAGCGTGAATGTTGTCTTGTATGATAAATGGTTGGTATGTCTTGCAGGTCCTATTCCGTTTGTGGGTGCCATCGACTCGGCTGTTGGCCTCGCCGTCATGATGGACACAGCCCGTAAACTCAATCTCGTCAGAGAAAATGTTGGTGTCAACCACTATGAAGTAAGAACATTGTTATTGTTTAACGTTATTGTACGTATATATCCTTACTGTGTGTGTGTCTTTACTGTGTGTACACTTACTGTGTGTGTGTCTTTAATGTGTGTACACTTACTGTGTGTGTCTTTAATGTGTGTACATTTACTGTGTGTGTCTTTAATGTGTGTACACTTACTGTGTGTGTGTACATTTGCTCTGTGTGTCTTTAATGTGTTGTCACTTACTGGGTGATTCAGGGGAAGGGTGAGAGGCTCTCTGTGGCTAAGTGTTTGTATTGTGGTCAGAAGGTCATGGGTTCAAATTATGACTGCGACTTTGTGTTCACTCGTGCATTTTTTCTAGACTCCTAGAAATTTTGCTGGAGCAACTACGTAGTGCAGATGGAAAGATGGACAGAGAAATCGAGACTAGATGCCAGAAGGCAAATGCAGTGACATACCAACTGTCCCCACTATTAAAACATCCAAGCATTAACATGGCAGTCAAACGACAACTGATAAACTGCATATTTATTCCAACTCTCTGCTATCAGTGCCAAACATGGCCCCTGACTAAGACACTATAAGAAAGATTACAACATGTGAAATGAGATGTCTACGAAAAGCTGTCAACGTTACAAGGCGAGATAGAGTGAGAAACGAGAATATCAGAAGCATCGTTGGTACTATACCATGCATACAGTACATCGAGAAGCAAAGATTCAAGTGGTTCGGCCATATAATGAGAATGGAACCACATTTACTACCATCACGTGCCTATAATAATCGACACTCAGGGCGCAGAGCACGAGGCAGGCCAAGAACACGATGGATATATAACATCTCAGAGTCCCTGCGAAAGCTTGGACTGACAACGTCAAGCACAACACACCTGGCACAAGATAGGAAACTAACTCTCCCACGACGCTTCACGGCAAATGTGGTTAAGATAAGATAAGATAAGATAAGAACTACGTAGTTCGTGATTATTGCAATACTCTCGGCATGTGGCGTGTTATTTATGCGAAGAAGGACCGAGCCATATGGATTAAAAAAGACACAGTGCAATGAAGTCAATCCTTCGGCTTTAGATGGCTTTAGATTGGATGTGATATTATTGCGCGTATCTTTATTGTATGTGTCCTTGCTGTGTGGTAGAACAGATTAGAGGTGCAGACTTTAGTACAAATGAACAGACTAAATAGTTGACTCTACCGCTGTGTCGTCCATCAAGACATTTTCTTAGTTTGATATAATTAGCTTTGAGACGAGGGGTGATGATAGCCTATAGTTCGTCTCCATGAACGTGATTTAGACAGAAATATTGACGAGAATAAATTTAACAACTTGATAATTGGACATAACTCAACAATTAATAGCCTGTTAAGTTAGAAGAGATGATATAATTATATGTGAGAAGAAAAGGCGTCTTGATAGAATATTATGGGAGAGGTAAACAGTTTTATTTCCAGTTTGGAAAAGAACAGAATCACTGTCTTCTCTGGCGTGTCGTAAAATGAGACTTGGAGAGGTATAGACTGAGACCGGCGAACTCACACACACACTATATATATATATGTAGCTTAGGTATAAGGATGTGCGCATGACCTCAAAGAAGAACCGTTATTTCGGTCCCAATAAAGGAGAAAAACTAGTTGATGACCGAGTTAGGTGGAAAACAATATTTCGAAAAGTTGCAAAATCTTTTGAAAAGAAACAGGGATGAGCTGGAGGCAGGAGAGGCCAACGGAGACTCAGAATTTGCCACAGTGAAACATTTGTTAATTGGAAATCTGTAAAAGGAAAAGACCATATATATATATATATATATATATATATATATATATATATATATATATATATATATATATATATATATAGGCCTGCTTGGTCTTATAGCAGCTGTTGGCTCTATATATATAAAGGAAACAGCTTCTGAAACAGGCAAGGAAATATATCGCAGTTTTCTAGGAATTGAGGTCAATAAATAAACAGTTACCAAGTATTAAAGGTCTCCGAAAAAACCCACCAATTTATAAATAACAGGATTCGAACAACAAACTTTTATTTCGTACAGCCCCATTACCTAGCTCTGCAGACGAGCATTTTTCCGAGCAAAACCAGCTGGCTCTTAAAAAGAAGAGTTTGACTTAGTCGGCTATCCATATTCTGTCTATCCATGTACTGTCTATCCATATTCTGTCTATCCATGTACTGTCTATCCATATTCTGTCTATCCATATTTTGTCTATCCATGTACTGTCTATCCATGTACTGTCTATCCATGTTCTGTCTATCCATATTCTGTCTATCCATATTCTGTCTATCCATATTCTGTCTATCCACATTTTGTCTATCCATATTCTGTCTATCCATGTTCTGTCTCTCCATATTCTGTCTATCCATGTACTGTCTATCCACATCAGCCCATTCATATTGATAAAGAAATGAGTTTGTAATCACAGTAGTGCAGACCCCAGAAACAAGTCACTCAGTGCTGGATGGCAGCCAACTTTACTAATGTGCATGGGGGAAACATTAACAAATGAAACATGTGGTGAGAGATTAGACAAAGCGATGTGGGCGGACATGTGGGTGGACATGTGGGGACATTGTTTTTATTTATCCCCATAAACAAACTAGTTTATCAAAATATTGAAGTAATTCCTGTCTTTTTCCTCTTTCTTTCTTTCACTTCAGATATTGTCTATATATTCAACGTTGTCTCTTGTATAACCTTCACTGTCTTTTGTAGCTCACACAGAGGTCCGTGTAGTTTTTCTGTCCAGTGTTGTTTCGTTAGGTCAGTGAGTTTGCCTCAGTGTATCATACTCGGGGAAGTCTTGAAGTATGTGCTGTACAGTCTGGAGTGACTGTCCATATGTACACATTGTTGAATTGTCAATCTTGAATTGTGTATACACGTGACTGTGGAGTCGATTATGTCATGTTCTGAGGGGCAGAATCACAACTTGTTCTAATGTGCTCATACATTGCTAGTCATATTGTGTACTGGTTTAAGTTAATTGCATATCCTTTGCAGGACTTTGCGAATCAACCCTAGTTTTTTAACGCTTTTGTGATTTTTCTAGACATTATTACGTTCAGTAGTTTGCCATTGCTTTCTGAACGGGTGGTGTCATCGTCCTTTTGTAAAATCCACGCGAAACAATTTGCAACCAAATTGTCCGCAGCGTGATTCGAACTCAGAACGTCGGGGTTAATAGACGGTGTCACTATCCCTTAAGCCACAGACGTGTTCTACTAAAGTCAAAAATAATGAACGTGAGCAAGCGTCTCGTCACAACCGCATAACTTCAACCCCCCACACACTCATGCACGCACACACACCTACGCTAAGTGATATTAATGTACTAATTTTAGTAGCTTATATATTCTTTATAACCCTCTCTTCCCTTTCCACCTCAAGTGATTTCTGGAATAGAGAAGAATATCGACTCAAGTCGTAAACCTCCACTAGGAGGGAAGGGGGTAGGTACTGGGGCCGGCGACCTCCTATTGTTTAAAAGAGAAACACCTACAGAAATAAATAATTAGGCGTTTTAGTCTGGTTTCTCAGCAAGCAAGGAGTTCATTCTGATGTTTATGTTTGTTTGCCTTCACGCTCTGATATACAAATAAAATGTGCGTGACTCGGCTTGAATCCCCTACAGAACAAACTAACAGAAACAGAAAAATACTGTAATCCCCTACAGAACAAACTAACAGAAACAGAAAAATACTGTAATCCCCTACAGAACAAACTAACAAAAACAGAAAAATATCTTAACCCCCCACAGAACAAACACACAGAAACAGAAAAATATTTTAACCCCCCACAGAACAAACACACAGAAACAGAAAAATATTTTAATCCCCTACAGAACAAACTAATAGAAACAGAAGAAGAAACACATGCTCATGAAGCTCATGATGTCATAGTTAAAAGTAACGAAACAACTATATATATTATTTTTTTCGTCCGCAATTAATTCAGGTCCCATGGACTGCTAAAACGACTAATGTGGGGGTGTTTTATGAGGTCAAGACACAGATAAATTTTATCATCAATATAAGAAAGAGACAGTCATCATTTTTCGGACATGTGATGAGGAAGGAAGGCTTATAACACATTGTGACAACCGGTAAAATTGAGGGTAGACGAGACAGAGAAAGATAGAGAGAGAAAAGTTTGGATAGCCTGACTTCATGGCACGGTAGAGCGTCAACACCTGAGATGATAGCAAAAATCAGAAATAGAGATTTGTGGAGATCCAAGATCGCCTACGCCAACTGGCACGGCACCTGATGATGGTGATGAATTCATTCGTAGTCGGGCGTCTAATATGGCACCGCTGATTGATCCACATACAACCGATTTCCTTGGTCTACTCCGGTCTATCCGTATGTTTGCCGGCTTATCCTTTCTCGGGTTATGACTCCTATATGTATTCTCAATATGTATATTCTATGAAGATTTATCCATTCTGTATGTTGATCTCTGTATTCTGTTCTTATTCCCACCTGACTTTATGCCAACCTTATGTAAGTTTATATTTTATTATTAACATCATTGTCTTTCTACTATTTGTTTGTCGTCAGTTCTTCATTATGGTTGACGTTACAAACCAACCGAAAGAATAAAAAAAAAAAAATCAACTGAATAATTTAGATATAAATATGTTCTTGACATCTGACATATTGAAAGTACGGATAAATAAATGGATGTCGTTGAGCCCAAGGGAGCAACAAGACCAACATCAGTTTGTCATCTTGTCATCAGTCGCATCACAGATGTCAGAGATTAGCTAAAGACAATGTCAAAATGTCTTCAAGAGTCCAGCTTGGATTTGATGACAGTATGTAGACTGTAATAGAAGAAAAACACAGTCTCGAAAATGGGTTTCAGGAAAAACAAAAGCTGTACAGATGACATTTTACATTACGACAGATAGCAAGAGAAAACAATAGAATATGATAATATGAGCTATATGTGACACATCTAGATCAAGAGAAAGCCTAGTAAACAGATAACAATTAAGGACAACACTATAAATTTACAGAGTAAGCCAACATCTGATAAATATATGCAAATGTTTGTATAACAAGACTGAACGCAGTGTGAGAACAACAACTGGAAATACAGACATGTTCCGCCCGAGTGGTTACCGGGGCCCAAATTTGGGGTGTAAAGAATAGAACCACTGTTACCTGCCACGCATGTCGTAAGAAGAAGACAGATATGTTCTACAGGGTGGCCAAAAAATAAGAACATCGAGTAACATACGCGTTATTTAGAAATGTTATTTAATTTAATTATATTGTTTCATATAATTGTGTTTGCCAAGTATTTAGCTAATCAGAATTCATGTTCAATTTTTCTAAGCATCGACGCCACTCGTTTAATCAGAATACGGTCTTCCACAGTAATTTTTGTAATTCTTGGTAACAAATTTAAACCTGCAGATGTAAACAATTGGCATATTAAAAATCAAAGATTGTGCCCAGAAATTGTTGAAATAAAAACATCATATAGCTAAATATGTAAGTAAGTAAATGAGTAAACAATTGAAGCTATTATGGAGACAGTTAAAACAATTTTGATGTAATTATATTACTTTTTACGCGATGTTCTCATTTTTTGGGCCCACAATGTATATGGAGACATTAGTACAACAGGAATGTGTTATGTCCCCCTTGTTATTCATTACATACATAGAGGAAATCAGTAAATTAGCTACCTGTTGCCTTGCAGTTAGGCTGGGGACAGCCAAAGGCTAACGGAGAGCGAACCCAGTAAACGTTGGCTGAAACCGGACACATCGCCGAAGGATAAGCACCAGAGCTCCAAAGGGTGCTGAAAAAGTGACGAAAAGCACACCGCTGGTAAAGGCTGCATGAATCAGATTTCCACATGAATAAGATTTATGGAGAAATCTGGTACATCAGTCTAAGCGATGATCGCGAGAGAGAAAGAGAGAGAGAGAGTAAATTAGCTCAAACAAATGAAAACAAATGTAATGAACTCCTCTTCGCCGACGATCAGACCCTCATGTCTACCACCGAAGACGAATTACAACAGCATATAAACCACATAAACGTAGCAGCCAAAAAATAAAATATGAAAATCAACGTCGAGAAGACAGAAGTAATGACCATCACAAAAATAGAACAAACAATCACAATTACTGTAGATAAACAACATCTAAAAGAGAAAAAGATAATTTCCATATTTAGCCAGCATGATCTCATCCTATGGAATAATTACAGCGGAAATATGACACAGATTTAATAAGGCAAAGCAGATTATTGGACAAATGTAATACTGAAAAACAAGCACAAGGAGATGAACACCACGAGAACAATGTTCTACACAATTTATTTTACCAATTCTGTGCTATCAGTGTCAGACATGGACACTGACAACAAATGAGAAAGAAAAAATAGAATCCAAAAGACAGAGATGAAATGTTTACGACGAATTCTAAATGTAACAAGCACCTGTGTGGTACCGGGGCCCGCAAGGAAGCAAAGAATAGTACCACTGCAACCTACAAGACATGTCGTAAGAGGCGACTGATGTAGGACCTAGGGAAGCTACCCTAGTAAAAAAAAGCATCGCAGAAATCGGATGTGCTGGTCTACTTCTAGGTGCATAACTGGCACAACGCACAATCGCTCTTAGGTTCAGATCACATACAAATCACACAGAGTGGTTAACAAGTGGTCGATGTGGAGCGTTCGAAGAAGAAGATATGTAACAAGAAGAGATCAAATCAGAAACGGTAAAATCTGAGAGAAGTTAGATCCTTGGCGTTGCTAGAATATATTAAGAAACAACATGTCAAATTCTTCGGAAACGCATCAAGGCTATCACAAGACAGTATCCTACAAAGAGCACTAGCACTCAGATACAACTGCAACAGAGTACGACCACGTAAACGATGAATCGACGGAATATTCGAGACACTATATTCCACCTTGCACAAAGCGCATAAAGAGGCTCTCTCCAGGTGACACTTTTTCCGGCCTGACGCCGAAAGACATAACAGGGATAGCGAATAGATAGATTTAGATTGTGAATAGATAGATTTAGATTGTGAATAGATAAATTTAGATTGTGAAAAAGATTTTCTAAAAGACCTCAGTAGAAAACGTCATTGCCTACCTACCGAAAATGTGCATACTCTGCAGAAACTTATATAAACTGGGAGTGGGTCATACGTGATGTGGTAGTGTTGAAGAAGTAGTTTTTCCCTGATGTCTTCATCTCTAAACATATCTCTTTTGTTATCCCCAGAATTCTGCATAGCCACTTCATCTCTGTAGTGGCTAGTTTTCTTCTATCATTTGATGTCAGTGTCCAGATCTGGCACTGATAGCATAATCTAATTTGTACTCGTAGAATTATGAAGATATTAATTAGCGTTATGCCACTGAAGTAAAATAGGGCGATATGAATGTAGAGCACGTGCGCCAAAGCGCCCGCCGGAGCTGCGTTGGACAATACTGGTCTAAAAGGTCTAAAGACGAATGAGTGACTTCCTTGCACCGGGTTTTACCCAATATGGCTCGGTCCCTCTGCAAAAATGGCACACCACCTGTTGAGGGTACTGCACAAACCCCGAACTCCGTACCTCCGGCAACAATTTTATTAGTCGCTGGAAACAATGCACTCGTGAACAAAATAACGAGGTTCGGATTTGAAACCACGACTTTCGGAACGCAATGGAACGTCTTAGCTACTTAGCCACATTGTTCCTTAATTACTACTCATATTTCATATTTTTTTACAAACTTCTTTTGGACATAATCTCATAATAAAATTGTTTATAATAATAATAATAATATATAATATATAATATAATAATAATAAAACAACTCTGAATTGTTTTTCTACATCTGCTGGAACCAAAGTCAATCCTACTATTGTACACATCCCCTGTATGTCCTTGTGGCACCGCTGATCAAACTACAGAACATATCCTGCAAAACTGTCACCTGTATGTCCTCCCTAGAAAGAAATGCAGCCCTACAACTCAACACTACATTCAAAACTACATGGCACCAGAGATGAGCTCAAGACAACAGTCAACTTCATTATAAGAACGTGTCTAACGGTATAATCATCAAAACTACATGGCACCAGAGATGAGCTCAAGACAACAGTCAACTTCATTATAAGAACGTGTCTAACGGTATAATCATCAAAACTACATGGCACCAGAGATGAGCTCAAGACAACAGTCAACTTCATTATAAGAACGTGTCTAACGGTATAATCATCAAAACTACATGGCACCAGAGATGAGCTCAAGACAACAGTCAACTTCATTATAAGAACGTGTCTAACGGTATAATCATCAAAACTACATGGCACCAGAGATGAGCTCAAGACAACAGTCAACTTCATCATAAGAACGTGTCTAACGGTATAATCATCAAAACTACATGGCACCAGAGATGAGCTCAAGACAACAGTCAACTTCATTATAAGAACGCGTCTGACGGTATAATCATCAAAACTACATGGCACCAGAGATGAGCTCAAGATAACAGTCAACTTCATCATAAGAACGCGTCTGGCGGTATAATCATCAAAACTACATGGCACCAGAGATGAGCTCAAGACAACAGTCAACTTCATCATTAGAACGCGTCTAACGGTATAATCATCAAAACTACATGGCACCAGAGATGAGCTCAAGACAACAGTCAACTTCATTATAAGAACGCGTCTGACGGTATAATCATCAAAACTACATGGCACCAGAGATGAGCTCAAGACAACAGTCAACTTCATCATAAGAACGCGTCTAACGGTATAATCATCAAAACTACATGGCACCAGAGATGAGCTCAAGACAACAGTCAACTTCATCATTAGAACGCGTCTAACGGTATAATCATCAAAATAGCGATCGCAAAGAAAAAGAAACTGAAGTTAATCTTTCATAATAAATTCATATTTAATTTTTGCTTCACTCAATTCATTACATTTTTCTAGTTGCTACTTAATGTTAATAATTCTCAATTTTATGTTTAATGTTTCCTTAATTGTTTACTGTTTTCATTTCATGTCAATATTCAGTTGACGCTAACATTGTTTCTATGGAGATGCCAACGCACAAGGCGTATTAATATTTATGTGTGGGCAAATCAATAACCATATATCGTGGCGCGAGTGCAAGGGATCAGATAAAACAGGATTGTCTTATCACTTTTGGGACGTTTTAATATATAATGTTGTAGGGATTCTAGGCAAGAAATGGGACAGTTGGATTATTTGAGACAATCAAAGACAGATCCGGTCTGTTTGTGATGCTCAGGGAGACTCAGGATACATTGTATGGAAAAAACTACAGTGGAAGACAGAAGATGGTAATTGGTGAGGAATAGGGAAAAAGACAGGGGAAGACAGAAAATGGCATTTGATAAGAAAAGAGACATGGGAAGACAGGACGCCATATTATGAGAAAGGAGACACGGGAAACAGAGGATGGCAATTGATGGAGAAAAAGACACGAGAAGACAGAAGACGCCAATTGATGGAGAAAAAGACAGGGGATAGCAATTGATGGAAAACAGAAAATGGAAGACTGAGGACAGCAATTGATGGGAAACAGAAAATGGAAGACTGAGGATAGCAATTGATGGAAAACAGAAAATGGAAGACTGAGGACAGCAATTGATGGGAAAACAGCATAGGAAGACAGAGAACAGCAATTGATGAGAAGAAAAGAAGAAACAGCAGGGGAAGATAGGACAGCAATTGATGCGGAAAACAGACATTGGAAGACAGAGGACAGCAATTGATTGGAAAAACAGACATTGGAAGACAGAGAACAGCAATTGATGAGAAGAAACAGCAGTGGAAGACAGCAATTGATCGGGAAAACGGACAGTGGAAGGCAGCAATTGATGCGAAAAACAGACATTGGAAGACAGAGGAACGAACTTGATGGAACAACAGCAGTGGAAGACAGAGGACGACAATAGATGAGACAAAAAAAGACAGGGAAAGACAAAGGAGGGCAAAATAAAAAAAACCTTAATGATGACCACACACATTTTTATCCAAGGGAATGTAGTTGCGTTATGTTTGTCTGTGTGTGCGTAGATGACTAGTGAGCCCGATACGGGCTTGAAATGTTCTTGTACAGTGTGGGCAAGGTATACTTGCACTTGTGGGAAGTTTTACTGCCTTTCTACTTTGACGTTTTTGTTCCATCCGCGCTGTTCTACCTGCCTCGAGGCCGAGGAACCGTGTCGAAGAAGTGTGCGCCAGGCTGATCTGTCTTGAGCAACATTTTCCCAGTTGTTGACATCTATGCCAAAGCATTTCATCGAGTTCTTGAGTGTATCTTTGAATCGCTTTTTCTGACCACCCTGTGAGCGTTTACCGCTATGCAGCTCACCATAAAAGAGTCGTTTGGGTATTCTGCAATCTGGCATTCGAGCCACATGTCCTGCACATCTTGTCTGGGATTGCATCAAGATTGTGTAGATGCTGGGGAGAGCAGCTCTTTTTAGGACCTCTGTATCTGGGATCATATCCTGCTATTTGATGTTCATTATTTTTCTAAGGCAGACTGTGTGAAAGTGGTTTAGCTTCTTTGCGTGTCTCTGATATACAGTCCAAGTTTCGCATGCGTGAAGAAGGACTGGGAGCACGACAGCTCGATATACCTTCAGTTTTTTGGCTTGGCCAATACCACATCTGTGCCAGACATTTCTATGTAGTCTACCAAAGGTGCTGCTAGCTTTAGAGATTCTGGTATTTATTTCATCATCTATGGTGACATTTTGGGACAGTGTGCTTCCAAGATAAGTAAATCTGTCTACTACTTTCAGTTTTGTGCCTCTTGTTGTAATATTTGGTTCGGCATATACTTTTCCAGGAGCTGGTTGGTACATGACTTCAGATTTCTCGGTATTGATGGTAAGACCAAAGTTGGAGCAGGCTTGTGAGAATCTGTTCATGCTAGTCTGGAGATCTGCCTCAGTGTTGGCAGTGAGGGCGCAGTCGTCGGCAAATAAGAGATCTCTGATGGTATCAGACTTTATTTTTGTTTTTGCTTGAAGTCTCATTGGGGTGAAGAGTTTTCCATCTGTACGATACTTGATGTCGACACCTATGTTACCATCTCTAAATGCATCTGTCAGCCTGGCAGAAAACAATGCTAACCAGAGTTGGTGCAATCACACAGCCTTTTTTGACTCCATTCAGAACGGGAAAAGGTTCCATGTGACCATTACAATTCATCTGACACTCAAGTTGGTATAGTTATTATCTGAGTGTAGTAAGAGGAAGACCATGCAAAGATGGAGCGACGGCATCAAGAACAGCCTTACAAAAATGAATATCAGCTTACAAAGTGCCTTAAAACAAGCACACACTAGATCACTACGACCTCCCCCCCTCCCAACAACACTTCTAAAAAGAAGTAAATGGTGGAAGAGAAGAAGAAGTAGTACATGTCCATTCCTAGGTACTCAAGTTCTTCCTACATTTGATTTAGTTTGTTGTATGTTTGTTCTACAAGTTGACAAAGTAATGTGAGCTTCACAAACGTAGTAATGTGTTAATGTGGACGGTAGGAAGGATAGGAATGCTGTTAGCGAATTGTTGGCAACTATCATCAACATCGAACAGATATTAGCTGCAGATAAACAATAACAACAATGACATTTATTCTTGTATTATTTATCATATTGTTTGTTGTATGATATTTTTCCAGTACCAATTTGTGAGAGTGGTTGTCAAGGGTTGTTTGTATGCGTTTTTATTGTATGCATGTGTGTGTATGTGGTGTGTTTGTATATATAAATATATATATGTATATATATATATATATATATATATATATATATATGTATATATATATATATATGTGTGAGAGGGAGAGAGTGTGCACCAAAATTACAATCCCGCATACATTCTGACGACAGTTAGGGCACAATTAACATTCGAGTGACGACAGTTAGGGCACAATTAACATTCGAGTGACGACAGTTAGGGCACAATTAACATTCAAGTGACGACAGTTAGGGCACAATTAACATTCGAGTGACGACAGTTAGGGCACAATTAACATTCAAGTGACGACAGTTAGGGCACAATTAACATTCGAGTGACGACAGTTAGGGCACAATTAACATTCGAGTGACGACAGTTAGGGCACAATTAACATTCGAGGGACGACCGCAAACGGAATTATGCTACGAGTAATGTTATTTTGAAATTACTGGGTGTATGGCCACCGGTGTGACAGAACATGGTCTTCGGTGGAACAAAGTTTAGATACATCCCTAATTGCAGCCTAATCTGCAAGACGAAAACTCCTCTTAATAAACAATATGGCAAAGTAATTCATGATAGACAGAAGTGGATTAAACGTCAGCCATCATTCAAAGGCGTTTCGTCCTATATTCATGATAAATAAGAAGACGGGTACTTGGGGCCCCAAGAGAGAAGAGCAACTACCAAACACTGAAAATGAACCACAGCCCATATTTCTATTGAGTTCCATCGGCGAGCCGTGAAGGTGAGTGTATTTATAACGATGACTAGCGAACTGCTGTTACTACTAATACTATTACTATTACTACTACTGTTACTACTACTACTACTACTACTATTATTATTATTAGTACTATTACTACTGCTACAACTACTACTACTACAAGGTTTCTGCAATACTGCTATTAATGCTGCTACTATGAATACTGCTACAGCTACTACTATTACTACTACTACTACTACTACTACTACTATTAATACTATACCTGCTATTACTGTTAATAATACTACTGCTACTAACACTACTGCGATTAATACTCCTACTACTATTACTACTACTTCTATTACTGCTGCTATTATTACTACTACTACTACTACTACTACTACTACTACTATTATTACCACTACTATTACTACTACCACTATTATTACTACTACTATTAATACTGCTACTTCTACCACTATTACTACTACCACTATTATTACTACTACTATTACTAATACTGCTTTTATTACTAATAATACTACTATTACTGCTACTATTACTACTACTACTACTAATACTACTATTAACTACTGCTATTAACTACTACTAATACTACTATTAACTACTGCTATTAACTACTACTACTACTACTATAAACTACTAACACTTCTATTTATTTCTTTACTTTTCCAACCAAATCTAGGCTAAAATATATTAGTTGTGCCTGTCTCTTACTTGTCCGACCATAGTTCCTTGTTCAGTTCTAGTTGAACAACGTTTCTGACAAAATGAGAATTTACACAGCGTACTAGATGCCAGAAATTATTATTGATTATTTGGTACTGATTTGATCTGGATTTAGAAAACATTATTTCTGCCTGTAATGGGAACGTAACTCGAACGGAGAATTGGTGAACACAAATCAAGCATCCAAACTACGTTTTTAAAACATTGTTAAATATTTCCTGGAAATAACTAATCCCTGCGGACAAAACCGCGACAGGAAGTTACCCAAAAAAACTGATTCGTTCTGTACAAATATTAAATTCCAATCATTTAATATTTTTCCTACTTTTATCTTGTTCTACTTTCTCTTAGTATTTCTCTCTCTAATTTTCAGGGATCTATTCTTTATAAATAATAATTCCTCTCGCACCGTTATAGGTTACATAGGGCCTGCAAGCAATTTCTCCATACCGCTCTATCCTGGGCAACTCGCTCAATCTCCTGCATGAAACTGAAACCAATATTTCCTGCCTCTCTCAGCAAAGTTCGTTTCAGGGTCTCCTGAGATCGACCTCTCTTTCTTGAACCCTTTGCATCCCTCTTCAATGCCTGCTTTGATATTCGTTGATCATTTCTCCTCAAGGTGTGTCCAACATATCTCCATCTTCTCTTTCTTATAACAGTTATCACTAGTGGTTGACCAGAGATGTCTCTGATTTTATCACTTCTCCTGAATTCCTCCAATTTTATATTCTTTCTAGCTGAAGACAATAACAGAAATCCACGACACTGAGTAACAACTTGGTAACAGTGCCATGACAAAAACAGATCTCCACGACACTGAGTAACAACTTGGTAACAGTGCCATGACAAAAACAGATCTCCACGACACTGAGTAACAACTTGGTAACAGTGTGATGACAATAACAGAAATCCACGACACTGAGTAACAACTTGGTAACAGTGTCATAACAAAAGAAAGAAAGAAGAAGAAGATACTTTGACCATTTTTATATCGACATCTCTTCGTTTCTATCTCTGTCTCTGGGATTAGAGATTAGTGTGTATCACCATCACGTCACTCCGGACAGGTCAATAGGTTCTCCGACATCATACTCAGTATCTTTACCATCATATATTTTCGATCCAGAAGCACTTGAGCTTTCAGCTCTTCGGCTCGGTGTCATAGACATTGTAACCCTTCGGCTCGGTGCCATGGACAACGTAAATCTGGAGAACCTGTGGCTTTTTCTGCTAGCCCGCGGAATTTAACCGCACTTACAGGAGGCTTGTCACCCGTCGTCCTACGTGAAACGAACACGCTGGACTGGCGGGCCACACACACGACTAATCACACCCGTTCTGTGTTGATTAATCAAATGTCTCGTGTCTCTAACAAAGTGTTCATGTTTAAATGTTCCCATTTTCACCCCATCTTCTTAATCTGGATAGAGATGTAGGTTTATTAATGTTTTCAAAGTCTATACTATCTATACAGTCTATACTATCTATACAGTCTATACTATCTATACAGTCTATACTATCTATACAGTCTATACTATCTATACAGTCTATACTATCTATACAGTCTATACTATCTATACAGTCTATACTATCTATACAGTCTATACTATCTATACAGTCTATACTATCTATACAGTCTATACTATCTATACAACCTGCTTCTCTATTTTCAAATCTATTCTCTAATCATGTTTTGCTCGTCAGCGTCAGGTCGAAAAAGGAGACACTTGGAGCGAGCCTCTCTATGCGTCTTGTCTTTCTTTCTTTTCTCCAATCCTGATTTGCCTCACAGCTTCAGGATAAGAAGAGATTTCTAGAGCGGGCTTTTGTGTTAACTTAATAAACATTGTATTTCGTCGCTTTTGTTACCTCTGACGTCCGCCTCTTGCTGTGCATCCACTGTATCGGAGCAACAACACAAAATGCCCTTATCTGGGCCGCACCCAGATCAAGACAAAACAGTTCTCATCAGGACTTACAGAAAAGCACAATAATCAACAACACTGCCCACACCAGGACTAGTCCCAGGCCACATGACCACACCAAAGAAAAAAGGTAAATACGCCCTGATAAAACCAAAATTGACACATGTCGAGGGTTGAAAAGTGCGAGCCACGGCCATATAGAGGCTTAATCCCCTACCAAACAAAACAAACACGCTCTTTGTGACGCACTACCTGTTGGTAATCTGCTTATGTGACCGAACCATTTAATTTATTGTTTCTTGATAAAGTTCAGTACTGATACTGTACCCACTTTCTCCCCCTGATGTCTTCATTACTAAACCCGTTTCTCTTATGACATTAACTATGTCTTCGTTATTCACTGACTGCCCTTCCTCAACCACTGCTATATCAGCCAAATGATCTACACACTCATTGCCTCGTACTCCTGCATGCTCTGATACAAAAATAAAGGTTAAATTGGTAATTCGGAATATGCTCAATATTAAAAGCCTTTCCTGCCCTTATACAGCCTAGTCTGAATTTTCTGAAGTATATTTATTAAGTCACTGAGTACACATCTTCCTTTGCGTTCCCGTGAGTACACATCTAAACAGCTGTCGTTACTACCCGTGTTACCGCTTTTTAGGGTAGGGTAGTACAGGGGGAACATGAGACAGACAAATTTAATAGTCAGATGGCTAGGGCAGTAACAATGAAACAGTTCAAGTTAGGATTTTTACTTTATGTCCCCGGCAGAAAAAAAACTAATTGACCTTACCGGAGATTGAACCCGGGTTTCCCGAATGGGAGACATCCCACGTGTATGTATTAATTTATTTGCCACCTGAATCTGTATGTTCTCTTCGACATCAGCTGTAGAAGACTGAGCACCTACTATACTCGGTTGCTCTCTGCAAGAATGGCGGAACACCACTTACCGAGAGAACGGCACAAATCACTATGTTGAATTTTAGCCAAATTGACTTTAATCAAGACGTAAAAATTGTGCTAGTCTGTAATCCATCTCTCCAGGATGATCCTATTGCAGTATAAGAAGTCTGAATTTCTTTGCTTTTTGTGTATCCTTTGCTTGATAAAGACCTTTTGGTCGAAACGTTGTTGTATATTGTTTTTGTACTGTGTAAAACTACAGTTCTTTGTTTTTACGTGTTTAACCAATAGCGTTGATTGTTTTGACTAAAGTCGGTCCTGCGATGCACTCACTGACTTAGATACGAGCTCTTTCTTCCTTTATTTTGTCCGTCTCTGCTTTTTGCCGTTATGCGTAGCAGGTTTAACTGATGATCGGTTTCCGATATAGTGCACACTCTGTCGCTTGATATGTTGTGGTATAGTGAAGTTTTAAGATGTCTTAACTCCGTCAACCCATCTTTTTCGTGGTCTGCCCCATCCTCTTGGTGACTCCATTTTCAGGTTGTACGCTCTTGCAACTGGTGTATTCGGGTTCATTCTCACCAAGTGGCCAAACCATTTGAGTCTCTGGTTTTTAATGAATCTAATAGCAGGTGTTGTTCCGACTGTTCTTCTAATTTCCTCATTTCTTAAATGGTCTCTTCTTATTTTATTTACCGCTTTCTTCAAGCATCTCATTTCAATCAATCAAGTGCCATGCCTGCCGGCGTAGGCGATCATGTCTCTCCACAACTCTCTCTCTCTCTCTGCTTGGTGCATGTAATCAGTTCTGACGTCGATCTTATGTCGAACCATGATGTCAACACATTCGAAATCGCCTCCCTCTGTCTTTCACGATCTCTCCTTCCCTGAATTTTACCTGTTGTCCCCAAACGTTCTAAACATTTCCCTTCGCATTATATTTATCTCCTTTCTAAAGTAGTAGCATGTCCCTTGCGGAACGTCGCACTCATCACAACTTGCCTAAAAAGCTCTGTCTCTTGCAAGTTATCCTTCCTCTTCCAGCGTCATGTTCAAGGTTTCTTTGATGTCCTGCTGCCAGCTTCGTCTTGGTCGTCCCTGCCTCGTTTTCCAGGAACCATGCCTTCCATTACCTTTCTCTCCAGACCACTGTAGCGTTTAATGTGGCCAAAATCTCCTTTCACATGTTGTAATTTCCCCGTCTTATTCTTTTGTCAGTGCCCGAGATTGGCACTAATAGCATAGCGTTGGTATGAAGATTGCTTACGATATCAATATAAGCCAAATATGCATAGCTAATAATGAAAGGCTTAGGCTAATATGCTGGTAATGCCCGACATGATTATACAAATATGCATACGTCTATTTGATTTCATTTTTATGTACATGACATTTTATATAGCAATTTATCAAGTGTAAGAAAAAATTGTACTTGTGTGAAAGTGGTGATTATTTTCCGTTGATTGACAGAAGGGAAGTTTTGTGTGTTGAATGTAATTAAATGTGCGATGTGCGAACACAAAATTACACTGATAAAAGGTTGGTTATTATTTGAAATATCAGCAGGACAGTGAAAGTTGGGACAACTTGAAATCGTATACTTCTTCTTCTTTGCGATCGGTTTCATATGATTACACTTTTAGGGTACCTGTTACTCCTTCTTCTTCTTTGCGACACAACACAACCCACTTGTTGTGGAGGCAGAGGTTCAGGCATTAATTTCTGAGAACGCATCTGAGCATGATGTAATCATTTATACGGATGGTTCGGTGATTCGACATATGCGGAGCTCGTGGGCTTTCACTGCTCAGGTCGGAGGTGATGTTGTGAAGGAAGACAGTGGTGGTTTTGCCGTGACTACAAGCAGTCTCACTATGGAAATCATGGCGGTTACCAAAGCGATGATTTGGCTAGAATCACAGACTTTTATCCATGTATGTTTTCTCAGTGACTCAATGAGTATGCTCAGGAAGATTGAAACAGGATGGGCTAGGAGACATTGGATAGAATCGCTGGGAGGTCTAAGCTGACAAAGATCAGTTTTATTTTTGTACCAGGGCATGCAGGTGTAAGGGGAATGAACGTGCGGATAGGCTTGCAGGTATGGCTGCTGTCCAAAGCGGACGAGCAATGGACCAGGCTGATATTATAAATTCCTTAAGGGAGAGAGGCGTGTACATGATTCACGTAATAGCGGTGCATCCACAACACTAACCAGACTGCAAGAACTCAAAGTTAAGTGTGGTGTAGCTCGACAAGAACGCTATGCTGGCAGACAAAGAAGAATTGTAAACCAACAAGAACCGGTGTCGTTAGTCGCCACACGCTGATGGACATACTGAGGAGAGATCGGAGCACTTATGGACTAATTTGTTCGACGTGCAGTGATGGTGATCCGACGACTAAACTAAAACTCTACACTTTTAGGTGTACCCTGTTACTCCTACTTCTTCCGATCGGTTTCATATGATAACTCTACACTTTTAGGTGTACCCTGTTACTCCTACTTCTTCCGATCGGTTTCATATGATAACTCTACACTTTTAGGTGTACCCTGTTACTCCTACTTCTTCCGATCGGTTTCATATGATAACTCTACACTTTTAGGGGTACCCTGTTACTCCTATTTCTTCTTTGCGATCGGTTTCATATGGTAACTCTACAGTTTAGGTACCTGTTACTCCTACTTCTTCCGATCGGTTTCATATGGTAACTCTACACTGTTAGGTGTACCCTGTTACTCCTACTTCTTCCGATCGGTTTCATATGATAACTCTACACTGTTAGTGTACCCTGTTACTCCTACTTCTTCCGATCGGTTTCATATGATAACTCTACACTGTTAGGTGTACCCTGTTACTCCTACTTCTTCCGATCGGTTTCATATGGTAACTCTACACTTTTAGGTGTACCCTGTTACTCCTACTTCTTCCGATCGGTTTCATATGATAACTCTACACGTTTAGGGGTACCCTGTTACTCCTTCTTCTTCCGATCGGTTTCATATGGTAACTCTACACATTTAGGTGTACCCTGTTACTCCTACTTCTTCCGATCGGTTTCATATGATAACTCTACACATTTAGGTGTACCCTGTTACTCCTACTTCTTCCGATCGGTTTCATATGATAACTCTACACTGTTAGGTGTACCCTGTTACTCCTACTTCTTCCGATCGGTTTCATATGGTAACTCTACACTGTTAAGGGTCACCCTGTTACTCCTACTTCTTCCGATCGGTTTCATATGGTAACTCTACACTGTTAAGGGTCACCCTGTTACTCCTACTTCTTCCGATCGGTTTCATATGGTAACTCTACACATTTAGGTGTACCCTGTTACTCCTACTTCTTCCGATCGGTTTCATATGATAACTCTACACTGTTAGGGTCACCTGTTACTCCTTCTTCTTCCGATCGGTTTCATATGATAACTCTACACTGTTAGGGGTCACCCTGTTACTCCTTCTTCTTCCGATCGGTTTCATATGGTAACTCTACACTGTTAGGGGTCACCCTGTTACTCCTACTTCTTCCGATCGTTCATATGGTAACTCTACACTGTTAAGGGTCACCCTGTTACTCCTACTTCTTCCGATCGGTTTCATATGGTAACTCTACACATTTAGGGGTACCCTGTTACTCCTTCTTCTTCCGATCGGTTTCATATGATAACTCTACACGTTTAGGGGTACCCAGTTACTCCTACTTCTTCCGATCGGTTTCATATGATAACTCTACACTGTTAGGGGTCACCCTGTTACTCCTACTTCTTCCGATCGGTTTCATATATGGTAACTCTACACTGTTAGGGTCACCTGTTACTCCTACTTCTTCCGATCGGTTTCATATGGTAACTCTACACATTTAGGTGTACCCTGTTACTCCTTCTTCTTCCGATCGGTTTCATATGATAACTCTACACTGTTATGGGTCACCCTGTTACTCCTTCTTCTTCCGATCGGTTTCATATGGTAACTCTACACTGTTAGGTGTCACCCTGTTACTCCTACTTCTTCCGATCGTTCATATGGTAACTCTACACTGTTAAGGGTCACCCTGTTACTCCTACTTCTTCCGATCGGTTTCATATGGTAACTCTACACGTTTAGGGGTACCTGTTACTCCTTCTTCTTCCGATCGGTTTCATATGATAACTCTACACGTTTAGGGGTACCCAGTTACTCCTACTTCTTCCGATCGGTTTCATATGATAACTCTACACTGTTAAGGGTCACCCTGTTACTCCTACTTCTTCCGATCGGTTTCATATGGTAATTCTACACTGTTAGTGGTCACCCTGTTACTCCTACTTCTTCCGATCGGTTTCATATGGTAACTCTACACATTTAGGTGTACCCTGTTACTCCTACTTCTTCCGATCGGTTTCATATGGTAACTCTACACGTTTAGGGGTACCCTGTTACTTCTACTTCTTCCGATCGGTTTCATATGGTAACTCTGTACTGTTAGGGTCACCTGTTACTCCTACTTCTTCCGATCGGTTTCATATGGTAACTCTACACTGTTAGGGGACACCCTGTTACTCCTACTTCTTCCGATCGGTTTCATATGGTAACTCTACACATTTAGGTGTACCCTGTTACTCCTTCTTCTTCCGATCGGTTTCATATGATAACTCTACACTGTTAGGTGTACCCTGTTACTCCTACTTCTTCCGATTGCTTTCATATGATAACTCTACACTGTTAAGGGTCACCCTGTTACTCCTACTTCTTCCGATTGCTTTCATATGGTAGCTCTACACTGTTAGGTGTACCCTGTTACGTCCTACTTCTTCCGATTGCTTTCATATGATAACTCTACACTGTTAGGTGTACCCTGTTACGTCCTACTTCTTCCGATCGGTTTCATATGATAACTCTACACTGTTAAGGGTCACCCTGTTACTCCTACTTCTTCCGATCGGTTTCATATGATAACTCTACACTGTTAGGGGGTCACCCTGTTACGTCCTACTTCTTCCGATCGGTTTCATATGATAACTCTACACTGTTAAGTGGTCACCCTGTTACTCCTACTTCTTCCGATCGGTTTCATATGATAACTCTACACTGTTAAGGGTCACCCTGTTACTCCTACTTCTTCCGATTGCTTTCATATGGTAGCTCTACACTGTTAGGTGTACCCTGTTACGTCCTACTTCTTCCGATCGGTTTCATATGATAACTCTACACTGTTAAGGGTCACCCTGTTACTCCTACTTCTTCCGATTGCTTTCATATGATAACTCTACACTGTTAGGTGTACCCTGTTACGTCCTACTTCTTCCGATCGGTTTCATATGATAACTCTACACTGTTAAGGGTCACCCTGTTACTCCTACTTCTTCCGATCGGTTTCATATGATAACTCTACACTGTTAGGTGTACCCTGTTACTCCTACTTCTTCCGATCGGTTTCATATGGTAACTCTACACTGTTAGGGGTCACCCTGTTACTCCTACTTTTTCCGATCGGTTTCATATGGTAACTCTACACTGTTAAGGGTCACCCTGTTACTCCTACTTCTTCCGATCGGTTTCATATGGTAACTCTACACATTTAGGTGTACCCTGTTACTCCTACTTCTTCCGATCGGTTTCATATGATAACTCTACACTGTTATGGGTCACCCTGTTACTCCTTCTTCTTCCGATCGGTTTCATATGATAACTCTACACTGTTATGGGTCACCCTGTTACTCCTTCTTCTTCCGATCGGTTTCATATGGTAACTCTACACTGTTAGGGGTCACCCTGTTACTCCTACTTCTTCCGATCGTTCATATGGTAACTCTACACTGTTAAGGGTCACCCTGTTACTCCTACTTCTTCCGATCGGTTTCATATGGTAACTCTACACATTTAGGGGTACCCTGTTACTCCTTCTTCTTCCGATCGGTTTCATATGATAACTCTACACGTTTAGGGGTACCCAGTTACTCCTACTTCTTCCGATCGGTTTCATATGATAACTCTACACTGTTAGGGTCACCTGTTACTCCTACTTTTTCCGATCGGTTTCATATGGTAACTCTACACTGTTAAGGGTCACCCTGTTACTCCTACTTCTTCCGATCGGTTTCATATGGTAACTCTACACATTTAGGTGTACCCTGTTACTCCTTCTTCTTCCGATCGGTTTCATATGATAACTCTACACTGTTAGGGTCACCTGTTACTCCTTCTTCTTCCGATCGGTTTCATATGGTAACTCTACACTGTTAGGTGTCACCCTGTTACTCCTACTTCTTCCGATCGTTCATATGGTAACTCTACACTGTTGAGGTCACCTGTTACTTCCTACTTCTTCCGATCGGTTTCATATGGTAACTCTACACATTTAGGGGTACCCTGTTACTCCTTCTTCTTCCGATCGGTTTCATATGATAACTCTACACGTTTAGGGGTACCCAGTTACTCCTACTTCTTCCGATCGGTTTCATATGATAACTCTACACTGTTAAGGGTCACCCTGTTACTCCTACTTCTTCCGATCGGTTTCATATGGTAATTCTACACTGTTAGTGGTCACCCTGTTACTCCTACTTCTTCCGATCGGTTTCATATGGTAACTCTACACATTTAGGTGTACCCTGTTACTCCTACTTCTTCCGATCGGTTTCATATGGTAACTCTACACGTTTAGGGGTACCCTGTTACTTCTACTTCTTCCGATCGGTTTCATATGGTAACTCTGTACTGTTAGGGTCACCCTGTTACTCCTACTTCTTCAGATCGGTTTCATATGGTAACTCTACACTGTTAGGGGTCACCCTGTTACTCCTACTTCTTCCGATCGGTTTCATATGGTAACTCTACACATTTAGGTGTACCCTGTTACTCCTTCTTCTTCCGATCGGTTTCATATGATAACTCTACACTGTTAGGTGTACCCTGTTACTCCTACTTCTTCCGATTGCTTTCATATGATAACTCTACACTGTTAAGGGTCACCCTGTTACTCCTACTTCTTCCGATTGCTTTCATATGGTAGCTCTACACTGTTAGGTGTACCCTGTTACGTCCTACTTCTTCCGATTGCTTTCATATGATAACTCTACACTGTTAGGTGTACCCTGTTACGTCCTACTTCTTCCGATCGGTTTCATATGATAACTCTACACTGTTAAGGGTCACCCTGTTACTCCTACTTCTTCCGATCGGTTTCATATGATAACTCTACACTGTTAGGGGTCACCCTGTTACGTCCTACTTCTTCCGATCGGTTTCATATGATAACTCTACACTGTTAAGGGTCACCCTGTTACTCCTACTTCTTCCGATCGGTTTCATATGATAACTCTACACTGTTAAGGGTCACCCTGTTACTCCTACTTCTTCCGATTGCTTTCATATGATAACTCTACACTGTTAGGTGTACCTGTTACGTCCTACTTCTTCCGATCGGTTTCATATGATAACTCTACACTGTTAAGGGTCACCCTGTTACTCCTACTTCTTCCGATCGGTTTCATATGATAACTCTACACTGTTAGGTGTCACCCTGTTACGTCCTACTTCTTCCGATCGGTTTCATATGATAACTCTACACTGTTAGGGGGTCACCCTGTTACGTCCTACTTCTTCCGATCGGTTTCATATGATAACTCTACACTGTTAGGGGGTCACCCTGTTACGTCCTACTTCTTCCGATCGGTTTCATTGATAACTCTACACTGTTAGGGTCACCTGTTACGTCCTACTTCTTCCGATCGGTTTCATATGGTAACTCTACACTGTTAGGTGTACCCTGTTACTCCTACTTCTTCCGATCGGTTTCATATGATAACTCTACACTGTTAGGGGTCACCCTGTTACGTCCTACTTCTTCCGATCGGTTTCATATGATAACTCTACACTGTTAAGGGTCACCCTGTTACTCCTACTTCTTCCGATCGGTTTCATATGGTAACTCTACACTGTTAGGTGTACCCTGTTACTCCTACTTCTTCCGATCGGTTTCATATGATAACTCTACACTGTTAGGGGTCACCCTGTTACGTCCTACTTCTTCCGATCGGTTTCATATGGTAGCTCTACACGTTTAGGGGTACCCTGTTACTCCTACTTCTTCCGATCGGTTTCATATGGTAACTCTACACTGTTAGGTGTCACCCTGTTACTCCTACTTCTTCCGATCGGTTTCATATGATAACTCTACACTGTTAGGGTGTCACCTGTTACGTCCTACTTCTTCCGATTGCTTTCATATGATAACTCTACACTGTTAGGGTGTCACCCTGTTACTCCTACTTCATCCGATTGCTTTCATATGATAACTCTACACTGTTAGGTGTCACCCTGTTACTCCTACTTCTTCCGATTGCTTTCATATGATAACTCTACACTGTTAGTGGTCACCCTGTTACTCCTACTTCTTCCGATTGCTTTCATATGATAACTCTACACTGTTGAGTGTACCCTGTTACTCCTACTTCTTCCGATTGCTTTCATATGATAACTCTACACAGTTAGGTGTCACCCTGTTACTCCTACTTCTTCCGATCGGTTTCATATGATAACTCTACACAGTTAGGTGTCACCCTGTTACTCCTACTTCTTCCGATCGGTTTCATATGATAACTCTACACTGTTAGGGTGTCACCCTGTTACTCCTACTTCTTCCGATCGGTTTCATATGATAACTCTACACTGTTAGTGGTCACCCTGTTACGTCCTACTTCTTCCGATCGTTCATATGGTAACTCTACACTGTTAAGGGTCACCCTGTTACTCCTACTTCTTCCGATCGGTTTCATATGGTAACTCTACACTGTTAGTGGTCACCCTGTTACGTCCTACTTCTTCCGATCGTTCATATGGTAACTCTACACAGTTAGGTGTCACCCTGTTACGTCCTACTTCTTCCGATCGTTCATATGGTAACTCTACACAGTTAGGTGTCACCCTGTTACTCCTACTTCTTCCGATCGGTTTCATATGGTAACTCTACACTGTTAGGGGTCACCCTGTTACGTCCTACTTCTTCCGATCGGTTTCATATGGTAACTCTACACTGTTAGGGGTCACCCTGTTACTCCTACTTCTTCCGATTGCTTTCATATGATAACTCTACACTGTTAGGGGTCACCCTGTTACTCCTACTTCTTCCGATTGCTTTCATATGATAACTCTACACTGTTAGGTGTCACCCTGTTACTCCTACTTCTTCCGATTGCTTTCATATGATAACTCTACACAGTTAGTGGTCACCCTGTTACTCCTACTTCTTCCGATCGGTTTCATATGATAACTCTACACTGTTAAGGGTCACCCTGTTACTCCTACTTCTTCCGATCGGTTTCATATGGTAACTCTACACTGTTAGTGGTCACCCTGTTACGTCCTACTTCTTCCGATCGTTCATATGGTAACTCTACACAGTTAGGTGTCACCCTGTTACGTCCTACTTCTTCCGATCGTTCATATGGTAACTCTACACAGTTAGGTGTCACCCTGTTACTCCTACTTCTTCCGATCGGTTTCATATGGTAACTCTACACTGTTAGGGGTCACCCTGTTACGTCCTACTTCTTCCGATCGGTTTCATATGGTAACTCTACACTGTTAGGGGTCACCCTGTTACTCCTACTTCTTCCGATTGCTTTCATATGATAACTCTACACTGTTAGGTGTCACCCTGTTACTCCTACTTCTTCCGATTGCTTTCATATGATAACTCTACACAGTTAGTGGTCACCCTGTTACTCCTACTTCTTCCGATCGGTTTCATATGATAACTCTACACTGTTAGTGGTCACCCTGTTACTCCTACTTCTTCCGATCGTTCATATGGTAACTCTACACTGTTAGGTGTCACCCTGTTACGTCCTACTTCTTCCGATCGTTCATATGGTAACTCTACACAGTTAGTGGTCACCCTGTTACTCCTACTTCTTCCGATCGGTTTGATATGGTAACTCTACACTGTTAGTGGTCACCCTGTTACGTCCTACTTCTTCCGATCGTTCATATGGTAACTCTACACAGTTAGGTGTCACCCTGTTACGTCCTACTTCTTCCGATCGTTCATATGGTAACTCTACACAGTTAGGTGTCACCCTGTTACTCCTACTTCTTCCGATCGGTTTCATATGGTAACTCTACACTGTTAAGGGTCACCCTGTTACGTCCTACTTCTTCCGATTGCTTTCATATGATAACTCTACACTGTTAGGTGTCACCCTGTTACTCCTACTTCTTCCGATTGCTTTCATATGATAACTCTACACAGTTAGTGGTCACCCTGTTACTCCTACTTCTTCCGATTGCTTTCATATGATAACTCTACACAGTTAGTGGTCACCCTGTTACTCCTACTTCTTCCGATTGCTTTCATATGATAACTCTACACAGTTAGTGGTCACCCTGTTACTCCTACTTCTTCCGATCGGTTTCATATGATAACTCTACACAGTTAGTGGTCACCCTGTTACTCCTACTTCTTCCGATCGGTTTCATATGATAACTCTACACTGTTAGTGGTCACCCTGTTACTCCTACTTCTTCCGATTGCTTTCATATGATAACTCTACACAGTTAGGTGTCACCCTGTTACTCCTACTTCTTCCGATCGGTTTCATATGATAACTCTACACTGTTAGTGGTCACCCTGTTACTCCTACTTCTTCCGATTGCTTTCATATGATAACTCTACACTGTTAGTGGTCACCCTGTTACGTCCTACTTCTTCCGATTGCTTTCATATGATAACTCTACACTGTTAGGTGTCACCCTGTTACTCCTACTTCTTCCGATTGCTTTCATATGATAACTCTACACTGTTAGGTGTCACCCTGTTACGTCCTACTTCTTCCGATTGCTTTCATATGATAACTCTACACTGTTAGGTGTCACCCTGTTACGTCCTACTTCTTCCGATTGCTTTCATATGGTAACTCTACACTGTTAGTGGTCACCCTGTTACTCCTACTTCTTCCGATCGGTTTCATATGATAACTCTACACTGTTAGGTGTCACCCTGTTACTCCTACTTCTTCCGATTGCTTTCATATGATAACTCTACACTGTTAGGTGGTCACCCTGTTACTCCTACTTCTTCCGATCGGTTTCATATGATAACTCTACACAGTTAGTGGTCACCCTGTTACTCCTACTTCTTCCGATCGGTTTCATATGATAACTCTACACTGTTAGTGGTCACCCTGTTACTCCTACTTCTTCCGATTGCTTTCATATGATAACTCTACACAGTTAGGTGTCACCCTGTTACTCCTACTTCTTCCGATCGGTTTCATATGATAACTCTACACTGTTAGTGGTCACCCTGTTACTCCTACTTCTTCCGATTGCTTTCATATGATAACTCTACACTGTTAGTGGTCACCCTGTTACGTCCTACTTCTTCCGATTGCTTTCATATGATAACTCTACACTGTTAGGGGTCACCCTGTTACGTCCTACTTCTTCCGATTGCTTTCATATGATAACTCTACACTGTTAGGGGTCACCCTGTTACGTCCTACTTCTTCCGATTGCTTTCATATGATAACTCTACACTGTTAGGGGGTCACCCTGTTACGTCCTACTTCTTCCGATTGCTTTCATATGATAACTCTACACAGTTAGTGGTCACCCTGTTACGTCCTACTTCTTCCGATCGGTTTCATATGATAACTCTACACAGTTAGGTGTCACCCTGTTACTCCTACTTCTTCCGATCGGTTTCATATGATAACTCTACACTGTTAGGGGTCACCCTGTTACTCCTACTTCTTCCGATCGGTTTCATATGGTAACTCTACACTGTTAGTGGTCACCCTGTTACGTCCTACTTCTTCCGATTGCTTTCATATGATAACTCTACACTGTTAGTGGTCACCCTGTTACGTCCTACTTCTTCCGATTGCTTTCATATGATAACTCTACACTGTTAGGGGTCACCCTGTTACGTCCTACTTCTTCCGATTGCTTTCATATGATAACTCTACACTGTTAGGGGGTCACCTGTTACGTCCTACTTCTTCCGATTGCTTTCATATGATAACTCTACACTGTTAGGGGTCACCCTGTTACGTCCTACTTCTTCCGATTGCTTTCATATGATAACTCTACACAGTTAGTGGTCACCCTGTTACGTCCTACTTCTTCCGATCGGTTTCATATGATAACTCTACAAGTTAGGTGTCACCCTGTTACTCCTACTTCTTCCGATCGGTTTCATATGATAACTCTACACTGTTAGGTGGTCACCCTGTTACGTCCTACTTCTTCCGATCGGTTTCATATGATAACTCTACACAGTTAGGTGTCACCCTGTTACTCCTACTTCTTCCGATCGGTTTCATATGATAACTCTACACTGTTAGGGGTCACCCTGTTACGTCCTACTTCTTCCGATTGCTTTCATATGATAACTCTACACAGTTAGGTGTCACCCTGTTACTCCTACTTCTTCCGATTGCTTTCATATGATAACTCTACACAGTTAGGTGTCACCCTGTTACTCCTACTTCTTCCGATTGCTTTCATATGATAACTCTACACAGTTAGGTGGTCACCCTGTTACGTCCTACTTCTTCCGATTGCTTTCATATGATAACTCTACACAGTTAGGTGTCACCCTGTTACTCCTACTTCTTCCGATTGCTTTCATATGATAACTCTACACAGTTAGGTGGTCACCCTGTTACTCCTACTTCTTCCGATTGCTTTCATATGATAACTCTACACAGTTAGGTGTCACCCTGTTACTCCTACTTCTTCCGATTGCTTTCATATGATAACTCTACACAGTTAGGTGTCACCCTGTTACTCCTACTTCTTCCGATTGCTTTCATATGGTAACTCTACACAGTTAGGTGTCACCCTGTTACTCCTACTTCTTCCGATTGCTTTCATATGGTAACTCTACACAGTTAGGTGTCACCCTGTTACTCCTACTTCTTCCGATTGCTTTCATATGATAACTCTACACAGTTAGGTGTCACCCTGTTACTCCTACTTCTTCCGATTGCTTTCTATGATAACTCTCACAGTTAGGTGGTCACCCTGTTACGTCCTACTTCTTCCGATTGCTTTCATATGATAACTCTACACAGTTAGGTGTCACCCTGTTACTCCTACTTCTTCCGATCGGTTTCATATGATAACTCTACACTGTTAGGGTGTCACCCTGTTACGTCCTACTTCTTCCGATTGCTTTCATATGATAACTCTACACTGTTAGGGTGTCACCCTGTTACTCCTACTTCTTCCGATCGGTTTCATATGATAACTCTACACTGTTAGGGTGTCACCCTGTTACTCCTACTTCTTCCGATTGCTTTCATATGATAACTCTACACTGTTAGGGTGTCACCCTGTTACCTCCTACTTCTTCCGATTGCTTTCATATGATAACTCTACACTGTTAGGGTGTCACCCTGTTACCTCCTACTTCTTCCGATTGCTTTCATATGATAACTCTACACTGTTAGGGTGTCACCCTGTTACTCCTACTTCTTCCGATTGCTTTCATATGATAACTCTACACTTTTAGGTGTACCCTGTTACTCCTACTTCTTCCGATTGCTTTCATATGATAACTCTACACTGTTAGGGTGTCACCCTGTTACTCCTACTTCTTCCGATTGCTTTCATATGATAACTCTACACTGTTAGTGGTCACCCTGTTACGTCCTACTTCTTCCGATCGGTTTCATATGATAACTCTACACTGTTAGGTGGTCACCCTGTTACTCCTACTTCTTCCGATTGCTTTCATATGGTAACTCTCACAGTTAAGTGGTCACCTGTTACGTCCTACTTCTTCCGATCGGTTTCATATGATAACTCTACACTGTTAGGTGGTCACCCTGTTACGTCCTACTTCTTCCGATTGCTTTCATATGGTAACTCTACACTGTTAGTGGTCACCCTGTTACGTCCTACTTCTTCCGATCGGTTTCATATGATAACTCTACACTGTTAAGTGGTCACCCTGTTACTCCTACTTCTTCCGATTGCTTTCATATGATAACTCTACACAGTTAAGTGGTCACCCTGTTACGTCCTACTTCTTCCGATCGCTTTCATATGATAACTCTACACTGTTAGGGTGTCACCCTGTTACTCCTACTTCTTCCGATTGCTTTCATATGATAACTCTACACAGTTAAGTGGTCACCCTGTTACGTCCTACTTCTTCCGATTGCTTTCATATGATAACTCTACACTGTTAGGTGGTCACCCTGTTACGTCCTACTTCTTCCGATCGCTTTCATATGATAACTCTACACAGTTAGTGGTCACCCTGTTACGTCCTACTTCTTCCGATTGCTTTCATATGATAACTCTACACAGTTAGGTGGTCACCCTGTTACGTCCTACTTCTTCCGATTGCTTTCATATGATAACTCTACACTGTTAGGTGGTCACCCTGTTACGTCCTACTTCTTCCGATTGCTTTCATATGATAACTCTACACAGTTAGGTGGTCACCCTGTTACGTCCTACTTCTTCCGATTGCTTTCATATGATAACTCTACACTGTTAGGTGGTCACCCTGTTACGTCCTACTTCTTCCGATTGCTTTCATATGATAACTCTACACAGTTAGGTGGTCACCCTGTTACGTCCTACTTCTTCCGATTGCTTTCATATGATAACTCTACACAGTTAGGTGGTCACCCTGTTACGTCCTACTTCTTCCGATTGCTTTCATATGGTAACTCTACACTGTTAGTGGTCACCCTGTTACGTCCTACTTCTTCCGATCGGTTTCATATGATAACTCTACACTGTTAGGTGGTCACCCTGTTACTCCTACTTCTTCCGATTGCTTTCATATGGTAACTCTACACAGTTAAGTGGTCACCCTGTTACGTCCTACTTCTTCCGATCGGTTTCATATGATAACTCTACACTGTTAGGTGGTCACCCTGTTACGTCCTACTTCTTCCGATCGGTTTCATATGATAACTCTACACTGTTAAGTGGTCACCCTGTTACTCCTACTTCTTCCGATTGCTTTCATATGATAACTCTACACAGTTAAGTGGTCACCCTGTTACGTCCTACTTCTTCCGATCGCTTTCATATGATAACTCTACACAGTTAGTGGTCACCCTGTTACGTCCTACTTCTTCCGATTGCTTTCATATGATAACTCTACACAGTTAGGTGGTCACCCTGTTACGTCCTACTTCTTCCGATTGCTTTCATATGATAACTCTACACAGTTAAGTGGTCACCCTGTTACCTCCTACTTCTTCCGATTGCTTTCATATGATAACCCTACACAGTTAGTGGTCACCCTGTTACGTCCTACTTCTTCCGATTGCTTTCATATGATAACTCTACACTGTTAAGTGGTCACCCTGTTACCTCCTACTTCTTCCGATTGCTTTCATATGATAACTCTACACAGTTAGTGGTCACCCTGTTACGTCCTACTTCTTCCGATTGCTTTCATATGATAACTCTACACAGTTAGGTGGTCACCCTGTTACGTCCTACTTCTTCCGATTGCTTTCATATGATAACTCTACACAGTTAAGTGGTCACCCTGTTACGTCCTACTTCTTCCGATTGCTTTCATATGATAACTCTACACTGTTAGGGTGCTGTTACGTCCAGGTTAGATGCTCGCTTCTCCTTTCAAAAGTACTCGGTTCGTTACCTCGTATATCCATCAGGATATTTGATCAGAGTTCTCTGATCTCAGTGTAGATATGATCGAGTTCCTAGTCCTATCGGAGACGGACGATAAAACGTAAGTATTGTGTTCGTTGAGCACGTAACTGAACTTTTGACAGTTGAAAATAAATAAGAGTAGGATGGAAAACTAATGCCCGAGCAAACATTTATTAAAGAGAAAACAAAAATAATAACTGATGAAATATTTTGCTATCTTTCAAAATTACGTCGGGGACCATTGCCAGTGCTACGAAGTTCGTGCTCCGTCGTTGATCTATTCCTGTTTAAAAATTACATCAGGGACCATTGCCAGTACTACGAAGTTCGTGTTCCGTCGTTGATCTCTTCCTGTTTAAAACAAAAAGAGATTGGAGCACACTGTCCTTCCCCAAAGCCCAATGCTGAGGGCTCTATCAATCAATTAATCAATCAATTAATCACTCAATTAATCAATCGAGATAGTGTTAGAAACAGCATTCTCAATACTTATATGTTATGTGTGATCTGATTAGAAAATTATGTCGGAATGTTTGTCAGAGGAAGATTATTGGAACTTTGTGAGACACACTTACACAACAAGTTCAGATCAAATACCTGTCTTCAACCTCAGGTGACATCCCCGTATAGTAGGTTAACCGCAATGAACCTCCAACGTCCCTGACTCTTGCCTGTATGTTGCATTCTGCCAGACTGTAATTTGTCGTTCTCTTGATGGTTTTCTCCTACATGTGTCTCGATCTTTCTCTTGCGCGTCTTCCTTCAACTTTCTCCTCTTATAAGGTTTTGATCAATATGTTATGTCTCTTTATATGTAAACAATATTTTATATGCTGAATTTCTATTTCTTGCAGTAATTCTTTCTTTATTATTAGTTTTTCTAGAACTTTGTTGTTTGTCTGTTTTTTGGAACTGTGTTGTTTGTCTGTTTTTTTGGAACTGTGTTGTTTGTCTGTTTTTTTACTGTTTGTTTGTCTGTTTTTTTGGAACTGTGTTGTTTGTCTGTTTTTTTGGAACTGTGTTGTTTGTCTGTTTTTTTTTAACTGTGTTGTTTAGTTGTTTATCTTGAACTTTGTTGTTTAGTTGTTTATCTTGAACTTTGCTGTTTAGCTGTTTATCTTGAACTTTGCTGTTTAGCTGTTTATCTTGAACTTTGTTGTTTAGCTGTTTATCTTGAACTTTGTTGTTTAGCTGTTTATCTTGAACTTTGTTGTTTAGTTGTTTATCTTGAACTTTGTTGTTTAGCTGTTTATCTTGAACTTTGTTGTTTAGCTGTTTTTTCTGGAATTTTGTTGTTTGTCTGTTTTTCTGGAACTTCGTTGTTTGTCTGTTTTTATAGAACTTCGTTGTTTTTCTGTTTTGATAGAACTTTGTTGTTTGTCTGTTTTTATAGAACTTTGTTGTTTGTCTGTTTTTATAGAACTTTGTTGTTTGTCTGTTTTTATAGAACTTTGTTGTTTGTCTGTTTTTCTGGAACTTTGTTGTTTGTCTGTTTTTCTGGAACTTTGTTGTTTGTCTGTTTTTCCTGGAACTTCTGTGCTTGTCTGTTTTTTCTAGAACTTTGTTTTTATCTGTTTTTCTAGAACTTCGTTATTTGTCTGTTTTTCTAGAACTTCTTTGTTTGTCTGTTTTTCTAGAACTTCTTTATTTGTCTGTTTTTATCTTCATGAAATACGACCTATTCTTCTGTATATCCACATCTCAAAAGGCATTTATTCTGTCTTCCAAATCCTAGTTAATTACCCATGTTTCTGAATCATACAAAAATACTAAGTAAATATAGCACGCTAAACCTCATCTTTTTTTTATTAGTTGTCTGTGTAGATCAGTGGTTATCAACCTGGTAGGCGCTCATCCCTAGGGAAGGTTGAGACAGTTTCAGAAGAGGTGTGAAATGTTATGAAAATTTAGTGATTTTTGTGTTTAAATAAGTTTTTTATACTAACTTGTTTTTTTTTGTTAAAGTATGTTTTTTTTTCAATAAAATTGAAAGTTCCAAATTTCTTGAAAAAATAATCAAGGGCATCATTGATTATGAGTATTTGGCTCATGTTGAAATTTCTCACAAATTAATTGATAGGTCCATCATCATTGCACTTCGGTGAGTAACCATCTACGATCTCTTTCTTACAGAGGAAGATCTCAGCGACAATGTATGAACTCCGTAGCAGCGGTGGTAGTCCCCGATGTAATTTAGAATATAGTGAAACTATTTTGGTAGGATATTTATTATTTAAATCTTTCTACTGAATGTTGCCTGGGCAGCGGCTTTCCAGCCTGCTCTTCTGGATTTTGTACCGCCAAGGGCTCTTTGACGTGCTCAACTTGAACATGGGACTACTTTTAACCGTTCGTCTCTGATAGGACTAGTTACTTGATCTCACCTACACTGAGATATTTGAATTCTTCTACTTCTTTTATCTTTCCTACCTTTGCCATACTCTCCTGTTTTTTGTTTTTCGTTTATTCTCATTATCTTGCATTTAGTAGTATTAATTGTTAGACTTTGATTTAACCAATCGACTTTGTTTGTTTTCTCTTGTGTGTTCTCTTTAGTGTTTGAAAGTGTATGAATACAAAGGAATACAACTTCATATATATATATGTACTATTTGTAATGTACTACTAAAGATATAGAAAGCAAGTTGAATGCATTTGAAAATAGATGTCTGCGAAAAATAATGAATATAAAATGGAACGAATTCAGGAGAAGTGATGAAATCAGAGACATGTCTGGTCAACCACTAGTGACAACTGTTATAAGAAAGAGAAGATGGAAATATGTTGGGCACACCTTGAGGAGAAATGATCAACGAATATCAAAGCAGGCATTGAAGTGGGATGCAAAGGGTTCAAGAAAGAGAGGTCCTCCTAAAGAGACTCTGAAACGAACTTTGCTGAGAGAGTGGCAGGAAATATCGGTCTCAGCTCCATGGAGGAGATTGAGCGAGTTGTCCAGTATAGAGCGGTATGGAGAAATTACTTGCAGGCCCTATGTAACGTATAACGGTACGAGAGGAATTATTATTTATTATTATTATTATGTGTATATAACAATTCGGCTTTCCAGGCAGAAATCGCATAAGAAAGAAAGCTGAGACAGAAACTTGCTTGAATTACACTGACAAACAAAGAATGAAGTGGTTCGGCCACTTAATAACAATGTAACCAAACTAAACTTTATACAGAGTCTTCTACAACAGAACATCAGGAAAGAAGATAAGAGGAAGTCCACGAAAAAAAATAATTAGATGGTATAGCAGAAAATTGTCAAATAGAAAAATAAAATTTTACCCAAGTCACTATAGCAACGCAAGACAAAAACAGAAAAACCACGATACTACACAACTACCCTGTAACAGCGTGATGACAAAATAATAAGAAGGAGACAGATATCGCTTAACAATTCTCTGTTGTTGTTCATGCTGTCACATTTCTCTTTAACCATTGTCAGTAATATAGATATACAGAAAACAGACAATACTTTCATGTTGAATATTATTGCATAATGATTCCTTTTTAAAAAAAAAAAATCTGTGTTTAGATAACCAGTTCTTGGACAGTTAATTATCTATCTATATATTATAGTTTTCTTATCGTTTAGCTTTCAGTTTCTCTTCTAATGTTATCATGCTCTCACCGGATAATTTGTTTTTAGATATTTGCTTTCAATCTAATGTTATCTTCATATCCACCTTTTACTTCTTTTTTATGGTTCATATTTCCACTTAACATTCTGTGTTATCCACACTCCTTCATTTTATGGTTTTCTTTATTTTTTATATTTCCACTTAACATTCTGTGTTATCCACACTCCTTCATTTTATGGTTTTCTTTATTTTTTATATTTCCACTTAACATTCTGTGTTATCCACACTCCTTCATTTTATGGTTTTCTTTATGGTTCATATTTCCACTTAACATTCTGTGTTATCCACACTCCTTCATTTTATGGTTTTCTTTATTTTTTATATTTCCACTTAACATTCTGTGTTATCCACACTCCTTCATTTTATGGTTTTCTTTATGGTTCATATTTCCACTTAACATTCTGTGTTATCCACACTCCTTCATTTTATGGTTTTCTTTATGGTTCATATTTCCACTTAACATTCTGTGTTATCCACACTCCTTCATTTTATGGTTTTCTTTATGGTTCATATTTCCACTTAACATTCTGTGTTATCCACACTCCTTCATTTTATGGTTTTCTTTATGGTTCATATTTCCACTTAACATTCTGTGTTATCCACACTCCTTCATTTTATGGTTTTCATTATGGTTTATATTTCCACTTAACATTCTGTGTTATCCACACTCCTTCATTTTATGGTTTTCTTTATTTTTTATATTTCCACATATCATCTAATATTTTTTTTTTAACTTTCAAATGTTTTTTTTATCGTTTATAGTTCAAATTTCCGTCTAATGTTATCTCAACTCCCACCATATTTTGTTTTATTATTATTCAGATTTCTGTTTCCAATTTACTCTCATTTTTCTGTCATTGTTTGCGTCCACAGAAATTATGTCAGTCGGAACCAGACACCAGGCACATATAATTTGGCAAACGTCTCCCGCCTTCTCAATTCTCCACTTCCTTCTACTTTACTAATTACATATTTTATCATTTCTCTTTGGGATGTTTTTGTTATTTTGCAAGCCCATTCTCTCTTCAAGTTCAGGGTTCTTAACGTTTTTCCTGACACCACCTACTTGGTGTCTCTGTGGCGTAGAGATTAGGTGATTGCCTCTCGTTTCAAAGGTTCTCGGTTTGATCCCTAGTCAAGCCATCGGGATATTTTTGCATAGATCCCTGATCTCAGTGTAAGTGAGATCGCGTTCCTTGTCCTATCGGAGACGGACGATAAAACGTAGGCCCCGTGTTCAAGTTGAGCACGTAAAAGAACCCTTGGCAGATCGAAATGGAGAACAGGCTGGAAAGCCGCTGAATGTGCAAAATCATTAAAATATTTTTGTAAATAAAATTCTTCCAAAAATGTTTCCCCATCTTCAAAGTTACATCGGAGGCCCTCGCCGGTGTTACGGATCTCATGCACTGTCGATGAGATCGTCCTGTGTAAGAAAGACATCGGAACACACGTGGTTAATCACCGAAGTACAATGATGACGATGGTCCAATCAATCAATCAATCAAACTTACTTGAGGAAGATCAAAAAACATGTTGATTCGAGTCAGAAATCTAAACGGGGCGCAATACTTAGAACAATGCGTGGAGTGGATTAGCGTAATGTGTGTAGCGCTTACTTACTGATTCAGACACAAGATGGTTGTGGGTTCAGTTCTACATATTTGTATAAGAGCCAAGATCCTAAGCGTCAATACCTTGTTACAGAAGGCCCAAGTGGGACTGGACGGTCACGTTGCTCGGATGTCTGATAACTCATCCCAAAACAGCAGATGTATGAACGCGGCAGACGATCAGTTGGCAGACAGAAAAAACGCTTTTTCCGATCCAGAAGCGCTTGAGCTTTTCAGCTCTTCGGCTCGGTGTCATGGACATCGTAACCCTTCGGTTCGGTGCCACGAACACCGTAAATCTGGGGAATCTGTGGCTTGTTCTGCCATCCCGCGGAATTGAACCCGCACACATAGAGGGATAGTCACCCGTAGTCCAACGCGCTACGAACACGCTGGGCAGACGGGCAAAAAACGCTTTCAAGACACTCTTAAAGTGTCTCTAAAATGCTTCGCTAGAGACACCTTGTGAGGAAAATCCATTGTGCAAGATCACCAAAAGTGGCGCTGTAACAACGCAAGAGAAACTCGCATAGCCTAGAATCGTGCCGTTGACGCGCAGAGAAAGCGAGGTGCGTGAAAAGACAAAAAACAACACAACACTGACATGTCCAATCTCGATCATGTATGTCCCACTTGAGGTCGTGGATTGTGTTCTAAGATTGGACTCCGCATACACCAGAGAGGTTCAGCAGCACACTCTGAGGCTGTTGTCATCATAGACGGCTAGTATGTGGGAGTATTCGAACCTTTGTATCGTTATATTTTCTCAGATCTTGACATTAGCTTTTAAAAGGTCAACCTCTGACCTAAGCTCTAATTATACAGTGATTTAACCCGTTCTTATATCAATCATATAACAAATCCAATCCACGTTTTCTACTTGACCCCAATCATCGAATGTTAGACTCAACAACTTGGGAAATGCCGAAGTTATACAAATAGCATTACCATGACACTTCTGGTTTCCGGTTTGTGGCTGTCACTCGCCACTTCTGACATCTAGCGTCTCAACAGAAACAGTCTTAGAGTGGTGAAGATGTTCTTAGAAGGGTTACGCGTTGTTGAAGGGCGCGCTCTCGCTCACACAAGCAACTTAAAGAGATCTCTGAGAAGCTAGAAGACATCTCTGGTATTTATAGTTTCCGAATAACGATTGTTACAAATATAGATTGGAATTGGAAAGTACACTAGAAATTAATAATGATCGATAGTAGAGAAGGAGATATTAATGTAACAAACAGGAAGTTTGATTAGTAATATTAGCAGAAGTTGCAGCTAAATAAGCTAAAGGATGTGGGTAGTGGGAAGGTAAAAGAGAGAAGTAGAAACCGTAGAGGGAAAGGGGGTGGATATTCCATTCACAGAATGAGTACAATATAAGTGTGTAAGATATAGGTACCCAGGTAAAACATCCCCCCTGTAAAACATCCAGCTTGTAAAACATCCACCTTGTAAAACATCCAGCTTGTACAACATTCACCATCTAAAACATCCAACTTCTAAAACATCCACCTTGTAAAACATCCATCTTGTCAAACATCCACTTTGTAAAACATCCACTTGTAAAACATCCATCTTGTAAAACATCCAGCTTGTAAAACATCCATTTTGTAAAACATCCACCTTGTAAAACATCCCTATGTAAAACATTCACTTGTAAAACACATCCATCTTGTAAAACATCCAGCTTGTACAACATTCACCATCTAAAACATCCAACTTCTAAAACATCCACCTTGTAAAACATCCATCTTGTCAAACATCCAGCTTGTAAAACATCCATTTTGTAAAACATCCACTTGTAAAACATCCCTATGTAAAACATTAACTTGTAAAACACATCCATCTTGTAAAACATCCAGCTTGTACAACATTCACCATCTAAAACATCCAATTTCTAAAACATCCACCTTGTAAAACATCCATCTTGTCAAACATCCACTTTGTAAAACATCCACTTGTAAAACATCCAGCTTGTAAAACATCCATTTTGTAAAACATCCATCTTGTAAAACATCCAGCTTGTACAACATTTACCATCTGAATCATCCACCTTCTAAAACATCCAGCTTGTAAAACATCCACCTTGTAAAACATCCAGCTTGTAAAACATCAAGCTTGTAAAACATCCAGCTTGTAAAACATCCATCTTGTACAACATCCATCTTTAAAACATCTAGCTTGTACAACATTTACCATCTAAAACATCCCCCGTCGAAAACATCCATCATCTAAAACATCCACCGTAAACAACATTCACCATCTAAAACATTCATCTTGTGCAACATTTACCATCTAAAACATTCAGCTTGTACAACATTCACCATCTAAAACATCCATTTTGTAAAACATCCATCTTGTAAAACATCCCTATGTAAAACATCCACTTGTAAAACACATCCATCTTGTAAAACATCCAGCTTGTACAACATTCACCATCTAAAACATCCAGCTTGTACAACATTCACCATCTAAAACATCCACCTTCTAAAACATCCACCTTGTGGCTGGTATTTATGAGAAGAGTAAATATTCAGAATCGTCGTATCTGATGACATAGCTGGCGCCCTCTGCAAGTTGAAAGGGGCAGAACATATATGGTGGCTCCTTGATTAAAAAATAACATCGACTCTAACCAGTCTTCCACTTATTTCAATATTATCTACATTTTTATTGGATAAAAAAGAATCTTAATATTATGTCTACCCTGTTTATGAATACGCCAATCATATTTGCATAGATCCATATAAGGACATAGGCGTTGCTTGTAGAATAATGTTATCCAATTATTTTCTTGATCTCATTCAGGATATTACACTTCAGTTGATATTCTTTGACGGTGAAGAAGCCTTCGTGCGATGGACGGATACAGATTCTTTGTATGGTTCCAGACATCTTGCTTCCTTGTGGGAGAGAACACGTGACCTTAATGACCCTAGACCAGTTAACAAGTTAGTCAATATTGTAAGTGAATCTGTCGTCTGTGATGTTACAAAAGTTACATAAATATGTTGATGATGTCTGAAGGTTTTCATACTATTAAAAAATAGGATCAACATTTTACAAATTTGAAGGTTATCAAAGTCAGAAGATATATTGAACCAAGTGTATAAATTATGTTAATGTATCACACAGAGACTGTAACTCAATAATAAGTTAATATGTAGTACATATAATATACTTTATAGTATGTTTATTTACAGTGATGGAAATGTAGTCGATGACATATGTCTATTTATTATCCAGGCATTGTAGCCGATGACATATATTCATTTATAGTCCAGACATTGCAGTCGATGATCTATGTCTATAGTCCAGATATTGTAGTCGATGATCTATGTCTATAGTCCAGATATTGTAGTCGATGATCTATGTCTATAGTCCAGATATTGTAGTTGATGATCTATGTCTATAGTCCAGATATTGTAGTTGATGATCTATGTCTATAGTTCAGACATTGTAGTTGATGATCTATGTCTATAGTCCAGATATTGTAGTTGATGATCTATGTCTATAGTTCAGACATTGTAGTCGATGATCTATGTCTATAGTCCAGATATTGTAGTTGATGATCTATGTCTATAGTTCAGACATTGTAGTCGATGATCTATGTCTATAGTCCAGATATTGTAGTTGATGATCTATGTCTATAGTCCAGATATTGTAGTCGATGATCTATGTCTATAGTGCAGATATTGTAGTCGATGATCTATGTCTATAGTGCAGATATTGTAGTTGATGATCTATGTCTATAGTTCAGACATTGTAGTCGATGATCTATGTCTATAGTCCAGATATTGTAGTTGATGATCTATGTCTATAGTGCAGATATTGTAGTCGATGATCTATGTCTATAGTCCAGATATTGTAGTTGGTGATCTATGTCTATAGTGCAGATATTATAGTCGATGATCTATGTCTATAGTCCAGATATTGTAGTCGATGACCTAAGTTCATTCATAATGCACACACTGTAGTCTATAAACCATTTCCATTTATATTCAACACAGTGTAGCACATAAACTGCATATTTATAATACAGACAGTGCAGTCTATAAACTGCCAACTTGTAGCATATATACGAGGGAAGTCAATAAGTAAGCCACAAATGGCTGTAGAAAATAACTAAACATGATAACAGCTTGAAACCAGTTTATTTTTATATATACATTGTTCCTTTATTTCTCAACATAATTTCCACCAACATTGATACACTTATCCCATCGTTTTATCAATCCTCCCAAACCGGCTGCATAGAACTGAGGGCTCTGTTTTCTAAACCACGTTTTCACTTCACATTCAACTTCGGCGTCATTCGCGAAATGTCTCCCACCAAGGTGGGTTTTCAGTAGACCAAAAAGGTGGAAATCGTTAGGGGCTAAGTCAGGACTGTAAGGTTGATGTTCCAGAACTTTCCACCGTAGTTGATTAATTTTCTCCTGAGTTAATCGAGCCGTATGTGGTCTGACATTGTCATGAAGAAGCAACACTCCTGTAGTCAGCAGTCCTGGGCATTTCTTCGAATTGCATCATGAAGCACCGATAGAACTTCACAGTATGATTCAGAATTCACATTGTCACCTTTCTTCTTGAAATTGGTTAAAAGCACTCTTGACAATCCCAGAACACCGTCAGCATGACTTTCCCTGCTGATGGCGTAACCTTGAATGTTTTGACACAAGGCGAAGAAAGATGTTTCAACTGTATTGAAGCACTCTTTTGATTCGGGCTGGTAGTGATGCACCCATGATTCATCCTCAGTAACAATCCTGTTCAGCATGTCTTCTCCTTCATCTTCGTATCGACAGAGATGATGCAAGGACAGGCCAAATCGGTTCATTTTGTGTTCCTCCTTCAATTGTCTGGGTACCCACATTAAGCACACTTTCTTCAATTGTGTCAAAACATTCAAGGTTACACCATCAGCAGGGAAAGTCATGCTGACAAGTGTTCTGGGATTGTCAAGAGTGCTTTTAACCAATTTCAAGAAGAAAGGTGACAATGTGAATTCTGAATCATACTGTGAAGTTCTATCTATGCTTCATGATGCAATTCGAAAAAAATGCCCAGGACTGCTGACTACAGGAGTGTTGCTTCTTCATGACAATGCCAGACCACATACGGCTCGATTAACTCAGGAGAAAATTAACCAACTACGGTGGAAAGTTCTGGAACATCAACCTTACAGTCCTGACTTAGCCCCTAACGATTTCCACCTTTTTGGTCTACTGAAAACCCACCTTGGTGGGAGACATTTCGCGAAAGACGCCGAAGTTGAATGTGAAGTGAAAACGTGGTTTAGAAAACAGAGCCCTCAGTTCTATGCAGCCGGTTTGGGAGGATTGATAAAACGATGGGATAAGTGTATCAATGTTGGTGGAAATTATGTTGAGAAATAAAGGAACAATGTATATATAAAAATAAACTGGTTTCAAGCTGTTATCATGTTTAGTTTTTTTTCTACAGCCATTTGTGGCTTACTTATTGACTTCCCTCGTATATAGACTATAAACTCTTTTCTGTCTCTCTCTCTGTCTCTCTCTGTCTCTCTCTCTGTCTCTGTCTCTCTCTCTCTCTCATATGAAGTGCAGTGTAACGCAGATGATATTGAGATATATAACTTCCTGCTACTAGTATTGCTAATCAGTACTAATATTGATTTTCTTCCGTGACATGAAGTTAAGCTACTACCCAGCATCTTCTCTTGTCTACGTGATCCTGCCACCCCTCCCCAATTACTATTGTATTGTGTCATGACGATATAGATCCTCTTCTATTTCTAATGACATTCCTAGTTCAATACATATCAGTTATTCTCTATCCATCATCATCATCATCCGGCTCCATGTCAACAAACGTACGTTATCATGTTCGTCCATAACTCTCTGTCTCTTGTTCTGATCGTGAGTTCTGACACTGTGTTCACCATATGAGATATGTTTAAACTATTTAGAATAGTTTACCTCTACTTTTCTTTCCCTGTTTCTTGCCCGTTGTCACAATGTATTCATCCTATTTTTATTATGATTTAAAATGTTTAAAATCATTTCCATTGTGATAGTGCTATCTAGGACTGAGTACTTTAATGACTCTCAGAACTATGCCAGCTAGAGCTTTGTCCTCTTGAGATGTTTAAACAAGGCGGCAGGTCTTAAGGAGGGGAAGCATATTAAACTAGCACTCGGTCCTCCAGGTTGGATGATGAAACACAGAGTTAACAATCCTATTTAAGGAGGAGAAACAAACTGAACTAGCACTCCGGTGTTCTCCACATTTAGAGATGAAACACAGAGTTAACAGCCCTACCTAACAATCCTGCTTAAGGAGGAGAGGCTACTAAACTAGCACCCCAGTGTCCTTCAGGTTGGGAAATGAAGCACAGAGCTGACAATCCTGCATAGCAATCCTGCCTGCCTAGCAATCTTGCTTAAGGAGGGTAGAAATACTAAACCAGCACCCTTGTCTTCCAGATTGGCAGATGAAGCACAGAGCTAACAATCATGTCTACATGTAAAAATGCTAACCGTTACAGGAACTACAAGATATCACATTTTACTCGGAGATGAACATCTCCTAAACATCATTGAACACCATTTACTAAGACACAAGAAAGAAAGATTACAACATGTGAAATGAGATGTCTACGAAAAGCTGTCAACGTTGCAAGGAGAGATAGAGTGAGAAACGAGAATATCAGAAACATCGTTGGTACTATACCATGCATACAGTACATCGAGAAGAAAAGAATCAAGTGGTTCGACCATCTAATGAGAATGGAACCACATTTACTACCATCACGTGCCTACAATAATCGACACTCAGGGCGCAGGGCACGAGGCAGGCCAAGAACACGATGGATAGATAACATCTCAGAGTCCCTGTGAAAGCATGGACTGACAACGTCAAGCGCAACAAGCCTGGCACAAGATAGAAAACTAACTGTCCCCACGATGCTTCACTGCAAAGGTGGTTAAGATAAGATAAGATAAGATGAACATCCGGAGATTGAAGCGTGCCTGCTTTTCAGTAGGCAAATCCTAAAGAAAAGCAGCTAGCACAAAAACTGATGTCCTAACTGTTAAACAAGAATGAAATCAGAAACCAGGCTTCTTGAATGAAGGACATATGAATGAGGTGGACACATTGAAATTTATAACAAAGAAAATGAAGAATTACAAGATCAACATACCGGAAACAAATAGAGCAGATGAACCAGGACATGACAAATAAAAACAGTAACCAGAGAAATGGTACTCTACTCTGGAAGAGAAAACGGATAGGACACACACACAAAACGAGTCGCAATTATACTGTCGATGGAAACCAAAAATACATTGCTAGAAAGGGAACCAATCAACAACAGACTGAAAAGAAAAAGATAGAGAAATATTCACCAACACCCCCATAACGCAGTACTACATTTCATCAAAAAATAGCTTTACTTAATTATTAATTGGGTCAATACCCGGAAGTGCCACAACGAGTGGACCCATTACGATTGAACGTGTGAACTCTGAGCCTCCTCATTCTTTCGAATGAGAGCTGTTAGGAGTTTGTTTAAGAGCGTTTTATTGTGTAATTTGGTGTTTAATGAAAGCTCCACCTTTGACCGTTATCATGTTGCTTCTACACTTTGATCTTAGCCATGAGACCGAGAAGGATATTGATATTAGAGATAAGTTTTACCAGCAGTTGCAGAAGGTAGAAAACGCTAACCCCAAGTCACGACTTAATTATACAGGGTGTTCAAGATTAAAGCAGCCCCATTGACAAATCGAAAGTTGCCAGATAATCTATCGCGTTATGTTTATGTACTATTTAAACCGGTTCTGACTAGCTCGTTTTACGTCACATTTGTTCATCGCCCCTTCCGCACTACAATTACATACCGTCACATAACCTTGACCTATACTACGTCATAACTGAACCTTCTCATTTTCATACATATATGCCAGATTGACTCCATTCACAGGCTGCTATTATCTTGAACACCCCGTAGTAATGGGATTATAGTAATGGGATTATAGTAATGGGATTATAGTAACGGGATTTTAGTAATGGGAGACAGCTAAAATGGAATCAGATACAAATAGAGTTGGTATAAATGGATAAATTGTATGTGGTGTACCTAACATGGTAATAGAACTGATTAACTGCACCATAGATAGAGAGAGAAAGTTGTGGAGAGACATTATCGCCTGTGCTGGCAGGCATGGCACTTGATTGATTGAATAGCAGACCCACTTTTCTCTCATTTATTTATATCTTATTGCTATCATTGCCCGTGATGATCCAGATCAGCAGGAGAAAATGACGATGTGCCTGGCATACCACGCCGACTACCTAGTCAAGTATGACTAGACAGGCAGTTGAGAAATATCTACAAACCGATGCCATATATTTACAATGTTTTTCTCTGACAATATTTGAATTCCATTTATTTCAGGAATTCTTCATTCTTCTGGATCTTATAGGAACATCAGACACTAGATTTGTCAACTATTATAAGAATACTTCAAAGTACTTTAATCAACTTGTCAACATAGGTTTGTTGTGTTTATATATTTACAATAACCCATGTACTTCAAGCATTGTATACCGTGAAACATGATGATGTTAAATATTTGATCAAAAGTTTGAGAATGTGAGTAGTTTATGGTTGTTTCTGTGGCCATGTAGAGAGCGGTTGCAACGGTGATAGTGATTAGTGAGGAGCATCATCACCTGTGATGTGCTGTGACTTTTCTCAAAGGAGACAAGGTTCTAGAACAATGCAGTTCGCATTGATACTTTTACCCGGTCACAGTTTACACATTTGTTGCATGTCTATCCTCCACGCCTTGTTGTGAGAGACCAGTTTTCAAATCTGAGTCACCTTCCATATTTCATGATTTGAAGCGCTGTAAAACTATATTGATAATCGAACTCTTGACAGAGTGCTTCCTATGCCAGAGTGCTTCCTATGCCAGAGTGCTGTCTTTTTGGAGTCTCAATTAGCGGAAGTATCGTTGAGTATTATGACGCAAATTGTGAGAAATATTAATGCTTTTTAATTCATCAATATTTTTTATTTTATGCTTTTATAGGTCAGTGAAACTTATCTTCTTCGCTCCTCTGAACCGATATACTGGCTGCAGCATTTTTTAAGATGACAAAAAGCCTATATACTGGCTAATAAAGTAAACACTGCAATATAAATGCGTCCGGAGGTTAAAAAATGTATGAACTGAAAGGGTTAATTCAAATTAGATTAACTATAATATCTGGGCTGTGGGGGACTAGGCTAGTCCTGCTAGGCTATTGATGGCACGCGACTGATCATAACAGTACTCCCGAAAGGTTCATATGTGCTCCGATCTGCTCTCCAAAATCTTTACCGGCATTTAATAACTAACCACACCCTTTCAGTGTTGATTAATCAAACGTTTCTTGTTTCTAACAAAGTGTTCATGTCTGGCCGTTTCTATTTTCCCTCCCATCTGTTCACTCAGGACAGGTATATATATTTATACATGTTCTCAAAGTCATCTCCTATGGCATTGATATCTGCACTATCCATTGACTGTCCCTTCTCAATCCCTGCTGTATCCGTGAAGTGATTCACACGTACATTGTCTTGTATTCCTAGGATCCTGCATGTCCTGGTATTAAAATAAACATTTAATATGACAAGTTTGTAACGTTATGCTAAGGTTGCCATACGTCCTCATTTCACGAGTGAATCTGATCGTCCAGAAACAATTTTGGAAATTTGTTGATTTGTCATCAATTTTACAAGCAAAGCCAAAATTAACGCTCTGTCAGCGACATCATGTGGTAATTGCGTAAAATTTGGTTTTCTAACTTGGCACTTGACGCAGAATCTACAATCTTTGGAAGACTGTTAAGATTCATAAGAACAAAAAAAAAATATTGATACACATTCCTGGGCTTTTCTCTTTTATATAAGTTGGTTAACCTGACCAACATCCGCATGTAGCAAACTGTGTTTGTCGTGGGAAAATATGGAAGCTTGCTTCCATCAGATTTTGGACTGACAACGATATGCGCATAGATACGTAATTCAAAGTGTTGTGATGCAATCTGGAGAAATTTGCATCCATCTATAAAAACTGGTGCTATCGCAAAAATGTGATGTGACTATATTGAAAACTGTAGGAATAGTGAACTGTACCCTGAAATCGTGCGTATAGCACAATTCTTCTTTGCTATTCCAGCACACAATGCTTCAGTAGAACGACTATTTTCTTTAATCGATGCCCAATGGACCAATGAGAGAAATCGTCTTAATTTGGATTCAGTCAATTTCACTTGTTAAATGTATTTTAAAACATTTCACATACAGGAAATTTTATAAACATTTGATGCAAAAAAAAGACATTTTAAACAAAATCAGGTCATCAGAAAAATATACACAATTTAAATGGAATTTAATGTTAGGGGAAGCACAGCCAACTCTAGATAACTTTATAGTTGGCTCTGGGTGAACTGACCTCATTTCCGAAGATCAAAATATGGCAACCCTAGACATCGCGATATCAGCATCTTTCAGTAAAACAAATATCATTTTCAGCATAGCATTTTTAGAACCAAGTATACCTTCCCTTTTCTACGTATACTCGCTTTGACAGACTGCAGTAATAGACCTCATTAAAGGATCTCGAAACCGATCATCAGTTAAACCTGCTACGCCTAGCGGCAAAAAGCAGAGAAGGACAAAAGAAAGAAAGAAAGGACCAACACTAGGATGTGGAATAGGATCTTGGTGAGTTCTGTCTTGATGACTTTGACCTATGCCATCTCATTTAAGGGTCGGGTTTCCCATATGGCTCCGTCCTTGTCGACAGAAATCACAAACGATATTCCGAAAGTGTTGTCTAAAGCTTGATCTTCGTAGCACCAGTAACAATCCTAGGCTCTCATTAAAAAATGGAAATGGGACTCGTTCCGGATTTGAACCCACAACGATCAGAATAACAGAGCAAGTTGAACAAATTCGAGTTGAGCCAGCAAGAACACTTCGGAATAGGTAGTGTATCTTTGTTTGAATATATTGTTCTAATTACTACGACACTTTACACTAGAACATTACAGTACCGGGGGTAGGAGTGGCTAGAACATTATAGCAACAAAGGAATCGGGGGTGAGTATTATTTAAAACTACTAGATCTGTAATGAACATAAAATGGAACGAATTCAGAAAAAAGTGATGAAATCAGGGAAATGTATGGTCAAACGCTACGAACACCTGTTATAAGAAGGAGAAGATGGAGACATGTTGGGCACACCTTGAGAACAAATGATCAACGAATACCAAAGCTAGCACTGAAGTGGGATGCAAAGGGTTCAAGAAAGAGAGGACGCTCTAGGAAAACCCTGAAACTAAATTTGCTGAGAGAGACAAGAAATATCGGTCTCAATTCCATGGAGGAGATTGAGCGAGTCGCCAAGGATAAATAGGTATGGATAAATTACTTGCAGGCCCTATGTAGCGTATCAGGATAAGAGAGGAATTATTATTATTATCAGATGTGTAATCCTTAAATCCATGGAAACATACTGAATGTATAAGTGGTGCCTAGAAAACGACTCGTTTTCTGTGGTTGATGAAAACGTCATGTAAAGGATATGCCAGGATTTTCATTTTTTTTCTTCAATTCTTAAATCTCAAAAGCTAATATTATGCTATCAGTATTGGTTATCCTCATGTAATTGTTATAGCAGATGAACATGCCAGGAAAGAGCAATACTTGCTGAATATAGGCCTACGATAACAATAATATGTTTCTCTTTTACAGAGCAATGTTTGAAGATAAATAATTTATTGAAAAGACAGAGTCCTGAAGGAATCTTTAATCCAAATGGTTTTGTCGAGAGAGTGGAAGATGATCATACTCCATTCTTTACAAGACGTTAGTAATAGTTTGATTTGTTGTAATTATTAGAGTTGATATGTTGTAACTATTAGAGTTGATATGTTGTAATTATTAGAGTTGATATGTTGTAATTATTAGAGTTGATATGTTGTAATTATTAGAGTTGATATTTTGTAATTATTAGAGTTGATTTGTTGTAACTATTAGAGTTGATATTTTGTAACTATTAGAGTTGATATGTTGTAATTATTAGAGTTCATATGTTGCAATTATTAGAGTTGATATGTTGTAATTATTAGAGTTGATATTTTGTAATTATTAGAGTTGATATGTTGTAACTATTAGAGTTGATATTTTGTAATTATTAGAGTTGATTTGTTGTAACTATTAGAGTTGATATTTTGTAATTATTAGAGTTGATATGCTGTAATTATTAGAGTTGATATTTTGTAATTATTAGAGTGCATATGTTGCAATTATTAGAGTTGATATTTTGTAATTATTGGAGTTGATATGTTGTAACTATTAGAGTTTATATTTTGTAATTATTAGAGTTGATTTGTTGTAACTATTAGAGTTGATATTTTGTAATTATTAGAGTTGATATGTTGTAATTATTAGAGTTGATATGTTGTAATTATTAGAGTTTATATGTTGTAATTATTAGATTTGATGTGTTGTAATTATTAGAGTTTATATGTTGTAATTATTAGAGTTGATTTGTTGTAATTATTAGAGTTGATTTGTTGTAATTATTAGAGTTGATTTGTTGTAACTATTAGAGTTTATATTTTGTAATTATTAGAGTTGATTTGTTGTAACTATTAGAGTTTATATTTTGTAATTATTAGAGTTGATATGTTGCAATTATTAGAGTTGACGTGTTGCAATTATTAGAGTTGAGGTGTTGCAATTATTAGAGTTGATATGTTGCAATTATTAGAGTTGATTTGTTGTAATTATTAGAGTTGATTTGTTGCAATTATTAGAGTTGATATGTTGCAATTATTAGAGTAGATTTGTTGTAATCTTAAGAGTTGATGTGAGTCAGTTAGGAAAGGGGAGAGCTGTTATGTGGCAGTTATGTGATGCAAGTGAAAGTTGATGTGTTGCATTTAGGAATGCTAATATTGACTATGGTCTGCTGAAAAGAGCATTATTTTTGGACTGTAAGAGACCAAATCACAGACAAATCTCCTTATCTACACGAGAGACAGATAATCAGAGACAGATACTCTTTTCTGGTATGTGCTGGCAAAGAAAGTTTAGAATACATTCATGCAAACCGACAATATCTATGGAGAACGAGACGGTGGGTGCCAGAGAGAGAAAAGATAATAAATAGTTTAACTTCAAGTCAAGGAAATATTTTGGGAACTTCTTTTTCGTATTCTTCTCAAGTCCCATAACGACCACCTGTTAAACCATTCTTTGTGGTTTGCATGTGATCTGAGCCTAAGAGCGATTGTACGTTGTGCCAGTCATGCGTCAAGTAGGCCAGCACATCCGATTTCTGAGAAGATTTTTTTACTAGGTAGTTTCCCACTACCTTAGTCGCTTCTTACGACATGCCTTTTAGGTCGCAGTGTTACTATTCTTTTCTCCCCGTGAGAGCCCCAACGTTTCGGAACAAATCGCTATTATTTGTTATGATACACGTTTGTGGAGATCCACGTTGTCTTCGCCAATCACGTTGTTCGATTATAGCAATTTAAAAAAAAAATTTAAAAAATATGTTGCCAGTCCAAGTCCCGCAACCGACGTTTCACAAGTGAAAAAGTACCATCTACCTCCTGTATTTTTTTCCTGATCCAGAAGCACTTGAGCTTTCAGCTCTTCGGCTCGGTGCCATGGACATTGTAACCCTTCGGTTCGGTGCCACGAACACCGTAAGTCAGGAGAACCTGTGGCTTTTCTGCAAGCCCGCGAAATTGAACCTCACTCACAGGAGCTTGTCCCCGTCGTCCAACGCGCTACGAACGCGCTGGGCAGGCGGGCCTACCTCCCGCATACTATGCATTAGAAATGTGAAACGACGGACAATTCCGGATCCCCATCTTACAGTCAGCAAAGGGAATTAATGTGTGATAATTAGCCGAAGCAGGAGCAAAAGTTTTATAATTAGGGGAGATAAGTAAGATAATCTTCTATTCAATCAATCTAATTGTTAGTTAAGTACCTTGTTTAAACAACTGTGGAAGTTTTTTGTTTTGTTCTATATATTGTTCAAGATAAAAGTAGCATGTCAAGGAAGCCGATATGGCATATATTCATGGAAATGAGAAGGTTGAATTATGACGTAATATAGGTCAAGGTTTCGTGATGGTATGTAATTATGGTGCGGGAAGGGGAGAGGAACAAATGTGACCTAGGATGAGCTAGCCAGTAAGGGTTTAAATAGTAAATAGACAAAATGCAACACATAACTGGCAAATTTTGATTTGTGAATAGGGCTACTTTTATCTTGAACACCCTGTACTATTATACTATCTACTGGTAACTTTCGTTAGTTTATTAAGTCTATCTTGTTGAGTTAGTTATCTATATCCTCTTCGCAGTCGCGTTGACACATGTGGCTTCTTCAAGAGATTTTCATTGTCGTTCAGCTGCCTTTCTACTAATTGTTTCCCATGTCAGGTCACAGTCTTTTCATCTCTCTACAGTTCTTCTCCATGTTTCCTTTGAATGTCCAGACCTTCTTTCTCGTCGCTGTACATCAGACTGTTGTCCCAACCAATGGTACTACTGGTATATGACATACATGCCTTTCCTCTTTGTACGATGGTATCCAATAATATACTAATGATGTTAAGGGCACAGGAGCCAAGTCTGGCATGTCGTGGATGACACAGGCTGAGAGAACAATTAGCCAGGTGACCACAGTTGCAACCCTACCTAAAGGGGGAGAATGGATCCAAATAGATGGTAGCATGAACAACAACCACAACATAAACATTACTCTTGGAAGAGAATTTCTCGATGTTAATATGCTATGTTTAATAAGTACGAAGAGCGTCTGGATGAAAGGATAAGAGCACAGACTCCCGTTCGGGAGACCCGGGTTTGATCCCTTGTAAGCCCAAGAAGTTTTTTTTCTGTCGGGGCATAAAAAAACATCTTAACCTGACCAGTTTCGCTGCGACTGCATTAGTCACACAGCCGTGAAATTCCTCAGGCTCATGTTCCCACTGTTCTACATCGCTATAAAAAGAGTTAACACAAGCAGATAAGAAAGTTTTTTTAAAATAAGTACAGTTTCCTTTTATCTAACTATTCTGGTCATCCATTGTTTCTGATTTTGTTTTTCAGATGTTCCAGTTCTTCATCTGATATCAACCCCTTTTCCAAGTGTATGGCACACTGTTGACGACAATCTCAACTCCTTGGATATTAATCTCATAGATGATTTCTCCCAGATATTGAACATCTTCCTTACAACTGTACTCTTTTAGATAAGAATAGAACCATTGATTATTTGCTGTATGTCAACCATTAAAAAGTTGCTGAACCTTTCTGATATTACCAGATATAAAATACAATTTAGAGCTTTTAAACAAAGATGTAGATATTTTAGTATTAACTGACCTATCCTTATTCACAGAAGACTGAAGACTAGACAAAGAGATAGAGGTTAGAGTGCAAAAGCAAATGCTCTAACCTACCAGCTAACCCAAAAATCTCACTGACAGCTAAACAACAGATGATCAACAGCATTTTCATACCTACTTTGTGTTACCAGAGCCAAACATGATAATGAGCAAAGTGCAGTCGCACAAAATAACTATATGTGAAATGCGGTGCCTGCAAAAAGTTACCAACAACACCAGAAAAGACAGAGTCATCAACATCAGCATAAGAAAGAAAGTTGGCACAGAACCTTGCTTGAATTACATTGAGAAACACAGAATGATGTGGTTCGACCACTTAATAATGCACCCAAACTCCACAGTACACAGAGTCTTCTACAACATAACATCAGGAAAGAAGGCGAGAGGAAGACCACGGAAAAGATGGTTAGATGGCATAGCAGAATCCTGTCAAAGAGAAAAAATAACAATCACCCAAGCCACCAGAAAACCGCAAGACAAAAAGAGAAAACCACAACACTGGGCAACAACCCGGTGGCAGTGTGACGACAAAAGAAGAAGACCTATATTTTAGTGTTAACTGACCTATCTTTTAGTGTTAACTGACCTATCGCCCATCTGCCCAGCGTGTTCGTAGGGCGTTGGACTACGGGTGACTATCCCTCTGTGTGTGCGGGTTCAATTCGCGGGATGGCAGAAAAGCCACAGATTCCCCAGATTTACGGTGTTCATGGCACCGAACCGAAGGGTTACGATGTCCATGGCACCGAGGCGAAGAGCTGGAAAGCTCAAGTGCTTCTGGATCGGAAAAAAGAAAAAAAAAAAAAAAGAAAAAAAACCAAACTGACCTATCATTTAGTAGCAAATGACCTATCTTAGGGACAAATCTATTAGTGACTATCCTTTAATCATGAATATTTTACTATTATATGATAGATAATTTATTGCTATGTGACAAAAAGTTTAGTGCAATATGACAAAGAGTTAATGCTATATAACATATCTTATTGCTTGGTGACAAAGATTTTAGTGCTATCTGACATATACTTTAGTATTGTATCTATTATTTTGAAACTATGTTTACACTAAAGAAACATTAACGTGTTTCTGAAATACGACTACGTAATACATACGAATTTTAAAATCTTGAACATAAGCATAATTGCAGCAACTTTGGTTGGATGGTTACTGTATTCCATATGGTTGAACCAATCAGCTTCAAATGAGGCCACACATCGCACAGGCATCAATAATATCAACGAGGAAATAAAAGGGAGGAGATGGAAGTGGTTGGGCATACATTAAGAATGCAGAAGATCAGATAACCGCATGTGGCCCTAAAATGGAATCCGGTCAGAAAGAGGGGTAAGGGAAGACTTTTAGAGACATGGAGACGAACTGTAGACAAGCGGTGAGAATGAACTAAGCTGGCTTGCTCAAGACAGACCTGGTTGGAGGAAATTTTCTAGGCACCACTTATTCGTTCAGTAGTTTGCCATTGCTTTCTGAACAGTGAGGTCTACTTTTACTGTTTGTAAAAATCCATGGGAACGAATTTCCTTCCAAACTGCCCGCTGCAGAGTTTGAACCAGGTATTTTTGGGTTGTGATCGAGCTCACAACCGTTTAAGCTACAGACGTCCACTTACATATAAGAAATAGTTAGTTAGTTTAGTTTGTTCCTTTCGAGCCAAAGGCGGCACATAGGGCAGAGGTTTTAGATCTCCATGTGATGCGGTTCGTTGCTAGCAGTTGGAGATCTTGTATGGTTTTACATCCCAATAGTTTACTTTCTTGTTGGATGGTTTTTCGAAGAGTGATCTTTGGTCTTCCACGTTGTCTTTTCCCAACAGGTGACCACATAAGGACTCATATAAGAAATGTTAGACATCAATTACACCAACTTTCCTTACAGATAAGAAATGTTATACATTAACTCCTTGTAGACCAAATGTCCGATTATGTGGCTTTAGGTTGGAAGTCTTTTTACCAAGAGCTAACCTAAAGAGTGTTTTTTATTCTAAAAACAAATGGCTTGTAAAAATATGATTTTTGTCCTGGTTACTAAGAGTTAATTACACTGATTTTCCTTACAGATAAGAAATGTTATATATTAATTAAATTGACTTTCCTTCTCGTATAACAAATGTTATATAACTAATTACACTGACTGTCCTTACATATAACAAATGTTATATAACTAATTACACTGACTGTCCTTACATATAACAAATGTTATATAACTAATTACACTGACTGTCCTTACATATAACAAATGTTATATAACTAATTACACTGACTGTCCTTACATATAACAAATGTTATGAATGAATTTCACAGACGTAATTTGTGTGCAATGTTGTTATTGTTCAACTGGATTTAAATAATGCTACCAGCAACAATTCATTGTGTTACACTTTTTGAGACTTGGCAAGATTCTGTAAAAATGTTCAGATATGTACAAGTGCACTAGAGGATGCTTACAGTTTAGATTGTTTTCTGGAAGTCAGCAGGAATTAGTTTTAGGAGCCACACCTTAGGGACCATCACCCCATTTTAACAAATAAGACTGCAGTGTCATTTGTTTAATTTATGATGAAGATATTACTGTATCAGTAGTCTTGGAGGCTACAATATCCGAATTTAGTACTGAAAGTTTGTTTCCAGCTGCATGCATACGATTGGTAGAAGGGTGGACAGGCATACAATTAGTAGAAGGGTGGACAGGCATATGATTGGTAGAAATGTGGACAGGCATACAATAGGTAGAAGGGTGGACAGGCATATGTTTCGTAGAAGTGTGGACAGGCATACGAAAAGTAAAAACAATAACTGTATCAAAAAACATGTATATTTGTGTACATTTTTTTAAAGGACTAGACTTTTTGATTTGGGATGGTCATAGCCCTTTTTTAAATACATGACCACCCTAAATTCAAAAGATACCATAAATTTCCTTACAAGAACAAGTCATTATTTTCCCCCTTAGAACTCAGCAAGTCCCCCGAACTGTAGACCTACACCCCATTCAACCAAAGATTGCCCCCACAATGTCATCTGTGGTACTGCTCACAAGAAACTGTCAGTCACCTGTACTCAGTGACTTATGCCCCAAGTATCCTTCCCAGAACATGAGAACACTCTCTATGCAAACACACCAGTAAATTCACTGCCATGGCCTCAAGTCAAATTGCAGACACCCAGATGACTGCTGTATTGGAAAACTAAACTAAAGGGCTAGGTTGCAGTACAATTTTGGTTATTGGTTACAGAACCGACATCATTGCACTCAGGGCAGTCCATAAGTGCTCAGTCTCCCTCAACAGATGCCAAAGAGTATGTGTACTGATGGTTCCTGTGGCTTGCTGGTTAAACACACTCCTCACTCTACCCCTCAGTTTGCAATACAACTTATTATTAATGACAGAAGTGAAAAAACTTGACACAGTATGTTTATTGGCTAGTGTCCTATTTCTCTTTAATTGCTTTATATCTCTGCGGCCAAATATTACTTAGGAACCATAGAACTGCAAACATCAGACCAGGCTCTCTATTGATATGTTCACTAGAAATCAGGCTCTGAACCTCACTGACAGGCATCTCAATGACTTGAATAAGTTCACCTTCACTTGCCAGTCCCCCTCCTTGGTTCACCCGCATGCTGTCTGTGACCTCAGCATAATACAAGTTTACGAGAGAACCGCTTGAGCTAGTTCCATTTCTGAGAATATAAAAAAACATTGATAATCAATGTCAATTTTCTGATATTCAATGTTTGCATATCTGCACACATTAGAGATGTGAAACCTTAGAGATGTGAATTTACACAAGAACTTGGAAGACTTTCATTTAAATAAAAGGAAAAAATAAATAATTTTTTAAAAACTGTTGTTACTGCCTGAAGTACGGCTTTTTAAGACGGTGTAGGACAGGTGGGACGAGAGCCTGGGAAATTTAATAGCCGCAGTTGCCACGAAGCTGTTTAGGTTAGGATTTTTCATTTATGCCCACAACAGAAAAAAATCCTTGTGCTTACCATGAATTGAACACAGGTCTCCCGCATTGGGAGCCGCGCTCTAATTCATTCGGCCAGACGCTCCTCAACCTAGCTAAATGAAGGATGACATAAGAATTATTGAAAAAGATCATGGAGCTCAGCAAACCAGAGCTGACTTCACCATGACTTTACTCCACCTTTAACTGATGGTTTCTATGACAGGTTGCATCACTGCAGCGACTAAGTGAGAATGGCTTGAAGAGGGTAGACAAGCCATGTCCTCAATGTACTGTTCTTAAAATGGATGTATCCAGGCTAAACAGAACAGATGTTGCAAAAACATAAAATATCAAAGTGACTTTTTTTAGGGTAAATAAATAAAAGAGAGCTGTTAAAAGGCAATTCAATTGTTTTACTCTGTTGAAAACCATACTAGAAGGTAGCCTAACCACAAATGGGTAAGAGGGACACACAGATCATTTTGGAAAGGAAACATTAAGAGATGGATAAAGAATAATTTAGCAGAATGAACCATCATGGTAGAGGACAGGAAATGTTGGAGACTCATTAATGTCAACCCTTTGATGTGGAGATGGCACTTCATCTGAATATACAGTTCTTGTTATTTATTCAGGATATCAACAAAGACAATTTGTCAATTTTCTAGGACCTACCTTCCATCTAAAGTCTACAAGATGTCAGTTTATTGTTCATTTGAGGATCATCTTCATCACACATCGGACATGTCCATAATTGCTCCAATCTCCTCCCAAGCATCTATCTCAGTGTGTTTAGGCTAACAACTCCCGTTCTGTGTTGATTGATGTATCTACTGGGTTTCCTCTTCTGGTTTTCCTATTTGCCACACCTATCGGTATGCACAACTTGCGAAACCGAGATAGAGAATACCCTTTATCTTCATTGTTGAAATCTTCAGAGCGTATGTTTTCTATGAGAGCGTTGATGATGTCCCTTCTATCCATAAAAAAACCAATTCTCAATCATAGCATTGCCCGCCAGTGAATCTTCTCTCTGAATGCCCTTCACCCCAGCGTGACCTGGGACAAAGATGAAGGTTCAGATTTGGTTATGATATTGGAGCCATCTCTGTCAAAGTAACCAATCAATTCCAGTACAGAATTGTTATTATAGTATGCATGCCAGCTTGGCTGCTTTGAGAAATAAATTCTTGGTTTGTGATTGTTTCTGGTTAAAACATTATTTGAGTTATCCTTTTAGAAAACGACTACACGTTCTAAGAAAAGAATCTGAAGTCAAAGGATTGACTACATTACTTTGAGTTTACCCATTTGGCTCCGTTCCTGTCAGCAGAAATCTTCTTAGAAAGGAGTGGGTGAAACGATGACAATTTTTAAAAGTCTTTATCTGTTATTTATTAACATTCAGTCTCCATATATGTCTGTGCAGAAAGCTGGGAGTATCAAGAATAAACCAGTTTAGAAATGAAAACAGGAAAAAAATGGGTAGAACATCAGAAGAAACAACAAATTAAAAGGTTCAGTCACTTTAGCTGATTACTAATAGACAATCGGTAATGCTACTCAGACACAGTAGGTACAAGGCAAAAGGTTGTCCATGCAAAAGGTGGACCACAGAATAACAGATGCTGTGAAAGACACCATGTACAAAGAGCACACAAGAGCGAGTTCTATAAATTATTTCTTATCCAGACTCTGGGTGACAAAACATGATTAGAGACAGGAAAGAGAATGCTCCAGATATAGAAGTCTTATTAGATAATAACAAAGCACTTACCGGAAAGAAGTGACTCTCTGTAACTGCTCTTCTGGAACATCATATCCACATTCCTCAAGTACCTCAGCCTGAGCCACTTGTATCAGTGGCATGTCTTTGTCAACAATTCCTGCACACAGTTCTATTGTCATACCCAAATGTGCTGGGTACTTTTTTGTGTTTATGAGTTCCTGTCCTTCCACCATTTCTATTTTTGAATTTTGCAAATAGACAGCTGCAGGAATTAAAATATTAACACAATAATTACTTATAATAAATGTCAAAGGGTTTTAAACCCTTTTTAAATGTCAAGAAATGCAGAAAGATTTCATGTATTTCAGTCAAAGAATACACTAGCCAATATTTTCTTCTTCTTTAAAAGTTCCATATCAACCATTTGTTCAGGCAAGCCTACTACAACTTCAGACGTACTTGTAATATAGATCCTCAAGTAATGGTTAAGGGTTTTCTGTAGTTCAAACATGTACCATGTTCCCTTCGCTAAGTTTTGTCCAAGCTGGCCTCGAACCTCAGGCATTCCATGGTGTATGGTCACTTACGCAACGTGTTAACTTCGCTATTGTCTACCTTACAAATGGTGATAGAATAACATGTACGACAAATCAAACTTGCATTCACAATCTCAGAGTGGTTTAGACAGCACCACAACCAAACAAATTATCATCCAACTATCACCAGTAACAAGAATGCAGACGCACAATGATGCACACACAATCCCCACTATTGACATCAACACAAAAGTTTACATGGTTGCCATGTTACCTGGTCTGAACTGTTTAACAAATACAAACACATTTCTTGTTGTGTTGAACAGCAGTATGGACACACTGAAAATAAGCAGATTTAATGTGAGAATTACAGGATGATTCTGTCATAATTATCATCAGAGGGGGGACTTTATAGCTAAACCATTTATCTCGACTTTCAAGGGTTATGAGTTTGAATCCTGATCTATTTGTTCTGTTCATGAGTGTCATTTTTTTCAGAAACTCCTAGGATTGTTGCCAATGCTACTGAGTTTGCGCTTGTGCAATACTCTCAGCAGGTGGCATGCCATTTCTGTGGAGATGGATGAGTCATATGGGGAAACCTAACGCAATGATCTTTAGACCCTATCACGAAAATATTATGACATGTGACTTTCACTGTGCAACAAGAATAAGTGTACCATCTATAAACATTTACTGTTGAAATAATCAAACCATAGAAAAATTATGGTATGAAAGCACCAAGATCAGCAAAAGACAGATAAGTTTTGATCATTTAATAAATACTGCAACAGACAATACGATGCACTTGTAAAGGCTGAGCAAAGTCAAAGCCTTCATCTTTCCACAACACCTCCTGGCAATAGTTTACAGAAAAAATAAAAAGTAAACTAAATGATAACAACTTAAGTTTGATAGTAATAGAAATGCTAAAATCTCTTAAAATTACTTCCTCATGAAAAAATTGCACATTTTTCCCCAAGTCCGGGTTCGAAGTCACAACCTTCAGAATGACAGGCAAACATCTTAACCACTTCGTCATAGAGACCCCCTAAATTACTTCCTATCCAATACGAATTAGATGGGAAGAACAGCTGTGTTTGCAACAACAACAAAAAAACCAATGTATTATAATAATGATAATGAAAAACTTGATTCTGGTCTAAAAAAAAAAGAATGAAGCAGAGAAATATCAGCTTTCTTTTTTTCTACATTTAATTCTTGGATTTTTTAAAAGAATTTCAAAAGACTGAGGTAAAACTATGTAACAATGGCGAAACACATACAAACAAAATACTTCTTTTCTAATAAATAAAAAAGCACATAAAAATGTGATAGAAATGATAAACTTACTCAGTATGCTCTAAAATGCATTCCAATTTTTTCTGGACACCATTCTGTATGCAAAAAAAAAACACACAACTGCAGCTCAAATTCAGATCAAACATAAAGTTACCAATAATTATTTTCATGTTTTCTATTTTTAGCATTCACCAATTCCTTTGGGGTCTCTATGGCGTAGAGGCTAGGGCTTTGTTTCTCGTGCCAAAGGTACCAGGTTCGCTCCCTCGTGGAGCCATCCGGTTATTTTTCCAGAGATCCCTCATCTCAGTGTATGTAAAATGAAGTTCCTAGTCTTATCGGAGATGGACGATAAAACTGAGGTTCCATGTTCAAGTTGAACAAGTAACAGAGCCCTTGGCAGTTCAAAATTGGTAAGAGTAGGCTGCAAAGCCGATGTCCGGGCAAAATTTAAAAAAAATTATATTTATAATTCCGATACACATTTCTACCATCTTCTAAAGTACATCGGAGACCCTCACAGGTGCTGCAGAGTTTGTGCACCGTCATTGATATCTTCCTGTCTAAGAAAGAGATTGGAGCACACTTGGTTACTCACCAAGTCCAATCAATCGATGAATAAAATATAATCAATGAAGACAAGTGCAACAAAGAAGCAAATAAAACATGATGATACCTGCTTATAATGAAGGCATTTTGGATCCAAGAACTTCGACTTTGTAAGTGGTTGTAAATGAACATCAGATATATCCTCCATCACATTGAAGTTTGATAACTCTGTCTTAAAAACATAACTTGTGCTTTACCAATTGGTTATGTCCCTTCATTAGCTAATCAAAGCAAATGTGTGCTTTCTGGTTGAGAAGTTATGAGGAACCTAATCTATATACCTATAAGAATCAGCTGAATGTAATTGTATGTATGTCTGTTCTCATTGTTTCAAGATATCTGGACATCCTATGGACTTGAAATTTGGCAAAAGGGTAGCTTTCATAGATGGGAAGATGTAAAAATTATAAAACTGGATGGACTATTGGTTCGTCTCTATATTTAAATTCCAACTTAATGAAATGGCCATGACAAGTTAAAAAACAAAATGTTGTATCCATGTCTCAACGTGCCGGTCACATGTTAAAGTGATGACGACTATTATTATTATGTATTGTAAACACATTTGCTTAGAGGCGCGTGTAGCGTAATTGGTAAGAGTCCTGTCTACCATGCGTTCGATTCATGATCGGGCCAACTTTTTGTTTTTAACTCTTTCCACGCCCATTTATTTCCTCAATTTTTAAGCAGTTAATTCAAGGAAGTAAAAAAAAAAAAAATTACGATCCCAACTACTTATCAATAAATAAACATATATATATTATTATATACTAAATTGAAGTAAACTGGACAACCTAACAGAATAACAAGGTTAAAAAGTACTATAAGTAAAACAGAAGAAGTAAAACTAGAAAGACTTCTTATAAGGAAGCAACTCTATGGCGCAGTGTGCGGCTTAAAGCGTGCAACGGACTTCCGCCATGGCGCAGTGTGTGGCTTAAAGCGTGGAAAGAGTTAAACAGAACTCACGCTTGGACCACATTTTTTATTTTTAGAACACATCGATAAGTTTGTAAGCTGAATAAATTCAATTTGTCAATTGTTATTTTAGCCGATTTTGAGTGACAGTACATGTTTCTTTAATATGCTCAGTCCCCGCGGACTGGCAGAAAAGCTACAGGTTCCCAGATTTACGGTGTTCGTGGCACCGAGCCGAAGGGTTACGATGTCCATGACATCGAACCGAAGAGCTTTCAGCTCAAGTGCTTCTGGATCGGGAAAAAAGAAAAAAAATATGCTCAGTCTCGCACTGTTTAGGACTTAAAAAATGTTGGAAACGATACAATTTTGTAGATCTATCAAAATTAATGAAGTTACAGATATTCAGTGGGAGAATGATAAGAAAAGAAAAATGAAGGCCAGAAACATGGAGAAAGAGGAGGAAAGATTAGTTATTAGGCTTGACAACAAGCGTCAGAGGAGTGTAAAGGCGATTGATGAGGAAATTAAAGAGGAACGACTTGTAAGATCAGCGAAAAAGGATAACAGATATAATTGCAAAAGTGTTATTCCCCTTGCGAAGAACGGGTAAAACTGCTAGTATGAAATATAAACAAAAACTCACTACGATTGACAGTAACAAAATTTACTTCATTTTAAAATATAAGTTTTCCTACAACAATCTTCATTTTCACACCAATATTTTGAAATATTTTCCATAAAGTAAACTGTGAACTGTGGCTAAAGTTATTCCAGGGAACAGGACATTATACAAACTAGATCAAACCTTGAGAGTAATAAAACCATTGAGAGACTGAACTACATCTGAAGAATTGGAACATAATTCTTATTACTCTTTTCCTTCTACTATTATTGCTTATTACAGACTAGGATTCTTGATTTCCTGATATAGTTTACTGCCTGTTTTAGGATTTCAGTGTCAGGAAGTATTTGAAGGCACCGCATGTGGAAACTGTTTAGATGGTTGAGTTCTCCTTAGCACCGTAGCTCATGTTTCACTACCATAATGTATATGAATAGTATTGAGGACAAATGCCTGGCATGCAAGAGCTCTCGTTTTAGCAGAAAGAGTAAGTATGACACGTAAAGTGATCAAGCAACTACTTCTAATAATAGTTCCCCTTTGTCAAACATTTCATTAGTGAATAAACTATATATATAAGGATTAATCTACTCTTGTAGATTCTACAGTCTACATAACTGTTAACAATGAGCATCAACTCAACACGTAATAGCTAGTATTACATTACATCATTGTGTTATGTTAGTCCAATATATTACGGGTGTTAGTATTGTTAGTTACTATTTGTTTACATTGTAACTAGTATTTATTAGTGCACACATCACTATGATTCCGATTTTCGATATTTTATCCCATCCATTTTTTGTTAGTCAAGTCACTGGTCAGAGTATTTATTTACTGTCGTCTTGGATTTGTACATCAAATCACGTATTTACTAGAATAGAGAAACGTTTAGATGGAATATCACTAAATCAATAACAGGTATCATATGTCTCAGTATAATATATCAAGCAACCCTAAAATAACGTGTCTTTGTTTATTGTTGCTAAAAATGATCCATTGATCGACAAACGGATGTTTACATTAAACATAAACAAAGTAAAAGTTGGACCGGAACATTTTAAAAATCAAGGGATTCTGGCTTTGCATCACTTTCATTCATTCGAACAATCGTCGTTTTACTTAAAAATTGTTCTTGTATGTTTGGTTATCTTTGGCTGGAAGAGTTAAATTGATCCCCAAATATCTGATGCAGAAGTTTCAAAGACACAAGAAACGGAGGAAATATAGTATCATTTGAAACGATTTCAGTCACAGATTCGCAACTGCTTTGAAAATTATAGTACGAGTGTGAACTAAGTACATAGAAAATATGATATATGCCTTTCTACCCATGGTATCCCGTTTCAGTCAACACTCTTTCATTTTTCTTTACACCGTCCTTCTCCTTGTTTCCTTTAGGCTATCCCTTATACCTTCCTAAAGTAAACGGTTGCATTCTATTCTTGACACGTTTAGTTCACCTAGCTAAGTTCTTCATGTGCGTCCGGTGATGTACAATTAGTTTTCTTCTGCAACTCATTTGTGTTCTTTTCTTCCTCTAATATTCGCATGATTCTCCTAAGACATTCAGTTAGAAAGGCCTCTATATGCAATGTTTGCGGTCATCTTCCGCCGTTCACTATTGGATTACAATATTTCGCGAATGTTATTTCGGTATATTCTTGTTTTGTTTCAAACCAAATCCTTTTGATCTTCTCATATATTTCTTGCGAGATCACAATTTAGATTGAAAAAATGTCATGCCTAAACTAGGTTGAAAATTATGTTTTGTACCCCCAAGTAGATTGATTGTCCATGATTATGTCACAGATCAAGATATGCCATATATGATTCATTATCTATGCATCTTTTCCAGATTATATTATTCGCTGTGAGTCATCGTATGTTCAAATATTGATTCATTGTCCGTGTTCTAGTAACAGGTAACATAATGTTTGTTCATTTGTTCGTATTTATTTTACCAGATAACAAATCGTTTGTTTAATGTAATTAGTTATGCACATGTCACGAATAAGAATTAAGTACGAAAGCAAACAATTATCAAAACGTGTATAACGTTTAAAATGTTTATGCTAGAATTATGTTGGCATCGATGCCAACAAGAGAATATGGGCACTATCATCCGAAGACGACGCTGGAGATGGATTGGACATGTGATGCGCATGGAGACTGGCTCCGACACGAAAACTGCACTGAGATGGACTCCAGAGGGTAGGCGAAAGCGTGGAAGACCCAAGACGACCTGGAGGAGAACGATAGAGCAAGAGCTGAAGGAAATAAATCATAGCTGGAACACAATACAGAGGAAGGCCATGAACAGGGAAGAATGGTGTACGTTTGTTGTTGCCCTAAACGCCAAGGGCGTAACAGGCTAAAGAGAGAGAGCTAGAGTTATAATACATCTCTGAATATTTCTTATAATCTCTATTGTTTTGTCTGCATCTTTTCTTCCATCATGCAATCGACCACACCATAGCATATATGAGGGTTACTGAGACATCCATTGCACAAGAATATAAATGATATTAAGGATACGAGAATCAATCGTGGCGTGGATGGCCTAGGCTGAGAGAAAAATTGGCCAGGTGACCACTGTTGTGACTATCAAAAGGAGAAGAGTAGATCCGTTCAGTCAATGCTTCGGAAGATCCAGAATAGCATATTAGTAGATCTATATTAGTGGATGACGTCCATAGAAGTTTATAATCAACAGAGATTTACGTGGATCTTCTGTCCTATGCATGCGGGTGCTCTCGGCAACGGAAGAGTAGACAGGCTTGCATCGGAAGCATCGCTTGTTGGGGAGTGTAGTATAGATAAAGAAGATGTTATTCGGTCTCTTGAAGACCTACTGTTGAATGAGGACATTAAAATTGACTTGAATCAATCCAGCGATTTAAGTAGTTTTGAATTACACTTTGCACAAGTAGAACTGGACGATTGAGAGACAGAGAGAGGGGTGTGTTTAACCAGCGAGCCACAGGAACCATCAGTATACATACCCTTCGACATCTTCGACATCGAAATGAGAAATCGTTGCACAAAAGCTAACCAAGTACTGGGACAGTTAACACCACTGTTGTCACACAAAGAGATACCGCTAACAACTAAAGCAACTCTCATAAGAACGATTTTCTGGCCAACACTATGTTACCAGTGTCAAACATGGCCAATAACAGCAGCTAATGAACGGGAAATCATAACGACAGAGATGAGGTGTCTTAGAAGAGCTTCAGGTGTGACAATAAGAGACACAATTAGAAATGAAGAAATCAGAAGGAGACTGGATGTGAAACCAGTTATGCAATTCATAAAAGAACAACAGATTAAATGGTTTGGACACCTGACCAGAATGCCCTGGTATCGCCTACCACAGAGAGCCACACAGAAAAAGTATAATGAGTACAAGGCAAGAGGAAGACCACGAAAAGATGGAGCGACGGCATCAAGAACAGCCTTACGAACATGAATATCAGCTTACAAAGTGCCTTTAAAAAAGCACACACACGATCACTACGTTTCACCCCCAACACTTCTATAAAGAAGTAAATGGTGGAAGAGAAGAACAAGCACACACAAGATCACTACGTTTCACCCCCAACACTTCTATAAAGAAGTAAATGGTGGAAGAGAAGAAGACAAGCACACACAAGATCACTACGTTTCACCCCCAACACTTCCATAAAGAAGTAAATGGTGGAAGAGAAGAAGAAATGTTACCACCCGGTGTCTAGTAACATTGACAATCTCAAGTTTCATTTATCTTCTCTTTTTATATCCGTTAATTTTCATATTTAATTCTCCGTGTCTAATGTATTCGAAACATCTTTACTGCTCCATTTATCTTTCGTGTGTCATTTCAGTTAAGTGTGCTTAGTGTCCACACCTTAAAATGCCCGCAGTGTTTTTTTAAAAATACTCTAGGGCAGTGGCTCTCAGCCTTCCTAATGTCCTTTAAAACAGTTCCTCCTGTTGTGGTGACCACCAACCATAAAATTATGTTCGTTGCTATTTCATAACTGCAATTTTGCTACTGTTATAATTCGTAATGTAAATATCTGAACTGCAGGATGTATCCGAGGAGCGGTGTATCGGTTCCTAAGACCATCGAAAATGTTTTCCGATGGTCTTAGGCGACCCTGTGAAATGGTCGTTCGACCCACAAAGGGGTCGCGACCCACAGGTTGAGAACATCTGCTCTAGGGTGACAATTTTTCATGGTCATAATCATCAATGTCGTCTCCACATCTAATGTAGGCTTCAGTGAGCCTCCAAACCCAACTTTCTCTTGCCATGATATTCCCCTCTGCCAGGTCGTAATTTGTACATCACTTAATGTTTCCCTTCCACTTGTGTCTCTGTCTTCCTCTTACTCGTCGTCCTTCAACTTTCCTCTCTAATAAAGTTTTGATCAATGTAACATATTTACTTTTTCGTGGCACTAAGTCAAACTATCTAGTTTTTTATCGCTCGCCATTTTTACTTCTTCACATGCAAATTTTTTTTTTTAACGAGACAAAGTTCGCATTCATCTCCTCCAGGTTCAGGGACGACCTCGCAATGGTCGGCTTTTGGTCTTCCCTGGTAGCTGATATGAGAGATACGATGTCCATGTATCAGATTATCGAACGTTTATATTCCTATATTTATTGTATGTATCTAGTTCTAATTACCCAGATTTCTGAGCTATAGCTGATATACTTGGCAAATCGAACTTTTTTATCGATGTGATTGATTGATTGATTGATAGGTCTATCATCATTGCACTTTGCTGAGTAACCGTGTGTGCTCCGGTCTCTTTCGTACACAGGAAGACATCAGCGGCAGTGCACGAACTCCGTATCACCGGCCACGGTCCCTGATGTAACTTAGAAGATGGTGAAAGCATTTTGTAGGAGTTTTGATTGTTAATTTTTTTTAATGAATTTAGCACGGACAGCGGCTTTTCAGCCTGCACTTCTCAATTTTGAACTGCAATGGATTCTTTTATCGATATGTCTTCCTCTATCCCTTGCCCCATCAATCTTGTCATCCGTTTTAATATGTTCTACTCCTTGTTCTATAATAAGCCAGTTGTGCTTGCCCTTTGACCTATTGTTACGTAGTAGTAATAGTATATATATATATGTATATAATACATTTGCACGATGATATTTTATTTCAGATAATGTATTCTATATTCATTTAGCCGTGGAGAATGAAAATATTCCTGATATCATCCAAAACTTGACACCGTAAAAAGTGTGTACACATCTGAAGTGTGTTGTGCTTACCTTTTGTTTATGCAATTTTAAAATGGTTTGTTATTGAGTTTGTATCATGAAAATTCTTTTCTAATCTTGCAATGTTGTTAATCTTGTCGTTGCAGTTGGAGTTGATCACACACATGACTCTTTTTCTATGTTCCAAATAGTTCATCTGTTGAATCACATTTCTGTGTTTTTTTTTCGGATTTTGGTTTGCCTTGCGCATTGTTGAAACTGTACCTGTACTATAACGACATAGTCACATCTACGTTAGCTATGTCCATTAATTTTCTTTTACGCATTTACTTCCATGTACACAATTCAACTTATATTTGGTATGTCATTAACGAGTCTTCTTTTGTTATGTGCTAGCTACATATTTACGTGGACGCTAATCATCATCAGATACTGTTTCTGCATCGAAGATTGTCTAAAGTGGACAATATCCAATATCTTTTGCTTCTTCGTTTGACGGTGCACTCTGTCGGACTGCAATTTGTCTATCTTTTGATGTTTCCATCCCACTTGTGTCTCGGTCTTCTTCTTGTTCGTCATTCCTTTAACATCTTCCTTCAATGTATCATAACTTCTTATATGTCAGAAATCGCCCTTGTGGTGCAGGAGCCCTCAAGGGAAGCAAAGAATAGTATCACTGCGACCTACAAGGCATGTCGTAAGAGGCGACTGATGTAGGACCTATGGAAGCTACACTAGTAAATAAAAAGCATAGCAGCAATCGGATGTGTTGTCCTTCTTGTAGGCGCATAACTGGCACAACGAACAATCAGTCTTAGGCTCAGATAACATACAAATCACACAGAGTAGTTAACACGTGATCGTTATGGAATGTCGAAGAAGAAGGAGGAAATATATCAGAAATAGTTATTTGTTTAAATTTTCATTTCCTGCTGTAATGTTTTTCTTCGTTACTAGTGTTCCAACAACTTTGTTTATTTGTCTGTTTTTCTTTCCATGAAACACGACAAATTCTTCTTTATATCCAAATCTGAAAAGTATTAATTCAGTCATTCAAATGCTTGTTCATTGTCCATTATTCTTAAGTATAAAAAAATACGAAGTACTTATAGATCTTGATAATCTTCAACGTCAGTTTATTTGTATTTCGTGTTTGGGTGTGTACTCTAGTAATCGATTATTTGTGTTTACCTATTCGTGACTCATTTCCGTTCTGATAAGTCATAATTGTGAGATAAGTTAAATAAATACATTCAGAACGACGTGGGGTCAAAGGCGCAAGAAAATAACGGTGCGCCAGGATTAGTGAGCTGGCGCTAATCCCCTGCCCTCACCTCCACGTGGTGACCCTGGTAAAAGACGGTAGTTCCGGTCTGCCTAAGAGGGCAGGTGCCGTGGGAGAGCTACTCTGGGGCAAGTAGAGATGCAAAAAGGTAGTCACGCTAGATGGGATCCGCTCGCAACACTGACGAGCGGACTCCCAGAATTACTATTAATGCTCGTCTCTCCCGGTCGATGGGAAAAGCTGGAAGGATAAATGTGGAACCTCGCGGGGCGAAACTCGGATTCTGCGCATGCTCTCTCTTGAGCCCTCTCTTGAGCCGATGAGTATGCTGGGAGTCGAGTTGAGCTGCACGAGGGACCACATAGGGCGAAACTCAGGCCCTTATCTTAGGGATGGGGGCACGATTATAAGCCATCGAAGAGACGTTGACCCACGCGGGTGAAACTCGGAGCCCGCGCATGCTCTCTCTGAGCCCTCTCTTGAGCCGATGAGTATGCTGGGAGTCGAGTTGAGCTGCATGAGGGCTCACATAGGGCGAAACTCGGGTCCTATCCCAGGGATGTGGGCATGATTTAAAGCCATCGAAGAGATGTTGACCCACGCGGGGTGAAATTCGGAGCCTGCGCATGCTCTTTTTGAGCCCTCTCTGGGCCGATGAGTATGCTGGGAGTCGAGTTGAACTGCTCGTAGGCCCATATAGGGCAGAACTCGGGCCCCTATCACAGGGATGGGGGCACGATTATAAGCCACAGAATCGGACAACCCAGGCAAACGTGAGCACGGTGAAAACTGATGGTGACGATAAGGCAAGGAAGGCGCTGCAGGCATGGCAGGCGAGAGGGTGTGCGGAATACTCGAATATGCAGAACTGGAAAGCCCAGCAGAGGTTAAGCCAGTGCACGTTTCCGCTCGCAGGGAACTACTGCTGCCTTGTAGTTTGATTGGGGACAATCAAAGTCTAGCGGAGCAAACCGTACACAAAACTGGACGGTAGGCAAATCAAGCAGTTCGTAAAAAGACGGGTACAGCTGGTCAGATGACGCTCATCAGCCCAGGAGGGCAGGTCGTCTACGGGTCGCTGCACTGAAAGAAAAAAGCAACCTGCTTCCTTGTGTGTTTTGGCTGGGGACAGCAAAAGGCTAACAGAGAGCGAACCCAGTAAAGGCTGGTTGAAATCGAACACGCCGCCGAAGGATAAGCACCTGAACTCCAATAGGTACTGAAGGCTGTACACGTACATCCATTTTTTATGTTTGGCTGTTTATATATCACAATAGAATGATAAAAGCGACCTAAGAACGAGAGAGAGAGAGAGAGAGAGAAAGAGAGAGAAAGAGAACGACGTCACTGACATCAAAACTATGTCATTAGCGCTGTCTCTTCGAGCTTATGCAGACATTTTCTGCACTTGTCCATACTATAGAATATCTTCACCCTAACTCGTGTAACAGTCCCAAATTGATGTCTTTAAAAAATTACTTTAAGTACTCATTTACAGTTGATTGATTAATTGGTAGGACCAACATCATTGCACTTCTGTGAGTAGCCATATGTGCTCCTATCTCTTTCGTACACATGAAAATTTCAGCTGCAGTGCACGGACTCCGTAGCACGGGCGAGGGTGCTACGTAAGTTAGAAGATGGTGAAAATATTTTGAAATAATTTCTATGTAGTCAAAAGTTTTCTAATGAATTTTGCCATGGCAGCGTCTATTCAACCTGCTCTTTTTTTTATTTTGAGCTGCAAATGGTTCTTTTTACGTGCTCAACTCGACCTACGTTTTGTCGTCCATCTCCGATAGAGCTAGAAACTCGATCTGATCTATGCTGAGATCAAGAATCTCTGCAAAAAATATCATGATGGCTCCACGAGGGAGCAAACGAGTACCTTAGAAACGAGAGGCGAGCAGCTAACATCTACGCCATAGAGACCCGGGTCATTTACAGCTACTTTGTACAAGTAGAACAGGATGCATAAGGGGTAGGGAGAAGTGTGTTTAACCAGTGAGCCACAGGAACCATCCGCATGCACACCCTTTGACAACTGTTGATGGAGACTGAGCACCTATGGGTCTGCCCGGAGTGCTGTGATGTCATTTTAATACCCAATAACCAATTGGAAACTTTATAGACTTGTTTCGCCCGTGTGTTGCCGGGGCCCACAGGAGGAGCAAAGAATAGTAACACTGTGACCTATAAGGCACGTCGTAAGAAGCGACTGAGGTAGAAGCTTAAGGAAGCTACCCTAGTAAATAAAAGCGTCGCAGAAATCGGATGTACTGGCCTACTTGTAGGCGCATAATTGGTACAACGCACAAACGCTCTTAGGTTCAGATTACAGACAAATCACAAAGAGTGATTAACAAGTGGTCGATATGGAGCGTTCGAAGAAGAAGATTGGCTTATTTTCCTTTTTTTCCGATCCAGAAGCACTTGAGCTTTCAGCTCTTCGGCTCGGTGCCATGGACATCGTAACCCTTCGGTTCGGTGCCACGAACACCGTAAATCTGGGGAATCTGTGGCTTTTCTGCCATCCCGCGGAATTGAACCCGCACACACAGAGGGATAGTCCAACGCGCTACGAACACGCTGGGCAGACGGACGCTTGTTTTACACGGAGAGAAAATTTGCTTATCGACATCAGAAAGGGACATTTATAACTTTCTGGGCATGTCCTTAGTTTTCTTGCGTGTCAGCCATATACTGTCCAGTTCTCACTGGCGCATAGTAGGGTGGTGAGCACTATGCACAGTAAACGTTTAGCTATGTGGCGCAACGTACCTCCTTTCGCACAGTAGCAAACAGACTTCCAAATGCAACACTGAATTCCATTGTTGACTTCATCCTCCTCAACTAGTAGAAATGGGATTTAGAGTACATAGTGAGAGACTGAAACATCAATCAGAGAGAAAAGAGAGAGAGAGAGAGAGAGAGATAGATGGGGGCGGAAGAGGGGATAAAATACAAGACAGCTTGAATTAATGACACCCGAGTGGTTACCGGGCCCAAATTTGGAGTGTAAAGAATAGAACCACTGTTACCTGCCACGCATGTCGTAAGAGGCGATTAAGGAGGTTTGGCTGAAATCGGATGCACGTGTCCGCTAGGGAATGCTAACCCGAAACAAATGCTTGCAGAAAACGGATGCACCAGGCCATAAGGCGCATAACATGGTGCAACGACCCTCACAATGAGGAATGGGATAACGGATTCTATGGTCGCCAATCTGCCTCTGAGATTTAGCCACGCAGTAAGAATGTCAGACCTACCATCACGAGGGTGGCCAAAATTTACTGCTGAAAGAGGTCGGCACAAACGGGGAAGCAGAAATCATAGGAATTATATCCTACAGAACTGCCCACAGTATGCGGGCTTGAGAAGAATGAGGTGGCCTACTTACACTAGCGTACAAGACAAACTGTACGGCGTGCTGACAATCTGAGGCAGACGGCTGCCTTTAGTCGAGAATCCGAAATCCCAATTTAGTGAGAACGCAGAAGAAGAAAAAAGAAGAATTAATGAAGACAAATGTCAACAGCTGAACCGATAGCTGGCATTAGCATTAAGGATACACGATTGTGGAAATTCCTGATCTTTCTGCACTAGCCGGCACAGCGAGTAATGATGATTGGCTTTATACATCGCCTCACATGCATATCTTAGATGTCGTTATTCCTTGTTAATATTAGCTATCGAAATGGTAGCATAAGCAAATCACTGATATTCTGTGCACAGAGTTATGTTCCTGAAACGATCTCTACGGAGCTTGTAATGTTTCAACGCAGATAGAGGGTAGATCATATCAGGTGATTGTAATATTGATCCCAGCTGTTTTAACCACTGGAAATTAGCGGCGGTTTTTAGTTACTGTTACCTATATTCTTAACTTCGACATTCCAGTGTCTTTGTCCTCGATAATTAATGCGTTCTAACATTTTAATAAGTTCCAAATGTTTTACATTGTTGAATGTCTAGGTCAAGCAATTAGGCGTATTGTGCAATCTATTGTTTTCCACCTCGTGCTGTTCCAAGTGACAAATAATTAGCCCATAGTTCATGGACACGCATGTCATGAACTGCTACTAAGCAATTGTAATTTTTTGGTTTTTAAGAAAATTAAACCTCAAGAAAAAGAAACAAACTGCCATTTATAATGGATAAGTCGTGTTCCCAACTATTTTATACGCTCCTGTCAAGATTAGTGATGACAGATCTGTTTTTAAATTTTTGTTTGACCTCCCATTAACGATTTTAATGGGATTGCAAATTGATAGGACGAATTGTAACTTCCGGAAACTTTCGGCCTAGCTAACCAGAAGCAAGTAACATCAGCTGAGTTTAATTATCTTGAAATTATGTTTACATTGTGTCAAGTTAAATTATTGACATCGTAGAATGCCGTATAATTGAAGTTACATCGAAGATGTTGGACGTTTACACATTTTTGTATTCTTGTTACAACAGGAGACAGTCATTGATTATAAAAATATTGCGGTAAATAAAATTATGGAATTCTCGTCGCCAGCAGACGTCGCATATTTGAGTATGAGCAACTCAAGGAGTTCAACATCATCGTCTAACGGCGATCGAAATTATCAATCTCTTGAAAACTTGTACAGATCTTCAGAAGATGACGATGATTTCGATATAGTTAATCTCGATGATTTTAATAAACCTAGTCTGAAAAGATATTTGTATCCGCAAAAAGAGTTTGTGGAGGAGTTGCGACCAGAGGAAGTCAGATGGTTTTATCGACATGGTGCAGATAGCAAAAAATGGACTTCGTTTATTGGATATGATTCCCTGAGAATTGAATGCAGGTTCAGAGCGTTAAATCTGAGTAACGAGAATGGAGATATTGACGAAAGTGAGAGAATTCTTGTGAGGGGTGGATTGTATGAAGTTGACGTCAACAATAAAAAATGTATTCCTGTCTACTGGTCAGGTGAGTAAACTTTAAAGTGAGTTGACTGACTGAATTATGAATCAGAATAGTATTAGAATAGTATTATATTTTTTTTTTTTTAATGTGGCAATGTAATTTTTATGTAACAGTTGACCCGCCTGCCCAGCGTGTTCGTAGCGCGTTGGACTACGGGTGACAAGCTCCCTGTGAGTGCGGGTTCAATTCCTCGGGCTGGCAGAAAAGCCACAGGTTCTCCAGATTTACAGTTTTCGTGGCACGAACTGAAGAGTTAAGATGTCCATGGCACCGAGCCGAAGAGCTGAAAGCTCCAGTGCTTCTGGGTCGAAAATAAAAATGTAACAGTTGAGTTGTCATTGAATATATTTGTAACAATATAATTGGTAGAGAATCGTGTATCCATTGATTCATTATTATATTCCTCTCTTACCATTATTTGTTACATACAGCATGCAAGCAATTTCTCCATATAGTTATACCAGGTTTATCCTGGACGACTTGTTCAATCTCTTATTGTGTCCGATATTTCTGGATTCTCACAGTTAAATTTCTTTCAGGTTTTCTAGGACACTCTTCCTTTTCTGAACCCTTTGCCTTCCACTTTAATGCATGATTTGTGATTCTTTGATCAATTCTTCTCAGAGTTTGTCCAACATATCTCCATCTTCTCTTTCGCATTCTTTGTTATAACACTCACAGTTGTTACTAGTGGTTGACCTGACATTTCTTTGATTTCATCAGTTCTCCTGAATTTGTATCCTTCATATGTTGGTATTGATACAACATTGAAATTGAAAATTCGTAATTTAGTTTTAAAACTATATTACTTGGAGTTCCATATTTGATTGATTCTATTGTGAATAATTTGTCAAAAAGTCTTGGTCAGTACTGATACAGTAATGTACGGAAACCTGCAAATCTGAGGTGATCAGACCAGATCAGATCTGGAGGTTGCAGTGATATTTATAAGGTGATCCCTCTCCAGTTGTTGCTATATTTGAGATCACCATTTTGGAGTGATCTTAACAATTGTTCCCTTCTCCCATTGTCTGCAATTGTTTCTTCCCATATTTTTTAAAATAGTTATTGCACCTGGCTAATTTCTGTACCTTCTGCCTCTTTGGGCATTTCTGCATTAATGTTGTCATCACCTGCTGCCTTATTGTTTTTCAGGGAAAGGATTTTCTCCTTGATCTCAGCGACATTTATCTTCTTCTTCTGTGTTCGCCCGCTATGAATTGAGGCATAGCCATGCGCCTGGTGTGGCGCTTCTGACTGATTTTTGCATGAAAACCTGCTTACCATTTAATTGGTTTCCTCGCCATACAGGCGGGCCTACTCCGGCTACAGAGGTAGAAAGCAGCATTTATCAATTCTTTGTTAGTTGGTAGAGAGTTGTTTCTTGCCTATCAACAAACTTGACTAGTTCAGAGGGTCAGGTCTATTTAGGATTTCTTTAAAATGTCCTGCTTGGTATCTGATGGGAACGCTTTATTCTTGATTGGGCCACCCTTTGAAACAAAATTTACAGTTAGTATTTTTAGTGTATTGTAGAGCCTTTTACTTTTCCAATCTTAGCTGCCTTTCCGCTGCTTCAGCCAGCCGATCGACATGTGCTCTTTTGTCTCTTTTATCAGCTTTTTCACTCCCCGTCTTTTAGCCTATATTTTTCTTTGATTTCATTCTATTGCATTCTTATTATTGAATATAGTAAGTTTAACTTATCTTCTTTCTTGAATACATTTCTAGGGGTCATCACTTATCCAAGTTTACCTGTCTATCTTCTTTAATCCTTTGCAACTACTTGCCATCTCCAAAATTGTTTTATTGATCTTATTCTATTTGTCTTCAATGTGCTGCTTATTTTCCCCATCAAGTGACTTGACCCTTTTCTTAACTGGCATTCCTCTTTTACTACTTTATTTTGTAGTCTTTGACTGTTTTTTAGTATGTCTTTTTTATAGGATTTCTGACTTCCGTAAAGCAGCTTTCATCAGCAATTATCATTGGTGTACCATGTACCACCTGGCTGGTCTGTTTACCAGAATGATATCCTTTCTCACTAGTTTCTGTAGCTTTCAAAATTACTTGTGATGAGGTAGCTGACAGTATGCACAAGTCATCCTCCTTTCTCATCCAGGCTTGGAACCAACAATGGCACAGAGTTTATCCATTACTTAAGCAATAATATTTTGTGATATTGTGTAAATGAAGAGACATAATAATTTTTTACAATACTTTGCTGTAACAAATTCTTTATAATACTTTTCTTGACCAAATCATTTACACTATTTTACTTGAACAAATCCTTTACAATACTTTCCTTGAACAAATCCTTTACCTAGACAAACTACAAAAAGGACCTGCTTCATGAGTTGGTCAAACATATTATGAAGATGTCATTTAGGATATTAAACATTTCTTTGGAGGTTCTTTTTTCGAATTTTGAATACGTCTTTTCAGACAAACATAGCAGTTTATATATTTCAAAATTACTTTTGGTGTGTTAACTGAACACATGTGTTCAAGCTGTTGAATTAATCAATTAAGATTACTTATGCCATTGTTAGGTCATATACTACTGATAAAAGGGGTCAACAAGCTGTTTTCCCAAGTTAATGGGTTTATAGCACACAAAATGACTATTATGATATGGCAGCAAAGACAGAGATTTATGAGAATGAAAGTTTATTTTTATAGATTGTATGTAGACTGATGTACACAGACAAGACTACAAACATGACCAAGTTTGTAACCGTATTCATTAAATTTTCTACGTTTTTAAAATTATAGTTCACAAGACCGTGTCCTTATATATTTCAAATTAATATGCAAGTTTATTATTAAGTCAGTAATTAGATATATTTATTATTTTAAAAACAGTGCTGTCTTTTACTATTGATTATTGGTATTGGTTACTGAACCAACATTGTAGCACTCAGGGCAGACCCATGGGTGCTTATTGGCCCCTGACATATTGAAGAGTATGCATACTGATGGTTCATGTGGCTCGCTGGTTAAGCACACCTCTCAGTCCAGCTTGCCTCTTGATCCTATTTTTCTTCTCTCCTCTTCTTCTTTCTGCATATTTCCTTGCTTGATCTGAACTGTAACATCGACTGGAGTTCATTGGAGATATTACAAATTATACAACAATATAAACTGGGAAACAAAGACATCTATTTGCCTATTACAAAACTCGGTAGTGTATATCCTGGTTCTGAAACAGTTATTTTTCATTTGAACCCTTCTACTTACACCATATAAACTGATTATATAATCTAGAGTTTGTAGATCTCACAATTAGTCTTGATCTGGTGTCGCTGAAACATTACATTTAACTCACATGACATTGTCAATTCACTTTTTATCAGTTAATTGAAGTCTACTGTAGATCAGCTCAAAGTTTAATGACATTTGTCAGAACCTTTCATTTATTAGGTTACTTAAAACATGTTTATATGTACATATACTGCTGGCAATGTGCTGCCATCTTCTAAAAGTTGATTATTTCTACATCTTAATGATTCTTTGCCAACACTTACTTCCAACATTGGCAGTCACACATATATACCTAGTATAAATGAAGCAACGTACTGTAAAAGCCAAATAGATTTCATACTAACCAAGAGGTTAAGGAAAAGGCCAGTGATAGATGCAAGGGTCATACTAAACTTATATCTAGACTGATCACTGAAAGCGGTAATCATGACTATTAGAACAAGCAAAAAGTATACTAGAGGGCAGCACAAGATTACATAAGAAACAATCAAATTCAATCGACTAACAGATGTCAACACACAAGATTCATATTTCCAATGGATGAGGACACTAAAATTGATGTTGTATCAATCCAGCTATTTAGAGAGTTTGGAATTACACTTTGTACAAGTAGAGTGGATGTTTGAAGGGCAGAGAGAGGAGTGTGTTTAACCAGCGAGCCACATAAACCATCCGTATTCATAACCTTCGACATCTGTTGGGGGAGATTGATTGAGCACCTATTGGTCTGACTGGAGTGCTGTGATGTCAGTTCACTAACCACTAATCTTAAAAGAATCACTGACAAATTTACTAGACTACCTAAAGAAAGCAAAACAGTAGAAGAAGAATGGGCAGTATTTAAGAGCGATATTAGAAAGAGCCAAAGAAATATGTGGAACAGTAAAATACAGAGGCACAAGACCAAAATTACAACTTGGTGGAATGACGAAGTAAAAACAGCAGTAAAGGAGAAAAAACCACAACACACAGGCAAAATTCAAACTAAAAAGTCTTTTACTTTCCAAAGTTTATCTGTCTCCCAATTAAGACTGGGTCAACTTAAGAGCTGTTTGCGGTTGGAAAAAATTCCCATTCTGAGATTTAAATTGAGACCTTCCATCTCAGAGGTCGGTGCATTACTGAGCTACCTCTGTTATCTTCCATTTGGTGTGAGTTATTTATAATATGATTATTATTATTCTGAACATTATTGTTTGTTATAGTCATTAGAAGTTTGAGTGTGCTTTGTTGACAAGTTGGTTACATTTACTAACTTATTGCCTACAGAGGATGAATCTGCCATTGTTAGAGGAATATGGTTTGAGGAAGGACAGTGGCAACCATTGGATGAGTCGGTTTCTAATCAAATAGAGACTGATCATTTGGCCAAGTTCAAAGGTCATCGTCTGGAAGAAGCACCTGAATCGCAGAAAGGTCCCAAATTAGGTATGAAATTTCATGAATTCAGTTTGAAATTTTACTGTAATTGATCAATTACCTTTTGACATACAATTGTATGACTGTGCTTGTAACTGATGCTTTGTACAAGTTGTTTGCCATATTTTCTTTAACTGTAGTATTATTATTTATTTTGCTGTACTTATTTTATATCAGGATGGCATTTTTGTGTGTGTATGTGTGTGTGCAGAATGGTAGATATAGTGCATTGTTTTTGTCATATTATAATTTGACTTTGTTTTGTTATTCACTTGGCCTATGTTGTGATTATTACATTATGTTTTGTGGCAGTGATTCACAATATCAGATTTAAGGACTTTCATGTGGACTGGAACGCTACGAATGAGATCTATAAATACAATGAGTCAGCGTCCTCAAAGCTCATACGAAATGTTCGCCAGTCCTTCGGGTGGCAGAAATGTACGTAGTGTTGTTCTTAATTTTTTTTAAAATTATGTTTTTATTAATATATTAATTCTTATTTATTCATCATCATCATCAAATAGTTTGACTTGAGCAGAACTTTACCACCCTAACAGTCCTTTGGAATTTCTTCCTCTCATAGACCTGATGTCCTACCTCTGCAGCCATTACGCTCAAATCATCAGTGACATCCTGAATCCATCTTCTCTGTGATCTTCCTCTTCTCCTCTTTGCCTCCTTTCATAATTGTTTTTCCCACCCTTTGTGTCTTTTTATATGACCAAAATGCTTTATGTTTCTCATTATTATTTGTAGCATCAACCAGTTTTCTTTGATTCTGAGTTCGTTCCGGATAGATCTATTTGTTCTCTTCTCTGTCCATGCTTTATGGAAGACTCATCTGTAACAGTTATATTCAAAGCATATATATGTTTTCCCACTGCCTGATTAAATGTCCATGCTTCACAACAATATGTTACCACTGAAAATATGCATGCTCTTAGTATTCTGAACTTTGTTTTCCTATCAGTTCTTATTGTTCATGGCTAATTTATATCAATTTTTGCATGTCACAAATGTTCTGTACATATTGTATTATGATTTATTTCCTTCTGGCCGTATGCAGTTTTGTAATTTCTATCTTTGAACATATAATTTACATGACTGATGATTGAGCTTATGAATTTTTTTCATTTTTAAAAATTTGATTCAATTTACATCAAGTGTTTTTAAATAGTTCTTTCAATTATTTGAGACCAGTCTTTTGCAGTTTTTTTTTTAAAGAAGTAAATGATTGTACAAAGGGCTGGCATTAAGCCTTTGACTGAAGGAAAATGAAATAGAAAACTGAAATTTTGTATGGTGATTATTCCTTTTCCATATAGTAGCCGCGCTTCTTGGAACTTTGCTTGGTCTTGACAAGATCTTGGGAATAGGTTGCTTTCTTATTTCAAACAGAACCAGACATCACATGTTTGTATGATTTCTTCATCTATGTCCAAATTATTTCCTTTGAGCAGTTTTTTTTAAGATTTGGGAGAAGAAAAATGTCTGACTGTGCCAAATCCAGATGGTGAGTGTAGAAGAATCTCATGATTCGAGTTGCTGGCTTCTAGCTGTACAAGCCATGCTTTGTGAGAGGATGTATTGTCTTGAAGCAATGAAAGATTTTGAGTGTGGGCTATCCCTATTTTTCTGATCACAACATTTCTTAAAATTTGGTAAGAAAATCTGCATAGTATTGTCCTTTAACCATGTTGCAAAGATGCAGGCAATATTTCCGTGGAGCACCTTTGACGTCCCAAAAAAACCATTACTTTTCTGCAGATTTATGTGTTCTTGGCTTAAGAGGTGTTGGAGATCCCATGGGTTTTCCATTGCAAGCTAGAAATATTGGATTATGGGTTATAATGGTAACCCAAATCTCACATACTGTCATCATAATGTTTTTTGGCTTAAACTTTTTTTGAATAACTGTCAAAGCAATTTACTTAGTTCAGTCTGTTGTGTAAAATTCGTATAAATTTTCTTTCATTAAGTTGTACTGCACTGGCTATCTACTCAATTGTCAATTAAAACAAAAATCCTGGTCAGTGATTTTCTTCACTATTGCATCATTTTCGTTGTTGCACTCTGTGGCTGGTCTCTCAGATCTTGACAGACCAGCAACATTTGAGCGGCCACACTTTTCTGTATACACCAGTTTTTTAACAGAAGGGCAGAAATTATGAAACACTGGTTCCATCTCCCTGTGTCCTTCCTTTCTTTTGTTCACTTGAAGTAATGACTATATAATCAATGTTGTTTCATGTGTAACCTTGTATTTTCTGTATTTACTGTATTTTCTAGTTTACACAAAAGTTTGGGTAGCCTTCTTTCCAGTGCCGTTTCATTAGGCTAGTGAGTCTGCCTCAGTATGTCATATTTGGGGCAGTCTTGAAGTATGTGCTCTAAAATCTTGGATACCTGTCCTGGATTTGTGGCTTATACATGTAGCTGTGAGTGGATTGTGTCCTGTTCTGAGACACAGAATAACAACTTGTTCTAGTCTGCTTATATTTTCATAGCCATCCTGTGTTAGTATTGGTGGTTTACTGGTTAATTTGATCATCATTTTCTTTTGGTGTTAGGTAACTGGTATAATCAGTTGCTCTTCTGCAGCATCTTCCTTATCTTGTCCAGTCAGTAAGCTGTTTCAATTATTGAGATTCCACAGTGAGACAGCATCCAATTCAAGACGACCTTGCGCTTCTTGCACAGTTCGGAGAGTAGAGTCAGTAGAACTGGTAATTTACTGGACTTATGTGCTTGGAGTACTGATTTTGCATCTGTCAAAAATACAACATGTTGTCGATCAAGTTTAATGTTCAACAGTTTCTCAGTTGCCACCTTGATTGCCTGGATTTCTGCTTCATAGTTAGGACAAAAGTTCCCTGTTGGAACTTAAATTGTAACTCTAATGTTGCTTGAATATTCTTCTATGTACACTCCTGCTCCTCCATTCTTTACTGCTGTTTCCGCTGACCGATCTGTGTATATCGAATTCAGAGATCTTAGGGGTATTCTGCATTAAGGAAACTGAGATTTGCTGTCATAAGATGCATGCTGTTATTTTCATCCTTGCAGAAATTCCTGTATATTTCTGCAGATGTTTCTCCCTGTAACATCATACATTTTATCACAGTCCTGACTTCTACATTGATCTTACGAATCATTGAAGCAGTAAATCCTGTCAGTAGGGTTGGATACATTGCCCTGTTTACCATATATGATCAGTTTTGTATTGCTACATTAGTGACGGCCATATGAATTTTTGTGGCGGTACGCAGCTGTTTCATTCTGGAATTAGTTCACACAGGAAACATCTCACAGTTTGTTAGCATTTCATGTGATTTTCATTGACACAGGAACGGAGCAATTATGGGGTGACCTGTTGCAGTGAAGTTGGAACCGTACTTATGAACAATAGCCACAAAAACCAGTTGAAGAAACAAATGTATACTTGACATGATCAGTGCAAATATAAGGAACTTCGAATGTGCCTAGTTCAAACTTTCTTCTATTCTTATTCATGGTCAGGGCTAAGAGTTGCGATGAAGCCATTGTATTTAGTTATCTGTCTTTGTTTCTGATGAGATGGGCAATTGTATTTGTCTCAGTTACTCTCTCTGGTAATACAGTTGACTTAGACACAATGGTGGTAAACTGCAGAATTGAATTACAAACATAGAGGGCTTAAATTCTCATTACTGTATGCTCCCTAATTCACCCATAACAAATGGGTACCAGCACTTTCAAAGTTGGGGAACATTGAGAACCATCACTGCAGTTACCACATAAGTGCTCTGCCACTTACTTTTTCTAATTTAGCACCAATTTGGTGGTGCTATGTGCACTGAGATATTGATTGTAACCAGTTGTCTATTTGTTGTAACATGAAGAAATTATTGTATACATATATATTCCTCTCTTACCGTTATGTTACATAGGACCTGCAAGTAATTTCTCCATACCGCTCTGTCCTGGACAATTCGCTCAATCTCTTCCATGAATTTGAGTCCAATATTTCTTGCCTCTCTCAGCAAAGTTTGTTTCAGGGTTTCCCCTAGAGAAATTATTATATGTAGTATATTATTGATAACAAAATATCAGCTGAACATATATATTTCTATAACAACTATATAACCCACATCTATAGCTTGATAGTGATACATGTTGTTAGCTAGACCATGCTTACAGCTAACTTATGCTTGCAGGATAAATATATCGTTAAATAATACTACATACTGGACACAATATCCTGGGGAAAACAAAAGCAAACTTTTGATAGATGTTAAATGAGAACTTAATGTTCATTTTAGCAGAGACTAGATCGGACCATCAAAAAAAAAAAAAATTTGATGAAATATGTTTTTATCCAAATTTTCACGTTTAAAATAGGGGAATCATTTTTGTTTAAAGTTATAATTTTAGTGACGTTTTGAAGTCCATTTTCAGTGGGAACTCGTTTACAGCGAGGCTACTGCTATGAGGCAGTGATGGATGACAAACCACCTGATATTTCTCACTTGGTGTTTGTCATTCATGGTATTGGTCAAAAGATGGATACTGGAAGCATAGTTCGCTGTACCAAGGAGTAAGTCCATACTGTAAAGTGCTGTCCTTTTGATGTGTTATTATCTTTTGATTTCAGTGTTTATGTTTTTCTTTCTAACTAGATCCACTTTGTTTAGATTGACTGACCATTATATTAAGTGTGAAGCATACGTTTACATTCTATTTACTTTTGTTTAAATGTCTATACGTAGCATGTATTTACTATTTGCATGTGTATGAGTGTGAAGCATGGATATCTAACAAGGCAGTGGAAAAACATGCTATTTTGAAAATAAGTGTTACACAAGAGTCCTCAGTATACCATGGATAGAGAATAGAACAAAAAGATTTATCCAGAAATAACTTAGAATCAAAGAAAACTAGCTGCTGTTACACATAAGAATAAGAAAATTAAAAGATATACAAAAAGGTCCAAAGGGTTGGAGAAGACCATTGTGGAAGCAACCTTGCCGGAAAAATGGAGAAGGGAAGACCATGGAGAAAGTGAATTTAGGATGTAACTGATTTAAGCATGATGACTGCATAGGCGAGAGATCTGGCTTATGAGAAAGAGAACTTCTGAAGGACTGTTAGGGTGGCAAAGTTCTGCTTAGATCAAGCTATTGGATGTTGATGATTTGTTATTTCCTTAATTTGGTTAATATTTATATATTCACAGAGTGCGAGAACGTGTCAAATACATGCGGGCAAAGATGTTTCCAGATTTTGATAAGACAGGTCAAAGGGCAGAGTTTTTACCCGTTCAATGGAGGTCATCATTGAGGCTGGATGGAGGTAAACACTTATTGTAATGATATATATAACTAATGGGTAATTATTAAGGAGCATCAATTGTAGAGACTGGTTCATCGTAGATATTTATATAAATATGGGTGGAAAGATCAAAACACATATGGGTGGTAAGATAGTTAGACAAAGTATAAAAACATTAAATCAATGTTTTTTTTAATCAAGAAGTCTTTATCAATCACAAATTGCCATCCAAACACATTCTCCTGGATCATATTTTCTTGCTTATGAGATTACTATCAAGTATGACTTTGTTATTGCAGACACAGTTGAGTCGGTAACACCACACAAAATGAAGGGTGTCAGATCTGTTCTCAATAGTTCTGCCATGGATGTTCTATATTATACCAGCCCATTGTACAGATCAGAGGTAAGATAGTAGTTTAACATTGCTAGTTATATTCTATTTTCTCTTGATGATAGTTTTTAGTTCATTCTGTTTTTGTTGTGAATGGTCTGTACCATATTTGCATGTCTTATTTGCTTTGTTTGTAATCATTGTCTTCTAGAAAAACTGGTAAAGAATTTATGTCTCTACACCGAGTACTGTCCTATAGATTGTCAGTGTCTTGTAAGTCATTGAAAGTGACAGTAGCAAAATACTTACACAGTAGCTCCCCCACATTTTCTCACAATTCAGAAAATCCAGGTACTCACTTTTAACCCGGGTGCCGGGTTAATCTACTATTCTGGGAATTTAACATTGTCAACATGTGCACAAATGTAACTGACTGCCACTGAACTATATTGTCTTCTCAATTACCCATGAAACTTGATTACATTACACATTGCATGTTCAACTTTTACAAGAGCCAGTCTTATATTACCTACAATGTATTCGGAACAAATATTATGACAGGCAATTAGTCTTTAAAGGCATCATGTTCCCAAAAATAGCATTACTGTATTCTAAGTACTCATTGACAAACAGCGTTATTTCTTTCTCTTCTACTTTTCCTTTCACACAGACAGACAAAGCAGTCATTGGCTAACAGAGGATTCAGTGACCGACACAGCTGTCGGTTACTGACCCAGCAGCTGGTGGCTGATACAGCAGCCGGTGGCCGGCATAGCAGTCGGTGGTGTTTTGCAGTCAGTGGTGTTTTGCTGTCTGTGGTGTTTTGCTGTCTGTGACAGTAGTCAGTGATTGACATAGCAGTTGGTGGTGTTTTGTAGGGCAGCCAAAAAATATATATCTACTGTGATGATCTGTGGTGATCCTTTTCAAGATACCCAAAGTTTGAACCACACTATGAATACCTACCTCTACTGTTATTTACTAGGATGTCTTTAATCTATCTCTCTTTCCTATTCCTTCTGGAGTCCACAGTATGGCAGTTCCTATGATGATATCTTTATTGTTTCTGAGTATATGTCCTATTAGTTCCAGAATTTGTCCTTTTATCAGTGTGCATTTCTTCCAGAGTGTTCTACATAAAGTATTGAAATTATAATAAGAGTTTCTAGTTGACTTGTATCCGCTGAAGTTGGCTGTAGAACCAACTTGATTTCACTGTGAACAGAACCATCGGTGCTAAGATTTATTCAAGAGATAGCAACACGTTTATGTCATACAGCCAAAGCCAAACATATATGAATGTTGCTAAATACTGTACTCGGTTTCTTCTATTTCCAGATAACAAATAGTCTCAAGTCAGAGGTCACAAGGTTATACCAAACTTTCTGCTCCAGGCATCCTTACTTTGAACCAAGCAATGGAAAAGTTTCAATAGTCGCTCATTCCTTAGGTAAAACAAATAGTTTTCATATTTTACCATATAGAGTTATAGAATAGAACAGTTGCTGAGTTATACAGGGTGTTCAAGATAATAGCAGCCTGTGAATGGAGTAAATCTGGCATATATGTATGAAAATGAGAAGGTTCAGTTATGACGTAGTATAGGTCAAGGTTATGTGACGGTATGTAATTGTAGTGCGGAAGGGGCGATGAACAAATGTGACGTAAACGAGCTAGTCAGAACCGGTTTAAATAGTACATAAACATAACGCGATAGATTATCTGGCAACTTTCGATTTGTCAATGGGGCTGCTTTAATCTTGAACACCCTGTAGAATAGAATGGTTGTTGAATTATAGAATAGAACAGTTGTTGAGTAAGAAAACTGATCATCTCACCTTAAAATGATGCAGTCTTATTGAATGATCTTTTATTTATGTAAGTTTAGAACCTCACAACAATTTCTTTTTTTCAGCATATATGTACAAGTTGTTGCCATGACTATTATTAATAAGAGTTATTACTGTTGGTGGTAACATTGTTGATGCAATTTTTATGAAAAATCTTAGTCTAGTTTCTTCTTGCTGCCAGCAGAAATAGAAGACTTGAAGTTAGGAGGAGCATAAAAATAAATGACTTTTATTTCCACATATACAATAATTGTTCTTAATAACAAATGTTACTGTCTTCAGCTTTCCAGAAATTACTGATCTCAACATAAACATAACAATTGTTGTAGTTGTTTATTGAAATTTGCTGATTTCAGTGATTGTTTTAATATAGTGATTGTTTTTGGGTGTGAAAAAATTGCAGGTGCTGTGATATCCTTTGATATCATCACTGGTTGGAATCCAGTCAATCTGTATGATCAGCTGATGAATTCACTGCTGGTAAGTTTAATATCTAGATCTGCTGTAGCATAGTTATTAGTGAACTCTCTTCTTAGACACATGGTCCGGGTTCAATTTCACAGTGAACGTGAAATATTGTTCCGATCGTTAAGTCTGTCAGGTTGACCCAGCCTTAATTGGATACCAGGAAAAGCGTGGGAAGTAAAGGTGGCCGGCATGATGTTGACTACATCATCCATCATGTGCCGACGGTTAGTGAAAAATATGCACCTAACACCATATTTCCCAATTTACCACAAGGTATGAAAAAGGGTTCCTTTTTTCTTTTCTACTTAAAGATATCATCCTGGGCAACTCATTCAATCTCTTCTATGAAGGAGTCTGATATTTCTAGTTTCTCTTAGTAAAGTTCATTTTAGAGGTTCTCAAAAGCATTCTTTCTTTCTTGAACCCTTTGCTGTCACTTCCATGCCTGTTTCATGATTCTTTAAATAGATCTTCTCAGAATATGCCTAACATATCGTCATCTCTTTTTTAAATTAACAATTGTATAACTGTAACGCCCGGGTGGTGCCGGGACCCACAAGGGATGTAAAGAATAGTACCACTGCAACCTTCAATGCATGTCGTAAGAGGCGACTGATGTAGGCCCTAGGGATGCTACCCTAGTAAATAAAAAGCAGTGCAGAAATCGGATGTGCTGGCCTACTTGTGGATGCATAACTGGCACAATGTACAATCACTGTTAGGCTCAGATCACATACAAATCACACAGAGTGATTGACAAGTGGTCGATGTGGAGCTTTCGAAGAAGAAGTAAAACAGTAATACTTAGTTATATGAATAGTGATATTTAAAGGGAAGCTAGATTAGAAATCAAGATCTATTTCTGCAATTATTAAACACGGCTGCAGAAAGCACAACTGAATACTTTGAATTGTAGTCTGAATTGTAAAAAAATATTCGATTAAAATAGAATACATTTTTAAAACATCCATATGCTTAGATATTCTGTGTCTGTTGTTAATACAGTGAGTCCAGGTAGACACATCATCCCAATCAACGATCACATACCTAATTTTGTCATACAATCTTAACTTTAGCTACAGAAAACAGATAGATACATTTTGAAGAAAATACAACTTGCTGAGTCTTTGTGCTGTCGTAAATCTCAAGAAACCAGAACACCAAAATGTATAATGAGAGAAAGCGAGCAACGATTCTCAAACATAGGTTGATTAACTATAATTGTTAAACATATTTTTATTTCAGGCAGAAGAAGAAGAAGATGCAAGTGGAAATGATGAATTACTTCAGGATGTGAACATTGCTAAAGAAAAGTAAGTTGATATTAGAAACTAAACATATTTATGTTTGCTTGCAGATCCAGAAATGAATTGTCAATCATAAACCTGAGATAGAATGTGATGACTCCCACATTGCTCTTGTTTGAATCCCAGCATTAGATCATTAGCCAAGACTCACAAGCAAATTCACATGAAGCTTCCTTGAAATGGGAAATTGTGCTCTTTGCCTGGACAATGTTTAGTTTAGTTTTCCAATCTAGCAGTCATCTGAGCATTTGCACTTTGACTTGAGATCATGGCAGTGCATTTACAGGTTTGTCTGAGTTGTGGTGTGTTTCACAGAGTTTCACTGTCTGACTTGCTGTATTGATCACTGAGTGCAGGACACTAGAAGAGATGGTGTGCGACAGTTTCTTGTGATGAATAGTCACACAGATGACATTGTGGGACAATCTTTGGTTGGATGCGATGTAGGTGAGCATTCAGGAGCACATTTTGTGTACTAAGTCAGAAAATAATGATGGGTTCCTGGACAATGTTTAAAGATTGATTGACTACACAACAACAGTTAAATTTCTATGATTCCCTCATGGTGAAACTTGCTGAAAACCCAACGTTTCACTCTGAACTTGGAAAAACATTATTTTAGCTCAATTCTGACTTATATGTGACAGACTGTGCATAGGAGTTTTATTAATAGATTTAGAATGGGTAGAAATTGAGAGGTAACTGCAGGAGATGATAATTCCTTAAATAAAAGCTCAGAACCAGAGCGTATATTCGTAACCCAGTATATATGGCAAGCTTGTAAGAGTGACAGGAATGCTCACTATTTTGACTTATGTTACCATCTAACAGTACCAGAGGTGAAAGTCCCATTGGTATTCACAAAAGTCAAAATGAAATACCTGGAAAACAATCTGAAGCTTATAGTTCCATATCAGCTTGTTTTGGAATATCCGATAAGCCATACAAAAATGATTTTGCATAGAACTTGACACTAACTGCTAAAGTGTGACCAGAGCAGCAGATCTAGTTTTGCTTCTTCTTCTTCTGCTTTACCCCTCACCTCCAGGGAGACATAGGTCTGCAACCAAGGTTTTCCAAGCCCTTTTATTGAAGGCCATCTTTTCCAGATCTCTCCACTCCCTCCATTTTCTTGCATTCCGTTTTCAACTCTTGCCTCCAGGTGTTCATATGTTTTCCCTTACCTCTATTACCCTGGGAGTTCTATTTGTACATCTGTCTCGTGATGCTGTCAGTAGGTTTCCTCTGCGTATGCCCTATCCGGTGTCCCCTTCTTCCCTTATCTCTTGTTCGACCTGTCGTTGTCCATAATATCCCAGTTCTTTGTTTGTGATCTTGTCATACCATCGTAGATGGTGTATCCTGCGCATCTACTTATGAATGTCTGCAACATTTTGGTGTTTCCCTTAGTTTTTCTCCATGTCTTTGAGAACATCCTTGACATTTGTGTTAAATATTCTTATTTTAGTTTATATCTAGTTTTGCAACAGCAACAAATGTTACCACAAGAGTTATACATGCAGTAATTAAGCAATCATTAATGTCTTCTAAACAAGACTAGTAATAGGATATAGATCCGACAAAATTGGATATAAACCAGAGGCTAAGGCAATAAAATATGATTGCAATGCATATTCACATAAAATGTATTAAGCTACAACCAAAACAAAACATTGGGACATATATTCATTGTAAAATAAAGGCTGGCTAGGGATGTAGAAACTTGTAGAGAGATCAGAAGAGAGAAGATATTGGTTGTGTTATTGATTTATTGATTGATTATATCTCAAAACAGCAACTTGTACTACTGGCAAGTATTCAACTTTTGTTGTATACCCGTGACTACATAACTGATGTGATTATATTGATTGAACTCGGTATCAATCTTATAACATTTAATCACACATTGGCTTAGCAGCTTGTGAGTAGTAGGCATATTTCAGATGACTGTATCTTCAATATGTACTTTTATCACAGCTATCACATATTGATTACAGTCTTATAGCATGTTGCTTTTTATAGCTCAGGACACACAGATGTGTTGCTTCACATGATGTGTCAGGGTCAATAAACATATTGGAAACAGATTTTTTCACACATTTACACCATGTGTCAGGGTTACTAAGAACAATAGTAAGATTTTTATCACCTGTTGTGTTAGGACATACCCATACTGGGTGAACTGAGAAACAACATGTGGCCACACTCAGTTGACCTGCAAAAAAACATTGGAGAAACCTGCAGCTGACTACCCAGTTTGTGGTCCACAGTGAATTAAGTATATGAACAGAGATTGCCGGAGAATAAGAAGTATTAGGACCGGGAAATGCACTAGTCATGATATGTCTTTGCCCTCCAAAGGAATAATTCTGGTAACAACTCTTATTTTTCCATTTTCCTGTTACAGAGTTCAAGACCTGGAGAAGCTGATGAAGTCAATAAGAGCTAGACAAGGAAAAGTTGTCAAGTCTTTGCCTTTTAATGTAAGTTATTCAATTTGTAACATAGAGCAAGTATAAACATTATAGCATAAAGTTATACTGCTCTAGATGATAATTCATTGTAAAACTTTAGTGGGAAGTGCTATGTCCAAAGTTAGTAAGGTTGAAGATGAAAAATACATATCAGCTATTTCAAATAATTTCACAATCGTAAATTGCAATGTATGGGGTATTTTAATCCAACTGTGTTGTGGTGTTAGTCAGGAGTTATCAACTGTGTTGTGGTGTGAGTCAGGAGTTATCAACTGTGTTCTGGTGTGAGTCAGGAGTTATCAACTGTATTGTGGCATTAGTCAGGAGTTATCAACTGTGTTGTGGTGTGAGTCAGGAGTTATCAACTGTATTGTGGCGTTAGTCAGGAGTGTTGTGGTGTGAGAGTCATCAATTATTAATTATGTTATTGTTTGAGTCAGAAATCATTGAGTTGTTATTTAGATAAGTGTTTAAATTATCAAATATAGTAATAACAGATGTTGAGATAAGATTACTGTATGAAAAACTGCTATTACCTTTGCATTATCCCAAACAGGTTGAAAATTTGTTTACTATTGGGTCACCATTAGCTGTGTTCTTAGCCTTAAGAGGAGTGCGACCTCAGGGTATTGGTACACAAGATCACATTATACCTACATTACTATGCAAACGATTGTTTAATATCTTCCATCCATCTGACCCTGTTGTGAGTACATTTGTCATGTCTCAATATTTGCATTTCTCTCCATCATTACATTTGATCACTGAGAGCCTTATCTTGCATATTTGTAAAAACTACTTTTAGTTTATTTTGTTATAGGTCTCAAAGATTTCTTATGTTGTTTACCACTTCAGTTCCAGTAAGGTTTTATCAATGCACAATTCTTGTGTGATAACCATGATTCTTTCCAAGAAAATCATATGGGAATAGAAGGATTGAAGGAAGGTTTTCAACATTAATATAAGTTAATAATAATAATCACATCTGATAGTAGACTGGACAGAGAGATCGAAAATAGAATCCAACAATCCAACAACATTACATACCAACTTACCCCAATCTTGAAACACCCAGTAATTTCAGTAGAGACTAAAAGACAGATTTTAAATGCAATCTTCATACCAACGCTGTGCTACAAGCACCAAACATGGGCACTGACAAAAGAACAAGAAAGGAAAATTACCACCTTTGAAATGAGATGCTTGAGGAAAGTGGTAAATAAAATAAGAAGAGACCATATAAGAAATGAGGAAATTAAAAGAACAGTTAGAACAACACCTGCTATTAGACTCATTGAAAAACAGAGACTCAAATGGTTTTGCCGCTTCGTGAGAATGAACTCGAATACACCAGTTGCAAGAGCATACAACCTGAAAATGGAATCATCAAGAGGAAGGGGCAGACCAAGAAAAAGAGGGGTTGACGGAGTTACAGACATCTTAAAACTCCACAATACAACAGCATATCAAGCGACCGAGCGTGCACTATCTTGGAAACTGATCATCAGTTAAACCTGTTACGTCTAATGGCAAAAAAGCAGAGAAGGACAAAAGAAAGAAAAGAAGAAGAATAATATAGTTTGTGACAACATGTAGTAATGGTGCTTGTCTTTCAACGACGTGTCCGATTTCAACCAGTGTTTACTGGGTTAGCTCTCTATTAGCCTTTGACTGTCCCCAACCTACCAGCAAGGCAGCAGGTTATAACTAGTCTAGAAATCTTTATATTTTCATACTTATGCTCTTGTATTTTTTTCAGAGGATTGATTTATAATAGCTACTGCTTTATGTTTTTTAACTTCATTAACAATGAGAATAAATATTTCATGTTATAAACAAAAGTTTGGGGATACTTTCTTATGCTTTCAGCCTACGGCTGGAGCCTTTAATTCTTAAGCATTATTCAACCATCATGCCTTTACAAGTTCACCATTTTTCTGCACCAAAAAAGGAGCCTTATTCTAAAATTCCAAGTAGAGCATACGCAGCATTCACAGGAGCTATTGATGACCTGACCAAGGAAAAGGGAAAACTTGAGGATAATGGTGACAGTGAAGGAAGTGGAAAGGATGAACCAGTTGACCCCTCAAATCAAATCAAGGGACAAAAGTTTTCTCTCTGTAAGTTAACCAATCAGTTAGTCTTAGAATGAGTATTAGACTTAGAATTAGTTCTCAATGGCCTGTGATAGGTTTGGCCTCACCATTAACACCAAAAACAGAGGTCATGTTCCAGCCCGCCCTAGAGAACAGTATTACGATCCAGTCATCAACATTAAACACCAGCGTCTCCAGTCAATGGACAACTTTGCTTATCTTGGCAGCCTCCTATCCAGATCGGCAAACATAGATTCTGAGGTCCACAATAGGATATTCAAAGCCAGTGCTGCGTTCGGAAGGTTACGTGTCACTGTGTGGGAACGGAAGGGGATAAGCATAGTCACAAAGCTGAAAGTTTACCAGGCCATAGTGCTAACCACGCTGCTGTACACAAGCGAGACATGGACAGTGTATAGCAGACACGCAAGAAAATTAAACCATTTCCACACAAGCTGTCTACGGAGAATACTAAAAATAAACTGGCAGGACAAAATTCCAGACAGCGAAGTCCTCACAAGAGCAAAGATCCTAAGCGTCAACACCCTGTTGCAGAAGGCCCAACTGAGATGGGTCGGTCACATTGCTCGAATGCCTGATAAACGCATCCCAAAACAGTTGATGTATGGCGAGCTTGAAGGGGACAGACGTTTAGCTGGTGGACAGAAAAAATGATTTAAAGACACTCTTAAAGTGTCTTTGAAATGCTTCGATATAGACAATACGTGCTGGGAATCCCTTGCGCAAGATCGCCAAATGTGGCGCTGTAACAACAAAAGAGGAACCCAAATAGCTGAGAATCATCGTATTGTTGAGTCACAGAGAAAACGAGCAGCGAAAAGACAGAGCACACAACACGCACATGTCTAACCTTGATCATGTATGCCCCACCTGTGGTCGGGATTCTGTTCTAGGATTGGACTCTACAGTCACCTCCGCACACACCAGAGAGGTGCAACAGTACACGTCTGAGATTGTTGTCATCATCGCTTGCGATGGACGGCTATTATCAGAATGAGTAGGACATAATGACCACTTTGAGATAAAGGTTAGTCTTAGAATGAATGTTATATACCCACTTTGAGATCAAGGAGATCATTTTGATAAAATTATGAAAATGCAATAGAATCTTGTATGTTCAGCACACTTTACTACTTCTATCTGTTTTCTCTTAACCAGTTGTTAACAGATCATCTTTGTATACTTAGCAATGTCAATGTTATTATTTGCTTTAGACATATAGATAGATAGAGATATGAGAGTCTCTGTGGGAAGTGGTTACACCTTTGTCTTGTGTTCTGAAGATTGTAGATTAGAATCCGGACTGTTCTGTTCACGAGTGCATTTTTTATAGTGACTCCTAGAATTGTTGTAGGAGCTTCGGAGTATTGCTTGTTGCAATACTTTGTGGATGGCGTGCCATTTCTTCAGAGAGAGACTGAGCCATATATATGGTAAAACCCAGGGAAATGAAGTCAATCCTTCGGCTTTAGACCCTTCTTAGATAGATAGAGAGAGATAAAGAGTATGTTAAACATATAAATATTGGGGATTACGTAAATAAGTTACCATATTTGATCTCTGAGTCTTGAGAATGAGATGTACACACATATAACAATGAAAATAGAAAGCCAACCTAGATACACATTGTATGCAGGAAGTATGGACAAACAGTTTTAATTTCTTCATCTAAAAATGCACCTAACCAACCCATAACTGAATATTCTATCGTATTTGTTTGTTCATTTTATTATTTCTAGCGGGTTGGTTTAACAATCGCAAGAAGAAGGATGCAACTGATAAGCTGTCAGCAGAGCTGCAGATGATAAACAGAATGGGCAGGCAGTCTGAGGCACACATGCAGAATGAGATAATCTATACGGATCAAGATGAACTAGACAAGACAGGTAAGTTATTGCCAAGTTGAACACTTCCATATCTGTATGACATGTCATTGTCACCAACATCTGGAGATAAAAATCTTTTAAATGTTTTTTTCAGTATGGACATCCAGATGGACAATCTTTTCTTTCTACAACATTCTGTCCCTAGTATTGTTCATTATTTTTGTTGTTAGCTTTTTTCTATGTTATGATATCAGCATGTTCAAATTTTATTTTTTATTTTAATCATCCGTGTCTGGCCGAATTAATTAGAACACGGCTCTCATGTGGGAGACCCATGTTTAATTCACGGTAAGGCCAAGATTTTTTCTGTTGTGGGCATAAATGAAAAATCCAAACCTGCACAGGACTGCACTAGCCATGCGGCCATTAAATTCCTCAGTCTCTCATCCCACCTATCCTACACCATCCTAAAAAGCGGTACTACAAGCAGTTGCGAAAAGTTTTTTTAATCATCTTTTTGTTTCCTTTGTGCATACTTAACACACGCATTCAACATGTGCCTGAGGCATATACTCAAGATCTATTCGAGTAACAAGACAGTGAAATTAAATATACTATGACTACCACTAGTGTGGCTTTTCTATGTCTATCTTGATACCCAGCTGCTCGGAGTTTGTCACAATGTGATATTGTCACACTGCTTAGTCACTGACATTTTGGTTTTACTTTTGATATGCTTTTGCTGCAGTGTCTAGTATTGGAGAGAAAGCACAACATGTGGCATCCTCCAAGTAAGCTTAATCAGCATTATCTTGCCATTAGACACTGAGCATTGTGGAAGATAGCATCTACACAACTTGTCCTGGCAACTCTAGAGCAGCGACTGCTTGATACCATACACCCTCTTGTTGTAGTCATCATATAATCCAAACAGAAGTCTCATTTAGATGCAAAACAGAAACATCCAGATTACTTTGGTCCTGGCAGGGATCATCTGTCTTTGGACATTCGAGGCAAGATTGGTTGAGACAGTAGTAGCTTTTGTTCTTTTATTGTTGTATCCTTATGCCAGCACATGTTAATACTCTTATCTGTAAAAAAGTTATTGCATTAAGTCAGCTTGTCCGTCATAGTTGTTTCCTGACCGTGGAGCTTGAAATTATTGATCATGACATTGTTAAGCAAGTAGCAGAGCTGTGAGAACATAAATGGTATAACAGTGTTTATAAGTGATACTAGTAATGTTACTTTGTATGTGATCTCCATCAATGTCAGAATGCCTACCATGAGAAGGAAGCTTTTAGATGGGTTTGTGAAGATTTCTTTGTTGAGATGGCTTGGACCTTAATTGGACACATGACTTTTGTTAACAGCGATAGTATTTTGAAACTGGTATTCACAGTACTCTTTTGAGAGTACAAAAGCAAATGCTGTAACCTACCAGCTAGCCCCATTGTTAAGGCACCCAAAAATTTCACAGGCAGCTAAGAAACAAATGATCAACAGCATTTTTATACCTACTTTGTGTTACCAGAGCCAAACATGGACATTGAGCAAAGCGCAGTCACAAAAATAACTACATGTGAAATGCGTTGCCTGAGAAAAGTTACCAACAACACAAGAAAAGACAGAATCACCAACATCAGCATAAGAAAGAAAGTTGGCACAAAACCGGTGCTTGAATTATATAGATAAACAAAGAATGAAGTGGTTTGGCCACTTAATAAGAATGCATCCAAACTCCACAGTATACAGAGTCTTCTACAACAGAACATCGGGAAAGAAGGCAAGAGGAAGACCACGGAAAAGATGGTTAGATGGCGTGGCAGCATCCTGTGAAAGAGCAAAGATAACAATCACACAAGCCACCAGAACAGCGCAAGACAAAAACAGAAAACCACGACACTGGGCAACAACCCGGTAGCAGTGTGACGACAAAAGAAGAAGAAGATTCACAGTACTCCAATTTAGTGCTCTCATAATAATAATATATTATGCTTCATACTGGTCAGTGATCATTTAGAGTATAGGCACAGATGGACTAGTCTCTAGTATCTTATTTCACACAATGACCACCCTATAGCGCCTGTCAATGCTACTGTTACTATGCTAGACATACTCAGTGTAATTTCTGACATTAATCAAGCTTACATACCCACAGACCTGCAAATGTAGCTCTGAAAGTTGACCAGCTACTGCTTTCATGTATGTGCTAGATCTTCATAACATATATATTACATATATACATTTTTTTTTAGTTGTGGAAGAGTTTAAATCTGGTAAGTTTCTTGCACAGATTTCTACATTGCCAGATTGAACTATATTGTTTTATTTGTTTTATATTACATTTTGTGTTATATTACATTTTGTGTTATATTACATTTGTGTTATATTACATTTTGTGTTATATTACATTTGTGTTACATTACATTTTGTGTTATATTACATTTGGTGTTATATTACATTTGTGTTATATTACATTTTTAGGTTGTGATCTATTTATATAATCCTTCCTACAATTTTTACTTTCTGAAATGTTATAAAAATCCACAGCAAATATAATTGATAAATTCTTGTGTCTTTCTTCTTGTAGAAATGATGGAACATCTCTTTAGTAAGACTTGCATTAATATAATTCCCTCTCCCCTATGATAAATCAGTGGGTTGGTTTTCAGTACTAAAATCTTCTTAGTATGGATGGTGTTAACAGACTTATATATATATATGTGTGTGGTCATCATACAAGCAATGGCTATATCATTCTGCATACTTAACCGATTTATTTGTAAATTTGTGAAGCCTTATACATATTATTTTGTAATATAATTGTAGTCTTCAGTGTCATGAGTTTTAGATCGATTTATTTGCAATTGTTTTATCAAAGTATGATGTTATGCAAAAAATAATTCTTAGAATTTAATGCAGAACACAATGAAAGAGAGGCATTATCAGATGGAGATTTGTATGTGTAAATAGCAGGTTATTTTCACATTATTTTTCAAGAATTACAACATCAAAATACAAATATTTATCCACTCTCTCTCTCTCTCTTTAGCCTGTTACGCCCCTGGCGTTTAGGGCAACAACAAACGTACACCATTCTTCCCTGTTCATGGCCTTCCTCTGTATTGTGTTCCAACTATGATTCATTTCCTTCAGCTCTTGCTCTATCGTTCTCCTCCAAGTCGTCTTGGGTCTTCCACGCTTCGCCTACCCTCTGGAGTCCATCTCAGTGCAGTTTTCGTGTCGGAGCCAGTCTCCATGCGCATCACATGTCCAATCCATCTCCAGCGTCGTCTTCGGATGATAGTGCCCATATTCTCTTGTTGGCATCGTGCAAGCAATTCTTGATTCGAGATAGTAGTCGGCCAGTACACGCGTAAGATTTTTCGCAGACAAGTTGTATGAAAGGCGGAGAGTCTGGACATATCCTGTTCTGTCATTCTCCAGCATTCCGATCCGTACAGCAAAGTTGACAGCACACAGCTGTTATAGATACTAGTCTTGGTTCTGATGCTGTATTGGGCAGATTTCCAGGCGGTCTGAAGGGTCATGAATGCACTTCGTGCTTTACTCAGTCTGTTTTTAATGTCAGATCCAGCGCCTCCTTCATTGCTAATAACACTTCCAAGGTATGTGAAAGCGGTTGTATCTCGGAGGGTTTTACCTTCTAGTTTGACTGGTGCTGGGGTTGCTATGTTCAGAGTCATTACTTCAGTTTTCTTCTGATTTATTTTCAGCCCAACCATCTCACTATATTGGTTAAGGCGGCAGGTCTTTTCCTGGATATCTCTATGTGTATGAGATAGGAGTGCGATGTCATCTGCAAAATCTAGGTCTTCCAGCGTGGATGTGAGCGTCCATCTAATACCTCTTGCCTTATCTTCCGTTGTTTTACGCATCACCCAATCTATGACAGTGTTGAATAATAGGGCTGACATAACACATCCTTGTCGCACGCCTGTTTTTACTTCAAACTTTAGTTCTGAAGTTTCAACACTGCATGCAAACTTGCTGTAGCAGCTTTTTATAATATTTATAAAACACAGTGGGATTCCATACCATCTTAAGATACGCCATAGACTTTCGAGGTGTATGCTATCAAAAGCCTTTTCAAAATCTACAAAGTTGATATAGAGTTTGCTTTGCCATTCTGTGCATTGTTCTATGATATTTCTAAGAGCAAATATTTGGCCTATACAGCTCCGTCCTCTGCGAAATCCTGCTTGTTCCTTTCTCAGTTTCTTATCCACAGCGTCAGTAATACGTTGTACGATGATTTTGCTTAAGATTTTACTTGGGACAGAAAGCAGTGTTATTCCACGCCAATTATTACAATCGGCAAGGGAGCCCTTTTGGGTATCTTGATGATGACTCCTCTGTTCCATGCATCAGGTATTATTTGGGCATTCCAAATAGTAGTAAACAAGGGTTGCAATATATTAGCTGCAAGTTCTGGGTCTATTTTGAATAGTTCTGCGTTTAAGTTATCATTCCCTGGTGCCTTGTTATTCTTAAGAGATTTAATTGCTGTAATGATCTCATCCTGGCTGGGTGTTTCAATGCCAATTTCTAACTCCTCTGTTGGTTCTGGTATGTCTGCTACTACCGTTGGAGGTGGTCTGTTTAGCAATTCTTTAAAATGCTCTGTCCATCGTATTTCTTGTTCCTTTTCCGTTGTCAATAGTATTCCATTCTTATCCTTTATGAGAGTATTTGATCTTCTGTAATGTTTTCCGCTTATTAGCTTTGTAATTTTGTACACTGTTCCCTGATCACACTTTTTGCTGCTTCTTCTGCCTGTACTGCCAGGTCTTCAACATACATTTTTTTGTCGGCTCTCACAGCCCGTTTGATTTCTTTACTTGCGCTTTTGTACTGTTCTTGGTATCTTGCTTTCAGTCTTTCGGACTTTGCTTCTAACAATTTTTTAATATTCTTCGCTGTCTATTATTTTCCATGTTGTTGGTGTTATCCATTCTTTTCTTTTCTTTGTGCGGTACCCTAGACATGTTTCACTGCTCTTGCTATATATAGATGCTATGTTGTCCCATGTTCTATCTATGTTGTCAGTTTCATCCGTAGTTTCATTACTTTCTAGGGCTTGGAATCTGTTCTTTATCTGCATTATAAACTTATCCCTTACTTCCGTGTCTTTTAGTCTATCCACATCGAACCTGTTTTGGAGGTTTTTCTGTTGTCCTGTTTTTCTTAGTTTAAGTTTGACATAAGCTGTGACTAGGTGGTGGTCACTACCAACATCTGCACCTCTCTTGACTACAACATCTAGCAACGAGCGTCTCCAGGGTCCATTGATCATTATATATTTATATATAATTTATCCACTAGTTGACAATAAGTTTTGAATCTACTATGTTTTTTTATTGAAGATAGTACAGATGATAAGATGTTAGTAGTAATAGTCTCCATCCATCATTCACTCAACTAATGCTTGTGAAGGAATGACCAATTTTGTCTCATTGACTGGAGTATTATCTCTCTGTTATCAATGTCAAACATGGTCCTTAACTCAATCCCAAGAGAGAAAGATCACAATATGTGAAATGAACTGTTTAAGAAAAGATGTCAATGTTACAAGATGGAATAGATTGAGAAATGATATCCTTGGAATCACATCATGCACTCAACATATTAGAAGACAACAAATAAAATGGTTCGGTCACCTAATGAGAATGAAACCAGATCTACTACCATCTTGCACCTATAACAACGGCAACCCGAATGCAGAACCAGAGGAAGATCAAGAACCCGATGGATAGATAATATCACAGATATCCCACAACATCAAAGACTAACAACTATAGATGCACCACATCTGGCACAGGATAGAAAACAAACTCCCCATGACACATCATGACACATGTGAATAAGACAAGACAACTGGAGTATCTTCGGTATAGTGTAAGACTGGGCAGAGGTTTCTGGAATTTAACTATTGCCCTTGTGGCATATTGCTTCATACAGATAATTTAAAAATATGTATTTGACAAGAAAAATATTTTTAGATGAAAAGCGTCAGTGGTTACCGGGGCCCAAATGTGGGGTGTAAAGAATAGAACCACTGTTACCTGCCACGCATGTCGTAAGAGGCGACTAAGGCTGAAATCGGATGCATGTATCCGCTAGGGAATGCTAACCCGAAACAAATGCTTGCAGAAAATGGATGCACCAGGCTGTAAGGCGCATAACATGGTGTAACGACCCCTCACAATAAGGAATGGGATAACGGATTCTACGGTTGCCAATCTGCCTTGGAGATTTAGCCACGCAGTAAGAATGTCAGAACTGCCATCACGAGGGTGGCCAAAACTTACTGCGGGAAGAGGTTAGCACAAACGGGAAGCAGAAATCATAGGAATTATATCCTACAGAACTGCCCCAGTATGCAAACTTGAGAAGAAAGAGGTGGCCCACTTACACTAGCGTCCAAGACAAACTGTATGGCGTAGCTGATAATCTGAGGCAGATGGCTGCCTTTATTAAAGAATCCGAAATCCCAATCTAGTGAGAACGAAGAAGAAGATGAAAAGAAAAAACATGTGTCTACATTCTGGACATTTAGTGAAGTAGCATTTGTCAGATTGAAATTTGAAATAAGAATAAAATAAGTGTAATGATAGTTTTATTTTTCAATGTGAGTAATGGGGGTTAATTAAGACTATATTGGTATAGCTCTAAAAGGAACATTAGAACCCCCGTATTGAAAATACCATATATCCCAGTATAAGCTCATATAAAGAAATATATTGCATGTTGTTGTAATAGTAAATGAGTTTGAGTATATCCCCTTGCATGTGTTCACTAGTATTATTATCAGGAAAATTAATCAATACTTGATCTACACTCTACCATAACTCATACTGTTTGACCAGTCTATTACTTGTGGGGGATATGTTCTTCCTATATTTTATGAATGATTTCTCTGCCACATTTTGTATATGACGTTCCCTGTTCTCCTTGTTCATATTTTGGTTTAGGGTATATGATGCCCAAAAAACAAATTTTAGATTTTGGGAACAAAGCATGTATAATTGCCTCGCCACACCACCTTCAGTATTTTACATAATATAAATTTCATAAATTATCGAGTGATAGTTGTTGGTTTGGAGTTTTAAAATGATGCTCTGATCTCTCCTTGTAAGGTCTTATTGTTGGAGCTGGGTGATCATGTATCTGTACACCTTTCTTCCAATGTCTCCCATGACCCATAAATTTCATTATTTGCTGTTTTTAGAATTTGTTTTGCTGTATGAAGAGTTGTTGCTGTGAAATTTTGTTCTTGGTTCATCCCTTTTTAGCCAGCTTAACCTTTTAGCCAGCTTATCTGTTTTAGTATTTTCTCAAATATTTGAATGTACAGAGCCTCATTGCATAAGTTATTTTGATGTCATGGGTTGTAATAAGTTGGTGAGTATCTAGATCTAGTTGATAAAGTTCAGGTTTATCATGACCACTATTTTCTAAAGCTTTAAGGCCAGATATAAGAGTCTAAGAATAATGGTGTTTTCTCTCTGTGATGGAAAAACATCAAAGATGCTCTAAAGATGGTACAAAGCTGTTTATATCGCATATATTGCTGCTGCATATATGGAGCATAACTCCTCCCATACACTAAACAGCTTGTCAGATGATCTGACTGGATGCCTTATGTAGACTCTACAACCTACTTTGATAGGGGCTTTAAATACATCTCTGTCAATATATCCACTCTTGAGAATAGTCATCAGTGGTTTTAGATCATGCTCATAAGGCTGACTTAGTCTAATCATTTGGTTTGTCACATATATTAAGTTCTGCTGTGTCTTCAGAAGTGTATGGGATGGTAAGTTTCTTACTACTTTCTGCAGTTGTTGTCCTGTTTCTAGAAGGTAGTATCTGTCTTTGATTTCACTGACATTGTGGGAGATAGACTTTTGTTTAGTTATGTGCTTTCTGTTGCCAATTTTCCGACAAGAAAATGTGTTCTTCATAATGAAAGAAACTGAACGACATCAAAGATGGATTCATTTCTTTTGATCTAGCTATTCATTGCCATGTTCTAATACATGTAATCTATTGATTAATTGATTGATTAGTTGTTATCTCTACGTCAAAGGTCAGCTACAGTCAACCTTCAATACTTCCTCTTTCTTGCCAGCGTTATATTTAACTTTTCTTTATCCATCTCTTAATGTTTCCTTCCCACTTATATCACTGTCTGCCTCTTGCTCACAACATTTTCCTCTAGTATAGTGTTCAGTTTATTGTTAGACTCTAAATTGCATAATATTTCAGGTGGGTTTTTCATGGTGAAAACCTCAGACTGCATACAAGTATTACTATATTTATTGAGAGAAAACACATTCATTGTTCATGAGGACAAAGTATGTGTCTCAGTACTGGTAATGTCAAACAGTACGTTTATTGTTTATAAAGATCTAAATGTGACAGCATAATAACAAGTATTCTTCTACCAACACTTTGTTACCAGTGTCAAACTTGGTCCCTGACAGCAATGATGCTCGTCCATCACGGGTGGTGATGACCACACAAATTTTCATCCAAGGGACGTGGTTGCGCTATGTTTGTCTATGTGTGCGTAGATGACTAGTGAGCCCGATACGGGCTTGAAATGTTCGTGTACAGTGTGGGCAAGGTATACTTGCACTTGTGGGAAGTTTTACTGCCTTTCTATTTTGACGTCTTTGCTCCATCTGTGCTGTTCTATCTGCCTCATAGGCCGAGGAACCGTGTCGAAGAAGTGTGCGCCAGCTGACAGCAATACACCACAGAAAGCTCACCACATGTGAAATTAAATTCTTGAGGAAGGTGGTGGGGGTCACCAGGAAAGAAAGGTTGTGAAACAAGGACATCAGAAGCAGAGTGGGCATAACTTTGTGCAATGAATACATTGAAAGACAACAAATGCAGTGTTTCTGATATTTAATGAGAATGGAATACAACCAACCACCCATAACTGCACACAATAAAAAGAGATCAGGTACTAGAGCAACGGGAAGACCAATAAAAAGATGGATAGACATTATCAAGACCACACTAAATAAAAATGGATATAACACAACAAGGACGACTCATCTGTCCCTAGAACGCAAATTAAAGCTCTCACTCCTACACTTAACGGCAAGAGTGGACAACCAATTCCATCATCCACCTGGAGAAAGACAATAGATAATAGAAATCGTGACAGCAAGAAAGAACATTCACATTTTATTCATAACCAGTCTGTATTTTGTGTGTGTAGAAAACCCTTCTTATTCATTAGTTCCAGCATTTGGTTGTGGTTATTTGTTTTTGTCTCTACAAGAGACTTATTTAAGGGATATTTCTTTGACACCTTGCTTGTATGTTTTGGTAATTTCTGGGATTTTTTTGTCTTCAAGTTAAGATTTCTGGTTTCTTTGGTTATCAGATTGATAAAGTGATTCATGTTTATTTGATTATGTATCTGTGTGACTGACTTTACACAGACAAGATATTAGGTACAAGCTGATTTTAGATGCTGGTTAACTTTAAATATAGACCAAGACACATGCTGACAGTAGATGTAGGCTGATTTTTTATGCAGGCTGATATTAGGCACAGACTGGTATTATGTGCTGGTTAACTGTAGATACAGGCCAATGGCACAGACTGACAGTAGAGGTAGGCTGATTTTGTTATGCAGGCTGATATTAGGCACAGACTGGTTTTATATGCTGGTTAACTGTAGATGCAGGCCAATGGCACAGACTGACAGTAGATGTAGGCTGATTTTGTTATGCAGGCTGATATTGTTATGCAGGCTGATATTAGGCACAGACTGGTTTTATATGCTGGTTAACTGTAGATACAAGCTGACTTGGCACAGAAGTACTTTAGATATAGGCTCATTTTAGATAAAGCTGACTATGACACAGACTTACTTTAGATTAACTATTGGATTCTCTAAAATGAGTTAATTTTGATATTTCATGTTTGTTTGCCTACACGCTCTGATATTACCAAAACAAGGTTCATCCTTAGGTTGAAAGGTGGCCATATATATTTCATATGTTAGTGATGTTTGATCACATTATTCAGTGTGATAATCAAATGATATATTTCTGATATCCTCAGAGCTGGAGTACCGCCTGGACTACCAACTGAAAGAACAACGTATGGAGAACAGTTACTTGTCTGTGCTGACCTCTCACACTTCATACTGGACTAACAAAGATGTTGCCTACTTTCTGCTCTCCCACCTTCACCCTGAACTACAGGAAGAGGATACTTCTTAGCCATAGTTAATCATCACACAAACACATCATTAGAGTTTAGTAAAACTGCTGGGTAAATCATTGACTGATAAATGTGTGGAATATGAAAACATCACACAAACATATCATGAGAGTTTAGTAAAACTGCTGGGTAAATCATTGACTGATAAATGTGTGGAATATGAAAACATCACACAAACACATCATGAGAGTTTAGTAAAACTGATGGGTAAATCATTGACTGATAAATGTGTGGAATATGAAAACATCACACAAACACATCATGAGAGTTTAGTAAAACTGATGGGTAAATCATTGACTGATAAATGTGTGGAATATGAAAACATCACACAAACATATGAGAGTTTAGTAAAACTGATGGGTAAATCATTGACTGATAAATGTGTGCAATATGGAAACATCACACAAACACATCATGAGAGTTTAGTAAAACTGATGGGTGGTAAATCATTGACTGATAAATGTGTGCAATATGGATATTCATTGTCTTTCTCTCTAAGTTTTGTACATACTCAAGTATATCCCGACTTCCATTTTTTCCAACTGATCTAATTAAACTAACTAAAAATATCTATGTCATACATATAAGTGAACTCAATAACATCAAATTGGTTTTTTTTTATTCGCAAACTATCGATTCAGGTGTAGTCATGGCACATAATATGGTGCCTCTGAGTGATTTTTGCATAACGGCTTGCTTTCCTGATCATTAGTGTCCCTCGTCATTCAGGCGAGCCTTACTTCGATTTCAGACGTACATGTAATTTATATCCTCAAGTAAAGGATCAGGATCTCCTGTAGTCCAACTACGTACCCTGTGCACAATGATAAATTTGTAGACCAAGCTGACTAGCCTCAAACCCAGAAATGTTCACAGCCTGTGGGGTCACTAACTAGTAATAGAATTAATAATATTTAGATTACAAACTAACTAAAAACCATCTATGTCATAAATATTAGTGAACCCAATAAAAATCATTGACATGTAGATTACAAACTAACTAAAAACCATCTGTCATAAATATTAGTGAACCCAATAAAAATCATTGACATGTAGATTACAAACTAACTAAAAACCATCTATGTCATAAATATTAGTGAACCCAATAAAAATCATTGACATGTAGATTACAAACTAACTAAAAACCATCTATGTCATAAATATTAGTGAACCCAATAAAAATCATTGACATGTAGATTACAAACTAACTAAAAACCATCTATGTCATAAATATTAGTGAACCCAATAAAAATCATTGACATGTAGATTAAAAAAAATGAACACAATTGAACACTTTATTTCATCTTTAAAAATGTAAAAAAAATTAAGTTAACTGAATTCTCATAAATATGTTACTAATATTTGAATATAACGAAGGACTTCAAAAAAGCACTTTTAATGGGGTGCTGACCATGAATATACTGTACTAGCTTAGTGACATCCTGTTCTGAGGACACAGCAGTTGATAATGCAACAATACTATGATGAAAAAACTTTGAAATCAAATGTTATATGATTAGAACTCGACTGAATAACAACTGATATTATTTTACAGACTGAGAAGTTGCAATGCAGTATCATAAGTCCTGTCTGAACATACTTGCGAACAATAATCCAGTCTGACTTTTTGATTCCATGATGTAGGTATCAAAACTTCTTTATAACAAAAACTGCATGGTAAATCCTCTTAAATCTCTCATATCCTGCAGAATCAAACATTCAGTAAGCTAGTTTTACAAAGTACTACTGAAATGCAAATCGTGGAATATCATTTACCCGACTTCGCCATCAGCCACAGTAAACGAGCCGTCAATTTTCTAGGCCCCACTTATATGTTCAGTAATTTGCTATTTCTTTCTGAATGGTGAGGTCTATTTTTAACGTTCGTAAAAATCCATGGGAATGAATTGGCTTCCAAACTGCCCACTATGGAATTTGAACCAGGTAGGCTTGGGTTGGGATCGAGCTCACTACCGCTTAAGCTACAGATGCCCACAAAATACTACTACAGACTCAATTCACATCTCAAACAAAACTTCTTTTATCAAATAAAAGACACATGAAAAACTGATATCACAACTATCTGATAAATATATTTTTATTCACATACTCTTGCCAAACTAGTCTTTTTTATGTATTGATCTTTCACCTTTGGTATATAGTTTTATAGATACTGAAGAGAAAGGTTAAGGATAGTGATATTATGGGAAAGAAACATTAAGAGAATGACAAAGAACGGATTGATAGAATGTACCACTTTGATCGGAGACAAGAAGTGTTTGAGATCTAATGCAGCTGACTATATATGTGGATGAGAGTCACAGAGGTGCAGTTGTTGGTGAACTCACTTCTTAGACTAGTAGTCCGGGTTCAATTACACAGCGGACGTGGAATTTTTCCTGCTTGTCACAGTTCTAAGGTCAACCCTGCCTTAATTGGGTACCAAGTACTGGGAAGTAAAGACAGCTGATATTGACCATATCACCCATTGTGTGTCGAAAGTCAATGAAAAATACATGCCTAACACTGTATTACCCTATATACCACTTGGTATAACAAGGGTTCTTTTACTTATATATGTGAAGATAGTATCTAATCAATCAATCAATCAATCTAGATTGGCTGTAGTCGACCACATTGCTGAGATCCCACAGATAAGTTAATGTTTTCATTTCAAACCATTCTTCTTTCAATAACAACATTGTCTTGGCTTATATTCTATAATCTACACAGTATCTTTCATTGTCTGAAATGTACATTTCAAATCTGTGTTTTCACTAAGACATTTTTAACTTACATACTAGTCTATATATTATCTTTCATTGTCCGAGATGCTTTGCGTTTCATTATTTTGCTACCAAAGATCAGAAAACAAAATTTGGATAAATTGAATACATTCGTTTATGATCAGATATTATTTTTCTAAATGTTCACATTTTTCATCAAAATTAATTTCTTAAAACACTTAACATCATTTCATTGTAATGTTTAATCACATTTTTCTTCAAAATTAATTTCTTAAAACACTTAACATCATTTCATTGTAATGTTTAATCACATTTTTCTTCAAAATTAATTTCTTAAAACACTAACATCATCGCATTGTAATGTTTAATCACATTTTTCTTCAAAATTGATTTCTTAAAACACTAACATCATCGCATTGTAATGTTTAATGACATTTTTCATCAAAATTTGTTTTCTAAAACATTGATACTATTTCATAGTAATCAATTTTTAGTATTGAAATCTTCAGTCCAACTCATATTGGTTATTCTGTGTTGTCCATTGTTGGCTTCACTGCCCATTGTTGATTAACTTTTGTATTATTTGTCAACTAAAATTGTTCATTATTTTCAGAAACTGATATTATATTACTGCTGTTTTAATAGACATTCTTCCAAGTTAGATTATGGGCTGCTCTTCTGGTGTTCTAGATAATGGGCTCTTCTGAGTTAGATTATGGGCTCTTCTGGTATTCTAGATAATGGGCTCTTCTGGTGTTCTAGATTATGGGCTCTTCTGGTGTTCTAGATAATGGGCTCTTCTGAGTTAGATTATGGGCTCTTCTGGTATTCTAGATTATGGGCTCTTCTGGTGTTCTAGATAATGGGCTCTTCTGAGTTAGATTATGGGCTCTTCTGGTATTCTAGATTATGGGCTCTTCTGGTGTTCTAGATTATGGGCTCTTCTGGTGTTCTAGATTATGGGCTGCTCTTCTGGTGTTCTAGATAATGGGCTCTTCTGAGTTAGATTATGGGCTCTTCTGGTGTTCTAGATTATGGGCTCTTCTGGTGTTCTAGATTATGGGCTCTTCTGGTGTTCTAGATAATGGGTTCTTCTTGTGTTCTAGATAATGGGCTCTTCTGGTGTTCTAGATAATGGGCTCTTCTGGTGTCCTAGATAATGGGCTCTTCTGGTGTCCTAGATAATGGGCTCTTCTGGTGTCCTAGATAATGGGCTCTTCTGGTGTCCTAGATAATGGGCTCTTCTAGTGTTCTAGATAATGGGCTCTTCTGGTGTTCTAGATAATGGGCTCTTCTCGGTTAGATTCGGGGCTCTTCTGGTGTTCTAGATAATGGGCTCTTTTAGGTTAGATTAAGGGCTCTTCTGGTGTTCAAGATAATGGGCTCTTCTGTGTTAGATTAGGGGCTCTTCTGGTGTTCTAGATAATGGGCTCTTCTGGTGTTCTAGAAAATGGGTTCTTCTGGGTTAGATTAGGGGCTCATCTGGTGTTCTAGATAATGGGCTCTTCTATGTTAGATTAGGGGCTCTTCTGGTGTTCTAGATAATGGGCTCTTCTATGTTAGATTAGGGACTCTTCTGGTGTTCTAGATAATGGGCTCTTCTGGGTTAGATTAGGGGCTCATCTGGTGTTCAAGATAATGGGCTCTTCTAGGTTAGATTAGGGGCTCTTCTGGTGTTCTAGATAATGGGCTCTTCTGGGTTATATTAGGGGCTCATCTGGTGTTCTAGATAATGGGCTCTTTTAGGTTAGATTAGGTGTTCTTCTGAGTTAGACTAGAAGCTCTTCTGAGTTAAACTAGAAGCTCTTCTGAGTTAGACTAGAAGCTCTTCAGAGTTAGACTAGAAGCTCTTCTGAGTTAGACTAGAAGCTCTTCTAGGTGCTTCAGAGTTGGATATACCTGCAGACATTATCATGTAGTGGTTGTCAAGATATCAATTAGTAATGATGTGACATCATTTGTGTTTCTACACTTTGGTTACTGATCCTGTAGTATAGAAAGCATAGACTGTTCAGAAGTTGTTTCTGTCATAAATAAATAGAGGGTTTTCTGATATTAACTCTGATAGCTTATAAACTAGTTTTTTTTTATCCATAAAGCTTACAGCATTAGTAGCTATGAATATTGCTAAATTAATTATCTTTGTTATTACAATAATTGAATATTTATTGTGTTTGAGATGTAATCTGGAACATAATTTATTGAAATATTTGAACTTGCTTAGTGCAGGAAATGATGATGTACTTTATGCATAAACTACAAAAGTGTCATACTCTTCAAAGTTTGCTGTTACAAGGTAGCTACAATTGTGTGTCACCCCCCAAATGAAATAGATGAGCTTGACAACTGTGTAGTGCAGACTTGGACTGGCCAAGATTCTGGCTCTGTTAGGTTAATTATACCGATATTTCAGTGGCTTAATGTATATACTAATCAAGCATTGGAAATTGATATCCCTATGTCTAAACAGTGAGGTATTGTAAAATGAATCGTTGCTGAAATAATAAGCAGCTGAAACTATTGTTAATGATAACAGACTTGATAAATGCAACATCACTCAGGGTATGTGTATATATATATATATATCAGTGTGTTGGTGTGTGTTTACCCCTGGTATTTGTGATGTTAATTATGTTTTCTATTATCTGCATGTTACTGATAATACTTGCTGGTCACATTCTTTTATTGGAATGATTTTCAGACATAATCATGCACTTTGTATTTCACTTGAAGAAGTGATGCCCATCATCAGCTCTACAGACAGGGTCAGGTCATAAGTTTCTGGATGCATGCAAGATACAACAGACTTAGACATCATCATCTATACCGTTATCGTCGATATAAGGAAAGACTGCAGTAAAACTATGTAGCAATGGTGAAACACTTCGATATAAGAAAAGACTGCATTAAAACTATGTAGCAATGGTGAAACACTTCGATATAAGGAAAGACTGCAGTAAAACTATGTAGCAATGGTGAAACACTTCGATATAAGGAAAGACTGCAGTAAAACTATGTAGCAATGGTGAAACACTTCGATATAAGGGAAGACAGCAGTAAAACTATATAGCAATGGTGAAACACTTCGATATAAGGAAAGACAGCAGTAAAACTATGTAGCAATGGTGAAACACATAAAAATAAAGTATTGTAGTTTGACAAAGTACAACAACAAAATACAGTGACGTTTTGACCAATTAGTTATTGGTTATTAAACTGACGTCATTGCACTCCAGGCAGACCCATAGGTGCTCAGTCTCCCCAACAGGTATCGAAGAGTATGCATACTGATGGTTTCACGGCTCGCTGATTAAACACACCTCTCACTCTACCTCTCAGGCATCCAGTTCGACTTGTACAATGGGTAACTCCAAACTGCCTAAATCGCTTGATCGATTCAAAATCGATTTTAGTGTCCTCATCCAACAATTCAACCGATTAATTAAGGCCTCTGATAGAAACGTTGATCAATATTGTTTTTGTAATTTGTAAAACTACAGTACTTTGTTGTTACTTGTTTCATCTATAGCACATATACATGATTTACTACAACAGATGTGTGTATCTGTGGTACTAGCTCTTTAACAGCTAAACACCTATTTGCAGACTTGCTCAATATACGATAGTGAAAAGTGAAGACAATAATAATAATAATAATTCCTCTCGTACCGTTATCGTTACATAGGGCCTGCAAGTAATTTCTCCATACCGCTCTATCCTGGGCAACTCGCTCAATCTCCTCCATGGAACTGAGACCGATATTTCCTGCCTCTCTCAGCAAAGTTCGTTTCAGGGTCTCCTTAGGTCGACCTCTCTTTCTTGAACCCTTTGCATCCCACTTCAATGCCTGCTTTGATATTCGTTGATCATTTCTCCTCAAGGTGTGCCCAACATATCTCCATCTTCTCTTTCTTATAACAGTTGTCACTAGTGGTTGACCAGACAATAGTCTGGGAATAAAAACGAATAACGAAATAAATGTAACACAAAAACATTATATACTCTCCTCTTCTTCTTCTTTCGTTCGTTCTTTACGACCAATTTTAATCACTCTTTGTGATATGTTTGATCTTTGCCAAGAACGTGTATACGTTCCACATTGGTTTGGTAGGCCTCTAAACGCATAAGACTTCTACACGTTTAGGACACATGCATCCGATTTCAGCCAAACCTCCTTAGTCGCTTTTACGACATGCGTGGTAGGTAACAGTGGTTCTATTCTTTACATCCCAAATTTGGGCCCGGTAACCACTCGGACGCATTATATACTAATGTTGGTCGAAACGTTGCTGTATTTTGTCATTGTTTTTGTAATTTGTAAAACTACAGTACTTTGTGATTACGTGTTTTGCCAATCAAATAGTTTTACTGCAGTCTCATATATATTTTAAGAAAATAGTCACATCCTGTGTCTCCCTTCACAGCAATGTTGGTAATCTAATACTGGCTGCTACCTTTGTCAATGTTATTTGCCTGAAAGTCTGAAAGAAATTTAGTAAGTAGTATTTGACTGTTTTGTTGTCCCATTTTGGGAAACGTTTTTTAAACAATAACTTGATTTATTCTTGTTTCTATCTTTGTTTAATTTTATATTCAACATATTTATTCTAGTGATGGAGTATGTTCATAACCTGAGGAAACTACAGATTTTATCTGCTGCTCTAGTATATCAATATTCTTAACTTGCCTTTCTCATTATATTTGTATTGTGTGTCTCACAAGATACTTTATTGGTCACCTTGTGTACATGTCTACTTCAGTCATTCATCTATATTAATGTATTTTAATACTCTACTATGCTCATTTATAAATTATTATCTCAAAGTGCTTCCGTCGATAAATTTATTATAGACATAAATGTAGTTGATGTAAAAAATGATTTATTACAAAATCAACTTACATGTCTGATATAGTCTCAATGACGACGAGTGGTTTAGTTATTTGCCTGTCATACTCAAGGTTATGGGTTTGAATCTGGACAGAGACACATGTGCAATTTTTTCATGAGATCCCTAAGATTGTATCCAGAGCTATTGAGTTTGTACTTTGTGCAATGCTTTTAGCAGATGGCATGCAATCTCTGCCGATAGGGAAGGAGACATATGGGGAAACCAGATGCAATTAAGTCAATCCTTCGCCTTTGAACCCTTTGGACATGTTTGATATTGTCTAACAGAAAGAAATGTCAAATACATGCTGATAGCATTCCATGAAGACACAAAAGAAATATTAGATTGTGATTGGAGTATCTAACAAATATGCAGACTATAATAATGTCTTATATATATTTATTGCTACATGGCTGCTTACATTTCTTTCATATTTTTAAACTATTTATATGATCATTTTTATTATTTGGTGTTGGTTTCTTTTCACCATTTTTTCAATGGCAAGAGTCTTCTTTCTTTCTTGCAATTTTCATGTTTGCTAAGTCCATATATTTTGTAAATACTTTTTCCTGGCTGTGGTCCAATAAAGCAGTCAGGGGCATACATGCAAATTCTATTCAGTTTTCCAGTTGTTCTAGTTATCAGCAGGAAGAAGGGCTAAGGAAGTTGAATAGAAGCTTAACAATATTAACATATCAGACGGGATGAGATATGTGTGTGTCTACACAAGTTGTACATAAGTCTAGTAGTGTTATAACTGGGTGAAAGTTGTACATAAGTCTAGTAGTGTTATAACTGGGTGAAAGTTGTACATAAGTCTAGTAATGTTATAACTGGGTGAAAGTTGTACATAAGTCTAGTAATGTTATAACTGGGTGAAAGTTGTACATAAGTCTAGTAATGTTATAACTGGGTGAAAGTTGTACATAAGTCTAGTAATGTTATAACTGGGTGAAAGTTGTACATAAGTCTAGTAATTGTATAACTGGGTGAAAGTTGTACATAAGTCTAGTAATTGTATAACTGGGTGAAAGTTGTATATAAGTCTAGTAATGTTATAACTGGGAGGTAACATTACCTCAGGGAGGTAAGACGTCAAACATCACTTTAAATGGCGACCATCTAACACCAGTGCAAAAATTCTGCTATCTTGGGTCCACGGTCACTGCCAGCCTTTCTCTTGACGAGGAAATCAACGCTCGGATAGGGAGTGCCGCTACTACATTCGGCAAACTATCAAAGCGAGCGTGGGACAACAAAAATTGACATTGCAGACGAAGACTCAAATATATCGAGCCTGTGTAATTAGTTCTTTACTATATGGCTCAGAAACATGGACAGCCTACTCAAGACACGAGAGGAGACTTAACATCTTTCACCTTCGATGTCTCTCCAAGATTATGAACATCAGGTGGTACGACAAGATAACCAATACTGAAGTACTACAACGTGCAAATCTGCCTTCCATCATGGGCATGCTCAGCAGTAGACGACTAAGATGGTTGGGACATGTTAGAAGAATGGAAACTTATCGCATACCAAAACAAATGTTGTTCTGTGAACTTTCGGAGGGAAGAGGCACCAGGGCAGACCACTGCTCAGATATAAAGATGTCTGCAAAACCTCAATGAAAAACTTTTCTATAGATCCCAGCACATGGGAGGGACTAGCTGATGACAGAGTTGTGTGGAAAGCCAAATTACGGAAGGGCGCAGAGTCTTTTGAAAAGAGACTTATGTATGAGCTGAACAACAAGAGAGAAAAGCGAAAACTCAGAAGTTGTCACAGTAAAACACTTGCCTATTGACCGTCTGTAAAGATGAAAAGGGCCATATATATAATGTTATAACTGGGTGAAAGTTGTACATAAGTCTAGTGATGTTATAACTGGGTGAAAGTTGTACATAAGTCTAGTAATGTTATAACTGGGTGAAAGTTGTACATAAGTCTAGCAATGTTATAACTGGGTGAAAGTTGTACATAAGTTTAGTAATGTTATAACTGGGTGAAAGTTGTACATAAGTCTAGTAATGTTATAACTGGGTGAAAGTTGTACATAAGTCTAGTAATGGTATGGGTTTGGGGGCTAAGACAAGTTCTACATACCCTAGGCAAATATACCATGTCATAACAAGGGGCTAGGCCTAGCAACATTATCATGTACAATACATTTCTTTAGAAAGCCTCAGTGCAAATACATGTGAAGTGTTGCTGCAGCCTCCATGTACTGTAAGGGAGGAGGGGGGACCTCATGCTTCATGAAGTAGACATGAGTGTACATACTGACTAGTCACATGTATGTATATATATATAGAGAGAGATAAAGCTATATGTATATATGATACAGATTGTGTGTGGGGGTCTGACTACACATCTACTAAACAGGTATCACAATGCAATATATTGATATCATGGGGAAATGCTATGTGCTCAAAGCTTGCTATTCCAAACATTGAATTTTGTTGATATTTATAAGATGTGCTCAAAATCAAATGACATGTATGTATTACATTATGTATTGTTACATTCTCAGAACCCTGCCACACCTCCTCTACTTCATTTCTTTCCTTATTGTATTCTTCTATTGTTGTTTCAACTTCTTCTCTGCACGATGTTTCATTGTTGAAAATAGAACATGTTTAAATTGAAAGTGATTGCTGCTTAATATAATAATGTACATCTGATTTGTTTTCTTGGCAGCTGTTATCTTCTTCCAGCCTTGTACCAGTTGTATATGGTGGTGGTGATCTCAGCTGGTTATCACCGTTTTTGTTTTTATCTCAATATTATGGTTATATATTTCTATTTCTTAACACATGTGTTCCAACTTCTAATCATTCCTACTTCCATATATCTTGTTGTTATCTACTTAATACATGGCATTAGTTCATTTAGCACAGGCAGCTGAAGAAAGACATAAATAATTCATAGCATTAGTCATTAATTGCAGGTGATCACAGCTGCGATAGTTTCGATATGTATACAGAATATAGAGGATTAACTACCACTATGAGCATGGGAGGACAAGAGACAATGGTTCAGACCTCCAAGAAGAAGACTATATCTAACAGTCCCTGACTGACAGAGGACTGGAACAAAGCCAAAAGAAGACAGTCACTAGAGAAGTCTGGAATTCTCTCTGTCAAACCTCTACACTCCAGGACAGATGGAAGATGGAAGAAGTAAATAAGTAATTCGTAGATGATAATAAGGATAGACTCACTGAAGTATTCTAACAACACCAGAATTTAAAAGAGATTGATTATACAGATGTCTCACATGACTATAGTGGTGGTGGTCCATAACTGCAACACTTTGTCAGAGATGACAGATCTGAGTACCCCGGACAGTGCTACAGACTATAACTATAGATAGTGGTAGAGTTGTTGACATGTAGACAGTCGGAGGAAACTGTCATGAGATAGCGACATTGAAATGCAAAAACACTCAACACTTGTAGAACTTGAATTTACTGATCTGAAAGATACAAATTATCACATTGTTTAATCATTGTAAACCATACAACACAATATACTTGATTAGCAGACATCACAGAATCAAATCATGGTTTTGTAAGTTGTTATTCTAGAACAAACAGAGAAGAAGAAATAATTCTAGCATGATAGCTTGTCTATCATGTTCAAACAATATCTAAGCTAACAGAGTAGCATGTTGATTCCTTTAAGACCAGTACTTTTCCCATTTCTGATTGACTAAGTCTTGAACATTCTGTGATCTGTCCAATATTGAGTGATCTTACTGTAGCAGATAGATAGAGTTTTAAGCAAGAGTTTCTGAAATAATGAATGCCTATTTGATTCTATGTAATGTATGTGTGTGTACTGTTACTTTGTGCATATGTAGTGTAGTTGTTTAGCAATGATAAACACTTGATATGACTTGCTATACAACAACATTGCTTTTCTTATTAATGATACTGTCCTATATTGAGAAGTTAATGATTCTGAAAGTGTTATGTGAATATCTTCTATATATTTCTTACATCTGATATTGTAGAACTGGTTATTCTGTATTGATTTCATAAGAATGTTGAAGCTCTGACTTGAACTAATGAAATATAACAGATGCAATAGAGAAAATCAAATCATAGAACACATTAAATGCAAGTATGTCACCATGAACACTAAAAGAACATTTTTCAATACTATCTTTCTCCCAATATTATGCTATCAGTGCCAAACCTGGACGCTGACATCAAAAGATAGAAGAAAACTAGTTATAACAGAGATGAAGTGTCTACTCAGAGTGCTGGTATATCGTAGAGACCGATTTACAACTGAAGGCACACATGAAATAGTTTAGCCACATAAGTAGAGTACCAACAGACAGTGCCTCAAAGCGAAATGTTACTCCAGTACAGTGGATACAAAGCAAACGGCTGTCCACGCAAAAGGTGGACTTTATATATAACAGAGGCAACGAAAGTGTTTATGAAGCGCAATATAAAACCCTGTTCTAGAAATCTCTTCTTATCCTGGCGCTGAGATGCAAAACAAGATTGGAGAAAAGAAGAAATAAGATTGAGAGAAATCATTGTGTAGAAATATCTGATAAAGTTAGGACAGTTACATACAAAACTAAACTGTGATAGAATCCTTTCATCATCTCACTATAACTTGTGTAGAGCTAGCCAGTCACAGCTGACCCTTACAGTCTCTATTATATATATATATGGATAGAGAGAGAGAGAAAGAGAGAGACAGAATGTTTAGTCTGGACACATCTTCCCAGCATTTGCTATTTGATATGAGATTCCAACTATGTTTATTCCTGCTGATTATGTATATGTACACTTTATCTAATACATGGAAACCAACAATCTTATCCTGATGCTGTCAGACAAAACAGGATTAGAGACAAGAAAGAAGACGAATCAACTACAAGACATGTTTGTCCATGCACCATCATTTTCTTCTATGCTTCTTGTAATCATTATATGATATTTCTCATAGATAACAAGTTTTTGTCTGTGTGTTATGCTACAGGGTGTTCAAGATAATTGCAGCCCCATTGACAATTCAAAAGTTGCCAGGTACACATTGAGTTGTGTTTATTTACTATTTAAACCGGTTCTGACTAGCTCGTCCTCGTCACATTTGTTCATTGCCTCTTCCGCACTACAATTACACACTGTCACACAACCTTGACCTATACTACGTCATAACTGAACCTTCCCATTTCCATACATATATGCCAGATTAACTCCATTCACGGGCTGCTTTTAAGTTGAACACCCTTTATAATTGTCATATATAATTAGTATAAGCTGTTATTTTTAAGCAAGCCCATGTGACAATTCTGTGATTTCATTGTGCCAATACTGTGATGACATGTGCCTACTGAAGTATGTGATATATATTATATATATTCTTCCTGTACCGTTATATGTTACATAGGACCTGCGAGTAATTTCTCCATACCGTTCTGTCCTGAGCAACTCGCTCAGTCTCACCTATGGAATTGAGTCTGATACTTCTTGCCTTCTTCAGTAAAGTTTGTTTCTGGATTTCCCTAGTATATAATTTCTTTCTTGAACCCTTTGCTTCCCACTTTAATGCCTGCTTTTTTATCTTTTGATAATTTCGTCTCAGAGTATGACCCATTTTCTTTTCTTATAACAGTTGTTATTAGTGGTTGGCCAGACATTTCTCTGATTTCATCACTTCTGAATTTGTCCCATTTTATGTTCATTATTTGTTCTCATACATCTGTTTTCAAATGCATTCAACATACTTTCTATATTTCTATATTATATATGTGAAATACCTTGCAACTAATTTTGTAGACATATGCAGGGTAAACATAGAAGTACAGGCAACAAACATTACCCATCTACTGTTTGTACGTACCTGTATCCTAGCTAGCAACTTGTACAGTTTGCTCATATTTTCTAAATATGCTAGTCATGTTTGTTCATATATGCGGGTGGACACATGTTTTTCTACAATTTTTAATGAAATTGATTTTTTTCTACAATTTTTCATATAAATGTCTTATTGTTCCAAAGTTGAAAAACAAGAAAAAGTCAAATATACCAATCACAGATAAGAAAATAAGCATATCATTTTGTTTTTAAATACATCAGAAATAAAAACAGTGGAAAGACACAAAAAAACTTCACATCAGAAGAGTTTTTAATTTGTGTAGAAATATTGATAATCAAATCATCATGAACTTGTCTATAGGCCTGAATCCTGCATTCTTTGATTCACTTGCAATTATAATCATATTCTTTCTGTAGAGTCTAGTATTCATTCCAGTTACAACATCAGTAAACAAACATACAACTAGTTTCACTTCAATCATTGCTACATGGCATATTTCTTGGGAGAAGGTAAGGGTAAAATAATAAGCAGAAGAGATAAGTTAGCAAACCTGCTGCTGTGTTAATGTTGAAATAAAATATTTCTATGAACTCAGTCAAGTGTTCAATATTATACATCTGGTCTTGTGTTTCATTTCAGTTTCTACTACTATAACAATAGTGTCACATTATCAATATTTAATCTTTTTGTTTCTCTTGTCAGTGTGTATCCTTTTTTTTTTATTAGATGTAATATACTGTATAGAAAGTGTGTATATCAGTGAGATAACCATATGTCCCATATACAGAAAGTGTATATGTCAGTAAAATAACCATATATAGAAAGTGTGTAGGAATATCATCATTATCCAATAGGTAGTTCTAAGCAGAACTTTGTCATCCTAACAGTCCTTCAAAATGTCATGGATAGAGCTACCCATACTGCACTTTAAGCTTACACTGATGGCTCAACTGTTAAGCTAACTACAGAGGCTGAGATTTACACTGTGTGGAGAACTTCTATCAATCAAAAGTTACAATGATAAAACTTCAATCTACCAATAATACATAAACCAATTCATGCAAGAAACTAGTCAACCAACATAGACAAGTTTTGAAAGATTACCTCCAAACGGAAAACAAAATAATAATACAATAGGTAGAGACAAATAAACTTATAATTTCAGTTTGGAATATCTTCATTGCACTCAGGACATGTCCATAGGTGATCCAATCTCCTTTGTAATATCTCTAACAGCGTCCAGGGACTGACTGTACCAGTTCGATGTTGATTGATGAGCTTACTCATATACCTGTTGTCTGCTGTCCTTTTCTGGCCCCTACAATCCAAGCTCTTGCAATCTAGCAGTTGGCGTGGATTGATTTACATGAAAATCCTCTTTGTGGCCACTCTCTACCCCTTGGCTGATACTTCACCCCCTCCGATTTGGTGACAGAGCCAGTCAGCCAGACTGATATCATAAACATGAAGATTACTCTCCAGTCAATATCAACACATATAGACATCCAGACAATGAAAACGCAGACAACGCTAGCAACACTAGAAGCAAGTATAGAAAACACAGGCAACACTAGAAGCAAGTATAGAAAACACAGGCAACACTAGAAGCAAGTATAGAAAACACAGACAACACTAGAAGCAAGTATAGAAAACACAGACAACACTAGAAGCGAGTATAAAAAACACAGGCAACACTAGAAGCAAGTATAGAAAACACAGGCAACACTAGAAGCAAGTATAGAAAACACAGACAACGCTAGCAACACTAGAAGCAAGTATAGAAAACACAGACAACGCTAGCAACACTAGAAGCAAGTATAGAAAACACAGACAACGCTAGCAACACTAGAAGCAAGTATAGAAAACACAGACAACGCTAGCAACACTAGAAGCAAGTATAGAAAACACAGACAACGCTAGCAACACTAGAAGCAAGTATAGAAAACACAGACAACACTAGCAACACTAGAAGCAAGTATAGAAAACAACATCAACCCAACCAACATGAGAAATGCAGACAATTACTCCAGACCATTCTACAAGCTGTATGGATACATTGATAGACAAAAACAACAACCAGACACATTATGTGTTCAGAAATGACCTATCCTCTATCCTAACAAAATGACAACCAGCAGGCTTCCCGGAAGCATAGCATATCAATCACTCATCAATCAACATCAAACTGGTACGGTCAGTCGCTGGACGTTGTAGAAGATATTGCGAAAGAGACCGGAGCACACATAGATATATCTGGAGTGTAATGAAGATATTCCAAACTGAAACTATAGTATAAACTCTCAAATAAGATAAGAACTGGACACACCAAACATATTTCCTTACATAAGCAACTTGTTGTCATTATCTTATCCGTTGAAGACAACATAACATATACTGCTTATTTATCCTGGGTTCGTCATAAAACAAAATCAAATTTACTAATACTCTACGCCACAGCTACAAAGCATGTAGTGTCCTCACATCCTAGACTCGGCGCAGGTAAAAAAGAAACCACTAAATAACGAACTGCCCAACAATCACATATGAAATGAAAATCGTGGCATATCCTAAAGGACGTATCTATCAGCCACAGTAAACGAGTCGTTGATTTTCTAGGCACCACTTATACGTTCAGTAGTTTGCCATTGCTTTCTGAACGGTGAGGCCTATTTTTATCTTTGATACCGTGGGGTTTGAACCAGGTACGTTAGGGTTCGTGATCGAGCTCACTACCGCTCGAGCTACAGACGCTCAACAATCACATATTCTCTACAGCTCTTTGTATTTTCTGAACTAGAAGGTGGCTCATAAACAACATCATATCCCGGAAAATGAAGTATTTCAGTCATGTTAAACGACACAGTGGTTTGGAGAGAACCAGTAATAGAAGGCATGGTCCCTGGTGGTAGAGACAGGGGAAGACCAAGCGAAAATTGCAGCAGGACATCAAATATACATTGAACATGGCGTTAAAAGAGGCGGGAGAACGTGCTAGAGGCAGAGTTTTTCAGGCAGGCTATGATGAAAGCAACATCAGCTTTTAAAAATCTAAATAAAATATGGAACTGCAAGGTATATAGTATTAAAACTAAATTACGAATTTTCAATTCAAATGTTGTATCAATCCTAACATATGCCAGCGAGGTTGGAAAATGACTAAAAATATAGAAAGCAAGTTGAATGCATTTGAAAATAGATGTCTGCGAAAAATAATGAATATAAAATGGAACGAATTCAGAAGTGATGAAATCAGAGAAATGTCTGGTCAACCACTAGTGACAACTGTTATAAGAAAGAGAAGATGGAGATATGTTGGGCACACCTTGAGGAGAAATGATCAACGAATATCAAAGCAGGCATTGAAGTGGGATGCAAAGGGTTCAAGAAAGAGGTCGACCTAAGGAGACCCTGAAGCGAACTTTGCTGAGAGAGGCAGGAAATATCGGTCTCAGTTCCATGGAGGAGATTGAGCGAGTTGCCCAGGATAGAGCGGTATGGAGAAATTACTTGCAGGCCTTATGTAACGTATAACGGTACGAGAGGAATTATTATTATTATGATGAAAGTGACGTTCTGCAAGGGACATGCTACTTGAACATGATGAGGAGGTAACCACGTCTACATCACTCGTCTTATCTATTTTCTCTCCACAAACAATCTCCCACTAAACGTGTTGAGTATACAACTAATGAATCTGTTGTATCAATCCATTGTCAACTCTTAGAAACTTTCACAAAAACTTTATTAATTCTGTATGAATACAGCAAAGTTCAAACACACTAACAAACATGTTACCTAAACAAATAACTTCACAATAAAAATATCACACAAACAGGCAATCAGTTTTATAATCAAGATTGTTTTACAGTAGACCAATACAGTACTATCTTTACAGTATATATTTTACAGTATTATCAAGTCATTAAATTAATAAATATTACATTTGACATGCTCAATTAATACAATAATAGTGATATATCTTCAGTTCAGTTGTGATCAGCAAACGTGTAATGACAGCAAAGAGGTAACAACAGTAAAATCATATTTGTTTTGTAGTAAACATGCTCCTTACCCACTTAGAGCGGAGCTTGTCTGCATCAATTCTCATAAGCTAGTGTTGCCAAACGTCCTCATTTTTGCGAACACGTCCTCATCGTTACCACACGTCCTCATTTCACCAGTAAAATTGAGCGTCCATAAATAATTTTAAAATTCTTAGATTTGTCCGAAATTTTACAAGCTAAGACAAAAATTAACAGATTTGTGACTAACAAAGTTGTGCACAAAGATAATTCACAAAGTGCTGTGATTAGTACTGCAATCTGGAGAAATTGTCATCCACCTATCGCAAAACGATGGTGTGACTATATTGAAAACTGTAGAAGTGGTGAAATATACTCGATATCGGGAAGATAGCACAGTTCTTCTTTGTTATTCCAAACCACAATGCTTCGGTAGAAATACTTTTCTTTAATCCATGCCCAATTAACTAATGAGAGAAATCCTCTTAGTGTTGATCACTCAAGTCAATTTCACTTGTTAAATTTAATTTCAAACATTTCACATTCAGACAACTTTATTGACGTTTGATGTAAAAGAAAGACATGCGAAAAAAAAAGATAGGTCATCAGAAAAATATACAAGGAACACAATTTAAATGAAATTTAATGCTGGGTTAAAGGTCCTCATTTCAGAAGATCAAAATATGGCAATCCTACCTAATCATACTCATACACATTCATTGTATTGATCGCTATTTTTTTTGTATCAGCCATTTGCCATTATGAAATGATAGAATGCTCACTTTCTTATTGTACTTGTCTCGTGGGTTTCAAGACGGAGAATTGACTTCATTGCAATGGGTTTTACCCCATATGGCTCAGTCTCTCTCTCTTCCTGCCTCTCTATCTATCTCTCTCTCTCTCTGATTGGGACGCTACCTGCCGAGAATATTGCACAAAACACGAACTCTGTAGCTCCGACAACAATCATCGGGGGTCTGGAAAAAATGTATTTAGGAATAGAACGCCGTCGTTGGTATTCAAACTTACATCTTTTGGAACGAAAGGCAATGGCTTAACGACTTAGCCATAGAGACCCACTTAGCCATAGAGACCCACTTAGCCATAGAGACCCACTTAGCCATAGAGACCCACTTAGCCATAGAGACCCACTTAGCCATAGAGACCCACTTAGCCATAGAGACCCACTTAGCCATAGAGACCACCTCTTGTATTGTCATTTTGTTCACCTGCACTGTATAAGTTCATCCAGATTGCCCACCTCAAATCAACAAATCATCAGTATAGATGAAGAAATCACCTGTACAGGTGTATCTATCAAATTAGTTCCTTATCTCTACATTTATATCTGGTAGGACTACTTCCATACAATACCTGGTCAAGGTAACTATCACCTCCATATGTTCAGATAACTTCACTATTATCTCAAGCTGTATCTGTTGTCTTATTCTCTTTACTAAGTCTATGACTATCACCACATCTGGTCATTTGATACAAAAGGATTGAACCTGGAAGTTTGTGCGTGGAATGGAAAGGGGGGACGCAGCATGTAGGGATGTGATCTCAAGACACTGACTTGGTTGTACACATCTGGACATGCTGGAGTGCAGGGTAACGAACGTGCTGACTTTCTTGCAAACAATGCACCAACTCAAGCGGGAAGAAGTATGGAAAGAGCCGATATCATAAATGCGATACGCTCTCATTTAATTGATATGGGCGAGTTTCAGACACTGGATCATCTCGAGAGCGAGAATTAGCAGTTAAATTTGGACATGCCACACAGTATCGTCTTCGTGGTAGAGAGAGAAGGTATACTAATTAGCTTCTCATGGGTACGGTGAACAAGTCGACTTTGCGATGGCTGCTGCAGCGGATGACAGAGCACGCATGGGAATTCCCAATGTGCCGTGACGTCGATGGCATAACATAACATTTGATACAAAACATTGAACATATACTGAAGCACATTAAAAATGCACCACTATGATAAATACTGTTGCTGAGAGGGTGAGCAAAAAAGTGTGGGAATGTATTTTCTCCGTGTTTGTCATGAGGTAGAGAGCGAATGGCTGCTGGAATGGAAAGTGAATTTTCAAACCCACGGGTTTGTGTACAGACTACAAGAAAACAATGAAAGTTACACGTGCAATACGATTCCCAACAGCTAGGACCTTGAAAGTGTGTAGGCGTTGTGGCAGTATACTCGGTATAAAAAGACCGTTGAGACAAAACATCCGGTACATGTGCTTACAATGCCACGACTATCAGAAAATGACCGGCAACGAGCCATTGGTATGTTGTCTACCGGAATGAGCTCGAGGGCCACTACCAGAAGGATGAATTGCAACCACAGCACTATTGTACGTCTCAATGAACGTTACGGAGCCACTGGCAGTGCCGGGATAGACGTCGGAGTGGCCAACCACGAGTTACTACCCCTACGCAAGATCGCCATATTGTGCTCAGTCACCTAAGGAATCGTTCTCTCCCGGCAAGTCGAACAGCAACAACAATAGTGGGTAGAGGTAGGCAAGTCTCTCGAATGACAGTCATACGATGACTAGAGATACAGGCCTTACTGCAAGACGACTTTATGTTGGGCCAAACTTGATTCACAGACATCGTCAGCAGCGTCTGCAATGGGCAGAACAAGATGTCAGATGGACTAGACTGCAGTGGAATGCTGTCATATTCACAGACGAGAGCAGATTCAACCTATCCTTTGCTGATGGACGTGTGCGGATTTGGCGACGGTGTGGAGAGCGCTTTGCAGATTTCTGTGTTCGTCAACACAACCGATTTGGAGGTGATAGTATTCACATTTGGGGAGGATTAGTTTTCACCATCGCTTGTCTCTTCATGTCTTCCGTGCAAATGTTAATGCTGTGACATATCGAGATGAGGTTCTGGATGCATTGGTTGCTCCTGCGTTCAGAAATTATCCAGAGATGCAGCTTCTCCAGCAGAATAACGCACGTGCGCACACCACACGCTTAACGCAGCAATATCTACAGCAGCAGAACATTATGACAATTGATTGGCCTGCCGCTTGTTGTCAAAAATCCGAACTGGTCTTACAGTGGATACCAGCTCACTGTGGCATACCAGGAAACGAAAAGGCTGACAAACTCGCAAGGGCTGGGGGAGCCTAACACAACACCACCCAACACAAAGTTTTATAGAAGCAAAGACTCTCCTGAAAAAATCCAGGAAAATGATCTGGAGAAAAACAAATGGTGGATACAACCCAGAGCACGACAGTATAAATACACTAAACAGAAAAGCACAGACCACAGTCTTCATACTTAGAACGGGACACTGCAGTCTCAGAGCACACTTCCACAGAATGGTTCTCAGGGACTCGGCAGCCTGCACCTGTGGAGCACCAAAGCAGTCCCCAGAGCACATCCTGCAAGACTGCCCTAGTCTGAGTGGTGAGAGATTGGAGATCTGGCCAACAGAAACAACACTACAAGACAAACTATGGGGAACCGGTGAAGACCTCAAGCGCACCGCCCTGTTTATGACACATACCGGAGTAGTCGCATAGCAAAAGTTTATCGCAGAAGAAGAAGAAGATTGGCCTCCCCTATAACCAGACATGTTCCCTATAGAACATCTTTGGGACGAGCTTGGACGCAGAGTCTACAGGCACGCCCCGGCAGCTAATCTGCAACAGCTGGAAGATGCTCTTACACGTGAATGGGACTTGATTCCACATAATTTCCTTCACAGACTTGTGCATTCCATGCGAGCCGCTGCCAAGCTTGTTTGCAAGCACACGGTGGACATACCAGATACTGAGGATAGTGTGAAGGAATTTTTTTATTGGTTGCATTTTGGTGTTCTCCTTGCCTGCACAAAATGCAATTAATTTCATAACAATCAAATGTACAAATTAATTACCATCATGCATTGAAAGGAAAATGAATAAGGATTCCAAATATGTAAGCTTGTAAACACTTATATTTACATTTCACACTCTGTTCCTGGATTATACAGGTGTTGCGCTATTAATGTGCTTCAGTATATATATATCTGTTTCTGAAGGTCTGAAGGATGGAAGCCATTTTCATATTAGCATACCATTGCTTCGAACCAAACAATAATATACATTTATAACAAAGTCATTCTATAATTCAATAATTGTATAATGATATTTCTTCTCGTACCGTTATACGTTACATAGGGCCTGCAAGTTATTTCTCCATACCGCTCTAACCTGGGCAACTCGCACAATCTCCTCTATGGAACTGAGAACGACATTTCCTGCCTCTCTCAGCAAAGTTAGTTTCAGGGTCTCCTTAGGTAGTCTTCTCTTTCTTGAACCCTTTGCATCCCACTTCAATGCCTGCTTTGATATTCTTTGATCATTTCTCCTCAAGGTGTGTTCAACATATCTCCATCTTCTCTTTGTAATAACAGTTGTTACTAGTGGTTGACCAGACATGTCTCTGATTTCATCACTTCTCCAGAATTCGTTCCATTTTCTATTCATTATTTTTCGCAGACATCTATTTTCAAATGTATTCAACTTCCTTTCTATATCTTTAGTCATTTTCCAGCTCTCGTTGGCATATGTTAGGATTGATACAACATTTGAATTGAAAATTTGTAATTTAGTTTTAATACTATATAACTTGCAGTTTCTATATTCTATTTAGACTTTTAGAAGGTGATGCTGCTTTGCCAATTCGTATCATAATTTCTTTTTAACATTTCCTGTGCAATCAAAATTGCTGAATAATTGTACAGTAAGCAATAATAATGATTATCTCAATGTAACAGTTTTGCAATATTAGTTAGCTATTCATCTCCGCCCCTTGATGAGCATGGAGCATCAACAGTTGTTCTCCATTATTCCCGGTCTCTGACAGTTTTCTTTATGGCTTTCCATGATAGTCAAGCACCTTTCAGTTCTTTAACAAGATTCTTTCTCGATGTTTGTTTAGAACATCCACTTTTCCTTTTAATGTGTGGGTTCCACTCAAATGCTTGTCTAGTGACACTCGACATTGTCTTCTGCAGGGTATGCCCTATCCACCGCCAAGTTCTTCTCCTGACCTAGGTCATCATCAGTTACTGCCCTGTTGTTATCCATAGGTATGTGTTTGCAACTCTGTCATACCATCTCAGTCTGAGAATACGCCGAAGAAATTTGTTGATGGTCTAAATCTTATTTTTTATTTACATTTGTGACTAGACACAGTTTCGAGTCATACAACAAGACAGATTTCACATTGTTTGCAATATTAGAATACACAGAATACAGTTTCTGTAACAAAAATTATTTGAGAGACTTGATTTGTCAGCCCTAAGCCAGCCTTCGATATTCTGAGAAAATATTGTCTTATAGCGTACAACTTTGTACAAGTGGGTTTATAATACCATTTTGTGAACATACGAAATAAAACCTCAAGTTGTAGTACTACATCTACCGTGCTATACTGTAGGATTGTGTAATAATACTACTCTGAAACTGTCTTGAATTGCTGCGGGATTTTTAAGATTGATTGCCCTGCTGGTTTCGGAGGTTTGGCTGCTGCTGTATCTGAGGGCCGAAGAGAAACAGGACTTTTCGGCGCGAGAGAAACAGGACTCTTAGATGCTGACGACGGGTTGGTGTGATGACGAGCAGAATTTGAGGACAGTTTTGAAGGAGAAGTTTTGTCACTGCCAGTGGACAAGCTATTCATGGTCTTGACAAGACTTTGTGACTTCATGTCCGAGTTGGCATTCCTAACGTCATTCTTAAATTTTAAATTTGAGCGCTGTGTTTCAGGGCTGGAATCTGTCGAGCCTGACTTTGAACTGAGATTGGTGGATTGCTTATCATGAAAGTCATCGTCAGTCTTGTCGTTTTTGTTCTCATCTTCCATATCGAATTCTAGCTCTTCATCTGGAGAGTTGAGAAGACGTGCTTTACGGGCTGTATCGCTTTCTAGCATGACGCTAATGACTGAGAAGTCCCTTGCGTCGCACAGGTCCAAGGGTCGCTCTCCGATGTTGGTTTTGATGTCCTTACTGGCTCCTTTACTTAGAAGATATCTGTAGAGAATATCATTGTATAATTAATATTTTGTTACTTCAAGTATTTTGATTTGTCGAAGATTTCAAGACGATATATAAGAAATGTATAGTTTAATTGTATAGACTTTGTGTTTTAAAAGGGTTTTAAAGCCGAAGGATTGATTTCATTGCACCGGGTTTTATCCCATATCACTCTGCCCCTCTCCGCAGAAATGGCACTCCACCTGCCGAGAGTATTGCACAAAGCACGAACTCCGTAGCTCCAGCAACAATCCTAGGGTCTCTGGAAAAACTGCACTCGTGAACAGAACGGCGCGGTCCGGATTCGAACCCACGACCTTCGACTCACAAGCAATGGGCTTAACCACTTAGCCACAGAGACCCTCATAGATTTTGTGTGTGTAGTGTACCCTGAAACACGCTGATGAAGAAGGCGAGAGAACTGGTTAGAGATTGAGAGTCTTTCAGACATGATATTACAAGAAATACGCCCTACAAAGGACATGTTACATAATGAATGTACATACGAGCAAGTATGTGGTGTGTATGTAGGGTGTGTGTGCGTGTATGAAAACGTGCTGCGCGTAATGACATAACACACAACACCCACTAGTTCAACCATGATCATGTATGTCCCACCTGTGCTAGTGGATTGCTGTTCTAGAATTGGACACTATACTCACCACCGCACACACCAAAAAGGTGCAACAGCACACGTCTGAGGCTGTTATCATCGTTTGCGATGATGACTATGATATATATATATATATATATATATATTTATATATATATATATTTATTTATGTTCGTCCGTTCACCTACTTACTTACATATCCAACCCACCTATTCCTCAGTTTATAAACATCTATCTCTGATTGTCATGGTAGCCAAGTTCCAGAAGGGACTAGCTAATTGATGACGATAATCCTACGATTTACATATCTATCTGTCTGTCTACTTCTTTCTATCCGTCTATCTCACACATAGAACTATCTTTCAATCAACATTCTTATAAGTCCATCAGCACGCGCATGTGTTTATGTAATATATATATATATACATAATAAAACGAATTGTCTGTTTAAGTGTCACATCAAAAAGTTGAGAACGCCAAACACTGAAATCATGAAAGTTGGACAGCTTATTTCTGCAGAAATTTGTAGATCAATGAGACAATTGTCAACTCCTTACATGTGCTTTCTTTACTGAGTTATAAGTTAGTTAAGTTGGTAAAAATATTTATACATTTCATTGCTTGTTTAATCAGCTATTTACGATGTCATTGATCTTGCAGTGGTAGATGGGGAAAACACAGTGACACCATTTGTGAACAGGAAATATCAATTAAAAAACTGAATCAAAATTACTTTGATTATCAAAATGCTCTGTACAAGTGTAGTTTTCTCCTCTATTTTTCTCATGCAAAAAATCTGTTAGCTTTTTTTCTGTAAAATTTAATCAAATATATCATTTTTTTTTTAAAAAGTACCAAAACCCGTTTTCATGCGAAAAATTATAGTGTTGAATACGGTGTTAGACCCACATTTTTCTGTGACCAATGGCACACGGTGAGTTTTTGTTCTAACATCACACCCGTCTCATTTTCTTTCCAGTGTTTCTCTGGTACAAAGTCAATAAGATACTATCGGGGGTAACTAAAGTGTCTGGTGCCATATGTCTGGTGTCTGGTGCCTGATGTCGGATGTCTGGTGCCGGATGTCCGGTGTCCGGTGTCAAGTGCCCGGCGTTTATTATAAGTACCTGCCAAGTCAGTTGTAAACTGTGCACCAGGTACCAAACAAAACCACAAAAAAACACCTTAAAACTTGACTGTTTGAATTTGTGAACTATGATAATTGTTCTGTTGAAAGAATTTCATGTGGTTAGTGTTTCTCGAAAGATTTCGGTCATCAATAACTTCTTCAGGTTGACAGTATCATCCTCTAGAATGAGACTGGACAGGAAACACGTCAGCCTGAGACTGGACAAAAAACAACAACCATGCCTTAGACTGGGTAGTAAACACATCTGATTGAGGCTGGGTCCCTTCTTCAGAAGAACTACACCATTCTCAAGCAAGCAAGATACAAAGATACATTGACCTTGAACTTGCACAAACTCTCGACTTCATAAGTTATCGAATCATATTTTAAAAGTCATAGAAATATAATTAATAATAATTCAAACAAGACTAATGACACTAACGATGTAAACAATAATTAAAACATGAGATAATAATAATGATGATATTCAGTGGCGGCTCGTGCTAATTTTTGTTGGTGGGGCCAGACACATTTAGGGGAAATCATGGTATTGGGTTAGGTTATATTTTAATTTATACAATAATAAATACACGTTACACATTATTTTTGGTGGGGCCTGGCCCCACTAGCCCTTAATGATGAGCCGTCACTGATGATATTGATAACATAAATTAAGCGCGCATAATTATCAAGACAATCTTTCAATAACAGCTTATTGTCTTCCTTTTTTAAATCTTTTTTTCCTAAACAAAACGAATCAGAAATAGTTGGGAAGATGCAGTAAACGATTATCAGCACTAAAACGTTTCTAGCCAGATTTCTATCTCTCAATTTGTGTAGACTAAAACCTTATTTCTATAAATGTCAGAGCTGTACAACGCAAACCAAGCATTCTGATAAGCAAATGCTTACAAAAGGGCAAATTGCTGATCTGGCATCTCAACATGATAAGTGGCCGGCCATATGTTCTGTCTGCCGTTAGAATATGCTGCTATATAAATTGTATGTGGCATGCTATGATGTATTCAACCACAGAAAACCAGTTGTAACATATGTTATGTTATTCGATCGACGTCATTGCTCATTGGACATTCCCATGCGTGTTCCGTCCTCCGCTGCAGCAGACATCCCAAAGTTCACTTGCTCACCGTACCCAAGTAAGTTGATTAGCATATCTTCTCTCTACCACGGAGAAGGCACTGTCTGGCATGTCCAAACTTAACTCATAATTCACGCAATTGGTCAAGTGTCTAAGATTCGCCCATATCACATAAAGCGAGTTGTAACATATGTTAGAACTATATAGCGGGGAGCTACAGGATTATCACGTACTGCTGCAGTTGGTATTCAAACATTAGTCTAAACATCTCGTGTCAACCACGGTGGTCAGTATTGTAGAAGACTTGATCAGTTTTATGGATCATCGTTTCTTTTAAGAATCGTATCGTCTTTTAAGAATCGTGTATTTATTGTTTAGATAGAATCGTATTCGTCTTATACAAATCGTGTATTCATTGTTTACCAAAAGTCTGTATAAACTCCAGTTTACACTTCTATTTTATTTGATGCTCCGAATGAAGAAGTGATCGTTCTTTGACACGGTGTTTTCTTGCTACTCAAACTTGAACCTTTGCTGTTGCTCTCTGTCCCTACCATATTAACTACTTTCTGGAACGCTATTTTAATGTTCTCATTCTGTCAGTATGATAATCTGAGGATATGTAACACCATACGTTGGTGCGTAAATGCACGTAGCTCTCATGTTAGTACAAAGACTATGTGTACATGGAATATTTAATCTGAATGTCACTTCGACACAAGAAAACAGGAAGAAAGTGATGAAAATATGCAACAGAATGAGAGAAAGACTTTCTTTGTCCGTCAAACTGCCGTCATTTCAGTTCTGCAAACTAACAGCTAGAATACAACGTTGTCAACAAGTTGTTAGATCACAGATAACCTGCTGTCGTGCAGGTCGGCTGGGGACAGCCAAAGGCTGACGGAGAGCGAACCCAGTAAACGCTGGCTGAAACCGGACACGACGCCGAAGGATAAGAACCAGAGCTTCAAATGGTGCTGAATGATGTGACGTAAAAAACCGATCTTGGCAAAGGCTGTTTATATATCACAGCAAGAATGATCAAAATGGCTGAAAAGAACGATCGAAGAAGAAGATCGCAGATAGAAGTACTTAGTTCTCTTCCAGATGAAATCAAAATCGTGGTATATCCTTTACGGGACTAAGCCATCAACCACAGTAAACGATTCGTCGATTTTCTAGGCACCACTTATAGGTTCAGTAGTTTACCATTGCTTTCTGAACGGTGAGGTCTATTTTTAACGTTCGTAAAAATCCAAGGAAACTAATTTTCTTCCTAACTTGCACACCGCGAAGTTTGAACCAGGTACGCTTAGGTTGTGATCAAGCTCACTACCAGATAGGCTACAGACGCTCTCTGAAACTTCAAGATGAGCGCTTCTAAATATAACCATATGAAATCTAATCTTTGTTTTGTTAATTGTTCTTTAGACGATCATCTACATTGGACATCGGACATGTTCATAATTGCTCCGATCTCATCCAAAATCATGTATTTCAGTGTGTTTAGGCTAACAACTCCAGTTCTGTGGTGGTTTCTGTATCTGGGGTTTATCTCGTGGTTTTCCTGTCTTGCCACATATATCGGTGTACATATATCATATATCGGTGTACATATATCACATATATACATAACTTGCGAAATCGAGTTAGAGAATATCCTGTATATTCGTTGAAATCTTCGGAGAGTCTGCTGTATCTTAGATCAGCGTTTTCCAAACTATGGTTCCCGTGAGGTACTCACAGGGTCTCCTTAAGCGCTTGAAGAAATATCATCTTTGACATATCAAACAGAAAAATAAATTTTAAAAACATGTATGAAAACAGTGGTAAACTAGTTCCGTTGCGAAATAAAAAAAAACACGGACCAGACCGGAGTCTAAATGTCTGACAGGACACAATAAAAAATTATTTAAAGTTTCCCACAGTCTGAGAATATTGTTTACTATTTGTTAACACGTAGATAATTCCCTTATGTTCATTTTCATTGATAGAAACTTTGGGGGGTACGTGCCAGCAAAATGTATGTAACAGTGAGTCCGCGGTAATGCAAAGTTTGAGAACCGCTGTCTTAGAACATTGATGCTGTCTGGTTTGTTAAGATCGTTAAATGACAACCTCGTCTCCAAATGTTAAGACAAGTACTGTGAAGTAGCCACATCACTACAACAATAAATGCTACGAGATCAGCTTCATCTGAAGACTCATAAAACACATCTATATCAATAGCAACATCATCAAATAGCTTGTCCTGAACAGAACTTTGCGGCAATAGCAACATCATCAAATAGCTTGTCCTGAGCAAAACTTTGCGGTAATAGCAACAAGAACAATAAAACATATACACTACCTTGCGATATCAGCTTCACCGTTAGCACATGCGGCGTGTAGGGGAGTCCAGGTGTCCGAATCCTTTCTGTTCATGTCTGCGCCATGTTGAACAAGAAGTTTCACTGCTGCAAGGTTACCTTCAAGAACCGCGTTGTGCAACGGAGTCAACCCTGCAAGAACAAGCAAGTCAAACTTAATACTGACAGAGTTTACCAGTAACACATCTTCTTAATTATAAAACTGAGTGTCTGTGTGTGTGTCACAGGAACAACTTGAGAACGTCACATTCTGGAATATTAATATTGGACAGTTTATTAATTTCTGTAGAAATGTGTAGGTTGACGCGACAATTACATGCTTGCTTTATCGAGTTATGAGTTAGCTAAGTTGGTTAAACAATGTAATGTGCGGAAACCTACAAATCTGATCTGGTCAGAGCGGATCAGATCGGGAGAAAACAGAGGGAGGCTGCGTCGATACGTAATAAATTGGCGTTTAAGGACAAAGACACTTACGTATGGTATCACATAAGCAAGCAGAGACACGTATGTATGATATCACATAAGCTAGCAGAGACATGTATGTATGGTATCACATAAGCAAGCAGAGACATGCATGTATGGTATCATATAAGCAAGCAGAGACATGCATGTATAGTATCATAAACAAGCAGAGACACGTATGTATGGTATCACATAAGCAAGCAGAGACATGCATGTATGGTATCATAAACAAGCAGAGACATGTATGTATGGTATCACATAAGCAAGCAGAGACATGTATGTATGGTATCACATAAGCAAGCAGAGACATGTATGTATGATATCACATAAGCAAGCAGAGACATGTATGTATGGTATCACATAAGCAAGAAAAATTTATAATAAAACAATAACACTTTTTAAAATCCAACGTATTCAACTACAAGTCTTCTTCAGAGAACATACAAAAGCAAACAATGAATCCTTAATGATCTAAATCATGGATCTAAATAGGATGACCATAGCGTGTCCAGCATGCCACTATACTAGACCACTGAGCCTGCGCGGTGGTTAAAGGAATGGAAGGGAAAGGGGGATGTAGTTGCACCCTGTGTAAACGGATAATATCAGTTAAAAATTGCACCAAAGTGACTTTGCTTATCAGAAACACTTGAGATAAATTTTGTTTACCTACCGCTTTTTTTCCTTCTAAAAAGCAAATATTCATTTTTTCAGATTTTAGTCTGCAAAATATGATCAAATATGAAAATGAAAATCGTGGCATATCCCAAAGGACGTAGCCATCAACCACAGTAAAGAAGTCGTTGATTTTCTAGGCACCACTTATACGTTCAGTAGTTTGTCATTGCTTTCTGAACGGTGAGGTCTATTTTTACCTTTTGTAAAAATCCCACGGAAACGAATTTGCTTCCACATTTGCCCACCGTGGGATTTGAACAAGGTACGCTTGGGTCTGTGATCGAGCTCCCTACCGCTTGAGCTACATACGCTCACATATACAATTTTTAATATGGAAAGTATAGAAATCCATTTTTATACCATGAGGTATATTGGTGTATTCGATGTTAAGCTCATATTTTTTTTTTACCTTCGGCACACGGTGGGTAATGTGGGCAACATTACGTCGGCTACCTTTACTTCTCAGTGTTTGTCTTGGACATAACTGAAGCTGGGTCGACCTGAGAGCAGTCAGGGTGGAAAAACATTCCACACGTAAATGTCATTCACAGCTGGGTAGTATTACTATTATATTTATGTATAGACAAGAACAAGAGATAATTCTGCATCTTGATGTGTGGACATCTGAGCTTACACTATTGTTAACACCCATCCGATCACTTACACACAGGTACGCACTCACTAACATATACACTCGCATAAAAGCATACACCACCACCCCTCGCACATATATCCTCACACACTACACATTTCCGTGAGGGAAGTATCACATTCTGGATAATGTATTAATTACCACATTAGGCCCATCACGAGCCAACTTTTATGTTTGAGTGTAGTAACTAATACATCTTAGTTACATCCAGTTGTACTTAATTCACTTCACAATATACACACTATACTCCACAAATATCTGCCTACAAAAACAAAACAAAAACAAAATCTAAACAAAGAAAACTCGAATCTGGTATAAAATATGAGAGAGAGAGAGAGAGAGAGAGAGAGAGAGAGAGAGAGAGAGTAGAAGATTGAGAGACCAATTAGAAGTCTATCAGGCAAATATATTCCACCTTCTTCTTCTTCTTCTACTTCTATGTACACTGTTAGATGTTAGCGTGAATATGCTTATAGAAATAAAACTAGCTTTGAAATGTTCAAACAAAAGTGTTCCAAATATCAAACAAGGTAAATATCATGACTTTCAATTGCGAATTGAAAAAAATGACCATCAATAGAACATTAACGAAGAGCAGTGACTGGAATGTCATGAGCACGGGCGGCAGTGAGGATTGCTATATATATATATATTTAGATCCCGCTCTCTGTTCGTACGAACATGACTCTGGCGAAAAGTGAGTATCTTGCACACAACAGATTTTTTATTAATTCTCCTATCAATTCTTCCATCGTTGTATTCAAAGTTGAATTGATGTTGAATCGATCCAGTGATATAAACAGTTTGGAGTTACTTGAATTGATCTAGTGATATAAACAGTTTGGAGTTACTTGAATCGATCAAGTGATATAAGCAGTTTGGAGTTACCCGTTGTACAAGTAGAACTTGATACCTAAAGGGCAGAGTAATGCGTGTGTTTTTAACCAGCGAGCCACGAGAACCATCAGTATGCATACTCTTCGATAACTGTTGGGGGCGACTGGGCACCTATGGATCTAGCTGGAGTGCACTGACATCAGTTTAATAACCAATAACCAATTCAAAGTTTCTGTAATGTCCTGTTGTCTCCATCGTCTTGGTCATCTCCTGCTCGTCTCAAAGAAACCATACCCTCCCTTCCATTGCTGCCTTATCTAATCCACTGAGCAATTTATTGTGACGAAGATATTTTAAGTTTCCAGACAATATAAGTCAATGTTCATTATCGATATTCAGGGCTTCTCTCTCTCTCTGGATTTTTAATCCGGATTGGAGCAAAGGTCCTTAACCAACTCAAGCCAAGTCTTCATATCTCTAGATATCTCCTGCAGCTCCATCCATGAGATAACTAGAGATAGAATGACTTGGCATTCTTCTTTAACCAACTCAAGCCAAGTCTTCATATCTCTAGATATCTCCTGCAGCTCCATCCATGAGATAACTAGAGATAGGATGACTTGACATTCTTCTTTAACTCACTCAAGCCAGTCTTCATATCTCTAGATATCTCCTGCAGCTCCATCCATGAGATAACTAGAGATAGGATGACTTGACATTCTTCTTTATTGTCCCGGTAGCTTGACATTTTCTTCACTTTATTTCAAAGATTTGATTTTTTTTCCGCTAACTCTTTCACTCCGTAAATTTGTTTTTTCACCTCCGAACGCATTTGTTTTACAATCTACAATAAAATGGCCACTACAGTGGCTTTGCGTAACCTTGAAAATTACTGAGAGCCAGTACATTGGCTCATAAGAACGAATGGGTTAATATTTGTATAATGTCCCATGACTCCCGCCCCATATGTTGTCCCATAATTCCCGCCCCATATGTTGTCCCATGACTCCCGCCCCATATGTTGTCCTATGATTCCCGCCCCATATGTCGTCCCATGACTCCCGCCCCATATGTCGTCCCATGATTTCCGCCCCATATGTTGTCCTATGATTCTCGTCCATATGTTGTCCCATGATTCCCGTTCATATGTTGTCCCATGATTCCTGTCCCAAATGTTGTCCCATGATGCCCGTCTATGGGTTGTCCATGATTCCTGTTCCATATGTTGTCACAGGAAACATGTATACTGTGTGTATATGAGTAATCGTTTATTTATATATATGAATATGTATGTTGTTTTACTAGCACATCTGTATGTATCGATACGGAGAAATAAATAGTTGCTCGATCCAACCACTGCTTTCATCGACATACATATGTTTATTTTTAAAAACATCTTGAAATAGTGTTTTCTGATGACCTTTGTTCTGACGTGATACACCACAGGATGGAAGTTCAGCTGCAGGTAATTAACTTTAAAGTACCCTTCATGTTCACTACCTTTAAACATTGCATAATACAGGAAAGTGTTTCTGGATGAAATCTCACGGCACAAACACTCATAAAGAAAATATATGTTGAAACTGTTGTCGAAATACGTTTGGAAAAATTGTAACGAAAATAACAAGTAAATTCCAAGTAAATAGATAAGAAAATGTTACTTCTGTAAGGAAACAAGTCTTAAGATGAGCTTGGTGTCAAAAAAAGTTGTAAGACGGACCTGGATGTCAAAAAAGAAGTTTTAAAACGTGATTTCGTTCTAGAAATCAGGTTCTAAGACGGGTCTAGATTATCAACAAACAATAACAGATGATGAAAAATGTGATTCAGAAATCAGTAAAAGAATAGACGTGGTCCAAGCTACATTCGACAATATAGCACCGGCACTATATCACCGGCACTATATCACCGGCAATATACCACTAGAAAATACCACCAGAATATACTACCAAGTTATCGGTGATTAGATATAGACAAATGAAGTAAATATATTCAAATAACTGTTACAGAATCTGCAAAAGGAAAATGAACACATTTTTAGAAAATTGCCAAAACAATGTTCCATTTGAAACACTAAATTAAAATCTAATACTCGTAACTCTAAGTGATAAGTTGCAGTCCTATGCTCTGTTGGCACAAAAAGAAAGACGAAGATGTAGACAGAGCAGTTTCGTAGAATACACCAGCTTATCACGATACAGGTAATATTGAAGAACAATATCAACCCATCGCTGTGAAGACGGCATCTGGCCTCAATTTGTAACAGGTGGCGTGGAGCTAATGTGCCTGCCTCTTGCTTATTCCCAGCGTGGAGTTATCGGGATAAATTTCTAGAGATTCTGCATCTCAGTTGTAGGTGAGATCGAGTTCCTAGTAATATTGGATACAGGCGATACAATTTAATTTCCGTGTTCAAGTTGAGTTAGTACAATAATCCTTGGCAGTTGAAAATCAATTAGAGCAGCGTTTCCCAGGCGTCGGCGAGGTACTCACAGGGGATCTTCAAGGTACTCACAGGGGATCCTCTCAAGGACTCACAGGGGATCCTCTCAAGGTACTCACAGGGATCCTCAAGGTACTCACAAGGGATCCTCTCAAGTACTCACAGAGGATCCCCTCAAGGTACTCACAGGGATCCTCAAGCGCTTGAAGAAATATTATAATCTTTGACATTTCAAACAGAAAAATAAATTTTAAGCCTAATCATAGGCCTAATGTTTTCTTTATTGTTTATTAAAATTTTAAATTGTAGACATTGTTTACTATTGTAACACACAGATAATTCAGACATTGTTTACTATTGTAACACACAGATAATTCAGACACTGTTTACTATTGTAACACACAGATAATTGTAGACATTGTTTACTATTGTAACACACAGATAATTCAGACATTGTTACTATTGTAACACACAGATAATTCAGACATTGTTTACTATTGTAAAACACAGATAATTCAGACATTGTTTACTATTGTAACACACAGATAATTGTAGACATTGTTTACTATTGTAACACACAGATAATTGTAGACATTGTTTACTATTGTAACACACAGATAATTCAGACATTGTTTACTATTGTAACACACAGATAATTCAGATATTGTTTACTATTGTAACACACAGATAATTGTAGGCATTTTTTACTATTGTAACACACAGATAATTGTAGGCATTTTTTACTATTGTAACACACAGATAATTGCAGACATTGTTTACTATTGTAACATACAGATAATTCAGACATTGTTTACTATTGTAACACACAGATAATTCAGATATTGTTTACTATTGTAACACACAGATAATTCAGACATTGTTTACTATTGTAACACACAGATAATTCAGACATTGTTTACTATTGTAACACACAGATAATTGCAGACATTGTTTACTATTGTAACACACAGATAATTCAGACATTGTTTACTATTGTAACACACAGATAATTCAGACATTGTTTACTATTGTAACACACAGATAATTGTAGGCATTGTTTACTATTGTAACACACAGATAATTCAGATATTATTTACTATTGTAACACACAGATAATTCAGACAATGTTTACTATTGTAACACACAGATAATTCAGACATTGTTTACTATTGTAACACACAGATAATTCAGATATTATTTACTATTGTAACACACAGATAATTCAGACATTGTTTACTATTGTAACATACAGATAATTGCAGATATTATTTACTATTGTAAATACAGATAATTCAGATATTATTTACTATTGTAACACACAGATAATTCAGATATTATTTACTATTGTAACACACAGATAATTCAGACATTGTTTACTATTGTAAATACAGATAATTCAGATATTATTTACTATTGTAACACACAGATAATTCAGACATTGTTTACTATTGTAACACACAGATAATTCAGACATTGTTTACTATTGTAACACACAGATAATTCAGACATTGTTTACTATTGTAACACACAGATAATTCAGACATTGTTTACTATTGTAACACACAGATAATTCAGACATTGTTTACTATTGTAACACACAGATAATTCAGACATTGTTTACTATTGTAACACACAGATAATTCAGACACTGTTTACTATTGTAACACAGATAATTCAGACATTGTTTACTATTGTAACACACAGATAATTCAGACATTGTTTACTATTGTAACACACAGATAATTGTAGGCATTGTTTACTATTGTAACACACAGATAATTCAGATATTATTTACTATTGTAACACACAGATAATTCAGACAATGTTTACTATTGTAACACACAGATAATTCAGACATTGTTTACTATTGTAACACACAGATAATTCAGATATTGTTTACTATTGTAACATACAGATAATTCAGACATTGTTTACTATTGTAACACACAGATAATTGCAGATATTATTTACTATTGTAACACACAGATAATTCAGATATTATTTACTATTGTAATAACAGATAATTCAGATATTATTTACTATTGTAACACACAGATAATTCAGACATTGTTTACTATTGTAACACACAGATAATTCAGATATTATTTACTATTGTAAACACAGATAATTCAGACATTGTTTACTATTGTAACACACAGATAATTCAGACATTGTTTACTATTGTAACACACAGATAATTCAGACATTGTTTACTATTGTAACACACAGATAATTCAGACATTGTTTACTATTGTAACACACAGATAATTCAGACATTGTTTACTATTGTAACACACAGATAATTCAGACATTGTTTACTATTGTAACACACAGATAATTCAGACACTGTTTACTATTGTAACACACAGATAATTCAGACATTGTTTACTATTGTAACACACAGATAATTCAGACATTGTTTACTATTGTAACACACAGATAATTCAGACACTGTTTACTATTGTAACACACAGATAATTGCAGACATTGTTTACTATTGTAACACACAGATAATTCAGACATTGTTTACTATTGTAACACACAGATAATTGCAGACATTGTTTACTATTGTAACACAGATAATTCAGACATTGTTTACTATTGTAACACACAGATAATTCAGATATTGTTTACTATTGTAACACACAGATAATTCAGACATTGTTTACTATTGTAACACACAGATAATTCAGACATTGTTTGCTATTGTAACACACAGATAATTCAGACATTGTTTACTATTGTAAAACACAGATAATTCAGACATTGTTTACTATTGTAACACACAGATAATTCAGACATTGTTTACTATTGTAACATACAGATAATTCAGACATTGTTTACTATTGTAACATACAGATAATTCAGACATTGTTTACTATTGTAACACACAGATAATTCAGACATTGTTTGCTATTGTAACACACAGATAATTCAGACATTGTTTACTATTGTAACACACAGATAATTCAGACATTGTTTACTATTGTAACACACAGATAATTCAGACATTGTTTACTATTGTAACACACAGATAATTCAGATATTGTTTACTATTGTAACACACAGATAATTCAGACATTGTTTACTATTGTAACACACAGATAATTCAGACATTGTTTACTATTGTAACACACAGATAATTCAGACATTGTTTACTATTGTAACACACAGATAATTCAGATATTGTTTACTATTGTAACACACAGATAATTCAGACATTGTTTACTATTGTAACACACAGATAATTCAGATATTGTTTACTATTGTAACACACAGATAATTCAGACATTGTTTACTATTGTAACACACAGATAATTCAGACATTGTTTACTATTATAACAAACAGATAATTGCAGACATTGTTTACTATTGTAACACACAGATAATTCAGATATTGTTTACTATTGTAACACACAGATAATTCAGACATTGTTTACTATTGTAACACACAGATAATTGCAGACATTGTTTACTATTGTAACACACAGATAATTCAGACATTGTTTACTATTGTAACACACAGATAATTCAGACAATGTTTACTATTGTAACACACAGATAATTCAGACATTGTTTACTATTGTAACACACATATAATTGCAGACATTGTTTACTATTGTAACACACAGATAATTGCAGACATTGTTTACTATTGTAACACACAGATAATTCAGACATTGTTTACTATTGTAACACACAGATAATTCAGACATTGTTTACTATTGTAACACACAGATAATTCAGACATTGTTTACTATTGTAACACACAGATAATTGCAGATATTGTTTACTATTGTAACACACAGATAATTCAGACATTGTTTACTATTGTAACACACAGATAATTCAGACATTGTTTACTATTATAACAAACAGATAATTCAGACATTGTTTACTATTGTAACACACAGATATTTGCAGACATTGTTTACTATTGTAACACACAGATAATTCAGACATTGTTTACTATTGTAACACACAGATAATTCAGACAATGTTTACTATTGTAACACACAGATAATTCAGACATTGTTTACTATTATAACAAACAGATAATTCAGACATTGTTTACTATTGTAACACACAGATAATTGCAGACATTGTTTACTATTGTAACACACAGATAATTCAGACATTGTTTACTATTGTAACACACAGATAATTCAGACAATGTTTACTATTGTAACACACAGATAATTCAGACATTGTTTACTATTGTAACACACATATAATTGCAGACATTGTTTACTATTGTAACACACAGATAATTGCAGACATTGTTTACTATTGTAACACACAGATAATTCAGACATTGTTTACTATTGTAACACACAGATAATTCAGACATTGTTTACTATTGTAACACACAGATAATTGCAGACATTGTTTACTATTGTAACACACAGATAATCTCAGACATTGTTTACTATTTAAATACAGATAATCTAGACATTGTTTACTATTGTAACACACAGATAATTCAGACATTGTTTACTATTGTAACACACAGATAATTCAGACACTGTTTACTATTGTAACACACAGATAATTCAGACATTGTTTACTATTGTAACACACAGATAATTCAGACACTGTTTACTATTGTAACACACAGATAATTCAGACATTGTTTACTATTGTAACACACAGATAATTCAGACATTGTTTACTATTGTAACACACAGATAATTGCAGACATTGTTTACTATTGTAACACACAGATAATTCAGACATTGTTTACTATTGTAACACACAGATAATTCAGACATTGTTTACTATTGTAACACACAGATAATTCAGACATTGTTTACTATTGTAACACACAGATAATTCAGACACTGTTTACTATTGTAACACAGATAATTCAGACATTGTTTACTATTGTAACACAGATAATTCAGACACTGTTTACTATTGTAACACACAGATAATTCAGACATTGTTTACTATTGTAACACACAGATAATTCAGACATTGTTTACTATTGTAACACACAGATAATTGCAGACATTGTTTACTATTGTAGCACAGATAATTCAGACATTGTTTACTATTGTAACACACATATAATTCAGAGAATGTTTACTATTGTAACACACAGATAATTCAGACATTGTTTACTATTGTAACACACAGATAATTCAGACATTGTTTACTATTGTAACACAGATAATTGCAGACATTGTTTACTATTGTAACACACAGATAATTCAGACATTGTTTACTATTGTAACACACAGCTAATTCAGACATTGTTTACTATTGTAACACACAGATAATTCATACATTGTTTACTATCATAACACAGATAATTCAGACAATGTTTACTATTGTAACACACAGATAATTCAGACATTGTTTACTATTGTAACACACAGATAATTGCAGACATTGTTTACTATTGTAACACACAGATAATACAGACATTGTTTACTATTGTAACACACATATAATTCAGAGAATGTTTACTATTGTAACTACAGATAATTCAGACATTGTTTGCTATTGTAACACACAGATAATTCAGACATTGTTTACTATTGTAACACACAGATAATTCAGACATTGTTTACTATTGTAATACACAGATAATTCAGACATTGTTTACTATTGTAACACACAGATAATTCAGACATTGTTTGCTATTGAAACACAGATAATTCAGACATTGTTTACTATTGTAACACACAGATAATTCAGACATTGTTTAGTATTGTAACACACAGATAATTCAGACATTGTTTACTATTGTAACACACAGATAATTCAGACAATGTTTACTATTGTAACACACAGATAATTCAGACATTGTTTACTATTGTAACACACAGATAATTCAGACATTGTTTACTATTGTAACACACAGATAATTCAGACAATGTTTACTATCGAACTATACAGATAATTCAGACATTGTTTACTATTGTAACAAACAGATAATTCAGACATTGTTTACTATTGTAACACACAGATAATTCAGACACTGTTTACTATTGTAACACACAGATAATTCAGACACTGTTTACTATTGTAACACACAGATAATTCAGACATTGTTTGCTATTGTAACACACAGATAATTGCAGACATTGTTTACTATTGTAACACAGATAATTCAGACAATGTTTACTATTGTAACACACAGATAATTCAGACATTGTTTACTATTGTAACACACAGATAATTCAGACATTGTTTACTATTGTAACACACAGATAATTCAGACAATGTTTACTATCGTAACACACAGATAATTCCAGACATTGTTTACTATTGTAACACACAGAGAATTTACTCATGTCCATTTTCATAAATAGAAACTTGTGGGGTTCCGTGATAGAAACTTGTGGGGGTCCGTCATAGAAACTTGTGGGGGTCCGTGATAGAAACTTGTTGGGGTCCGAGATAGAAACTTGTGGGGTCCGAGATAGAAACTTGTGGGGGTCCGTATAGAAACTTGTGGGGGTCAGTCAAAGAAACTTGTGGGGGTCCGTGATAGAAACTTGTTGGGGTCCGAGATAGAAACTTGTGGGGTTCCGTGATAGAAACTTGTGGGGGTCCGTCATAGAAACTTGTGGGGTCCGTGATAGAAACTTGTTGGGGTCCGAGATAGAAAATTGTGGGGGTCCGAGATAGAAACTTGTTGGGGTCCGAGATAGAAACTTGTGGGGTCCGTGATAGAAACTTGTGGGGGTCAGTGATAGAAACTTGTTGGGTCTGAGATAGAAACTTGTGGGGTCCGTGATAGAAACTTGTTGGGGTCCGAGATAGAAACTTGTGGGGGTCCGTGATAGAAACATGTGGGGTCCGAGATAGAAACTTGTGGGGGTCCGTGATAGAAACATGTGGGGTCTGAGATAGAAACTTGTTGGGGTCCGAGATAGAAACTTGTGGGGTCCGAGATAGAAACTTGTGGGGGTCGAGATAGAAACTTGTGGGGGTCCGTGATAGAAACTTGTGGGGTCAGTCATAGAAACTTGTGGGGGTCCGTGATAGAAACTTGTTGGGGTCCGAGATAGAAACTTGTGGGTTCCGTGATAGAAACTTGTGGGGGTCCGTCAAGAAACTTGTGGGGGTCCGTGATAGAAACTTGTTGGGGTCCGAGATAGAAAATTGTGAGGGTCCGAGATAGAAACTTGTTGGGGTCGAGATAGAAACTTGTGGGGGTCCGTGATAGAAACTTGTTGGGGTCAGTGATAGAAACTTGTTGGGTCTGAGATAGAAACTTGTGGGGGTCCGTGATAGAAACTTGTTGGGGTCCGAGATAGAAACTTGTGGGGTCCGTGATAGAAACTTGTGGGGTCCGAGATAGAAACTTGTTGGGGTCCGAGATAGAAACTTGTGGGGTCCGTGATAGAAACTTGTTGGGGTCCGTGATAGAAACTTGTGGGGTCCGTGATAGAAACTTGTGGGGTCCGTGATAGAAACTTGTTGGGGTCCGAGATAGAAACTTGTGGGGTCTGAGATAGAAACTTGTGGGGGTCCGTGATAGAAACTTGTGGGGTCAGTCATAGAAACTTGTGGGGGTCCGTGATAGAAACTTGTTGGGGTCCGAGATAGAAACTTGTGGGGTTCCGTGATAGAAACTTGTGGGGTCCGTCATAGAAACTTGTGGGGGTCCGTGATAGAAACTTGTTGGGGTCCGAGATAGAAAATTGTGGGGGTCCGAGATAGAAACTTGTTGGGGTCCGAGATAGAAACTTGTGGGGTCCGTGATAGAAACTTGTTGGGGTCAGTGATAGAAACTTGTTGGGTCTGAGATAGAAACTTGTGGGGTCCGGATAGAAACTTGTTGGGGTCCGAGATAGAAACTTGTGGGGTCCGTGATAGAAACTTGTGGGGTCCGAGATAGAAACTTGTTGGGGTCCGTGATAGAAACTTGTGGGGTCCGAGATAGAAACTTGTTGGGGTCCGAGATAGAAACTTGTGGGGGTCCGAGATAGAAACTTGTAGGGGTCCGAGATAGAAACTTGTGGGGTCCGTGATAGAAACTTGTGGGGTCAGTCATAGAAACTTGTGGGGGTCCGTGATAGAAACTTGTTGGGGTCCGAGATAGAAACTTGTGGGGTTCCGTGATAGAAACTTGTGGGGTCCGTGATAGAAACTTGTGGGGTCCGTGATAGAAACTTGTTGGGGTCCGAGATAGAAAATTGTGGGGTCCGAGATAGAAACTTGTTGGGGTCCGAGATAGAAACTTGTGGGGTCCGTGATAGAAACTTGTGGGGGTCAGTGATAGAAACTTGTTGGGGTCCGAGATAGAAACTTGTGGGGTCCGTGATAGAAACTTGTTGGGGTCCGAGATAGAAACTTGTGGGGTCCTGATAGAAACATGTGGGGGTCGAGATAGAAACTTGTTGGGGTCCGAGATAGAAACTTGTGGGGTCCGTGATAGAAACTTGTTGGGGTCCGTGATAGAAACTTGTGGGGTCCGAGATAGAAACTTGTTGGGGTCTGAGATAGAAACTTGTGGGGTCCGTGATAGAAACTTGTGGGGTCGGTGATAGAAACTTGTTGGTGTCGAGATAGAAACTTGTTGGGGTCCGAGATAGAAACTTGTTGGGTCCGAGATAGAAACTTGTTGGGATCCGAGATAGAAACTTGTGGGTGGTCCGAGATAGAAACTTGTTGGGGTCCGAGATAGAAACTTGTGGGGTCCGTGATAGAAACTTGTGGGGTCCGTGAAAGAAACTTGTGGGGTCCGTGATATAAACTTGTTGGGGTCCGAGATAGAAACTTGTTGGGGTCCGTGATATAAACTTTTGGGGTCCGAGATAGAAACTTGTTGGGGTCCGAGATAGAAACTTGTTGGGGTCCGAGATAGAAACTTGTGGGGGTCCGAGATAGAAACTTGTGGGGTCCGAGATAGAAACTTGTTGGGGTCCGAGATAGAAACTTGTTGGGGTCCGTGATATAAAATTGTGGGGGTCCGAGATAGAAACTTGTGGGGTCCGTGATAGAAACTTGTGGGGGTCCGAGATAGAAACTTGTTGGGGTCCGAGATAGAAACTTGTGGGGGTCCGAGAAAGAAACTTGTGGTGGTCCGTGATAGAAACTTGTGGGGTCCGAGATAGAAACTTGTGGGGTCCGTGATAGAAACTTGTGGGGTCCGTGATAGAAACTTGTGGGGTCCGTGATAGAAACTTGTTGGGGTCCGAGATATAAACTTGTTGGGGTCGAGATAGAAACTTGTTGGGGTCCGTGATAGAAACTTGTGGGGGTCCGAGATATAAACTTGTTGGGGTCCGAGATAGAAACTTGTTGGGGTCCGTGATAGAAACTTGTGGGGTCCGTGATAGAAACTTGTGGGGGTCCGAGATAGAAACTTGTGGGGTCCGAGATAGAAACTTGTTGGGGTCCGAGATAGAAACTTGTATGGGTCCGTGATAGAAACTTGTGGGGGTCCGTGATAGAAACTTGTGGGGTCCGAGATAGAAACTTGTTGGGGTCGAGATAGAAACTTGTATGGGTCCGTGATAGAAACTTGTGGGGTCCGTGATAGAAAATTGTGGGGTCCGTGATAGAAACTTGTTGGGGTCCGAGATAGAAACTTGTTGGGGTCCGAGATAGAAACTTGTTGGGGTCCGAGATAGAAACTTGTTGGGGTCAGTGATATAAACTTGTGGGGGTCCGTGATAGAAACTTTTGGGGGTCCGAGATAGAAACTTGTGGGGGTCCGAGATAGAAACTTGTGGGGGTCCGAGATAGCAACTTGTATGGGTCCGTGATAGAAACTTGTAGGGGTCCGTGATAGAAAATTGTGGGTGTCGAGATAGAAACTTGGGGGTCCGTGATAGAAACTTGTGGGGTCCGAAATAGAAACTTGGGGGTCCGTGATAGAAACTTGTGGGGGTCCGAGATATAAACTTGTTAGGGTCGAGATAGAAACTTGTTGGGGTCCGAGATAGAAACTTGTGGGGTCCGTGATAGAAACTTGTGGGGTCCGTGATAGAAACTTGTGGGGTCCGAGATATAAACTTGTTGCGGTCGAGATAGAAACTTGTTGGGGTCCGTGATAGAAACTTGTGGGGGTCCGTGATAGAAACTTGTGGGGGTCCGTCATAGAAACTTGTGGGGTCCGTGATAGAAACTTGTTGGGGTCCGAGATAGAAACTTGTGGGGTTCCGTGATAGAAACTTGTGGGGTCCGTGATAGAAACTTGTGGGGTCCGTGATAGAAACTTGTTGGGGTCCTGAGATAGAAACTTGTGGGGTCCGTGATAGAAACTTGTGGGGGTCAGTGATAGAAACTTGTTGGGTCTGAGATAGAAACTTGTGGGGGTCCGTGATAGAAACTTGTTGGGGTCCGAGATAGAAACTTGTGGGGTCCGTGATAGAAACATGTGGGGGTCGAGATAGAAACTTGTTGGGGTCCGAGATAGAAACTTGTGGGGTCCGTGATAGAAACTTGTTGGGGTCCGTGATAGAAACTTGTGGGGTCCGAGATAGAAACTTGTTGGGGTCCGAGATAAAAACTTGTTGGGGTCCGTGATAGAAACTTGTGGGGCTCGGTGACAGAAACTAGTTGGTGTCTGAGATAGAAACTTGTTGGGGTCCGAGATAGAAACTTGTTGGGGTCCGAGATAGAAACTTGTTGGGATCCGAGATAGAAACTTGTGGGGCTCCGTGATAGAAACTTGTGGGGGTCGAGATAGAAACTTGTGGGGGTCCGTGATAGAAACTTGTGGGGGTCTGAGATAGAAACTTGTGGGGTCGAGATAGAAACTTGTGGGGTCCTGAGATAGAAAATTGAGGGGTCCGAGATAGAAACTTGTTGGGGTCCGAGATAGAAACTTGTGGGTGGTCCGAGATAGAAACTTGTTGGGGTCCGTGATAGAAACTTGTGGGGTCCGTGATAGAAACTTGTGTTTGTCCGTGATAGAAACTTGTGGGGTCCGTGATATAAACTTTGGGGTCCGAGATAGAAACTTGTTGGGTCCGTGATAGAAACTTGTTGGGGTCCGAGATAGAAACTTGTTGGGGTCCGAGATAGAAACTTGTTGGGGTCCGAGATAGAAACTTGTGAGGGTCCGAAATAGAAACTTGTGGGGGTCCGAGATAGAAACTTGTTGGGGTCCGAGATAGAAACTTGTTGGGGTCCGTGATATAAAATTGTTGGGGTCCGAGATAGAAACTTGTGGGGTCCGTGATAGAAACTTGTGGGGGTCGAGATAGAAACTTGTTGGGGTCCGAGATAGAAACTTGTGGGGTCGAGAAAGAAACTTGTGGTGGTCCGTGATAGAAACTTGTGGGGTCCAGTGATAGAAACTTGTGGGGGTCCGTGATAGAAACTTGTGGTGGTCCGTGATAGAAACTTGTGGGGTCCGAGATAGAAACTTGTTGGGGTCCGAGATATAAACTTGTTGGGGTCCGAGATAGAAAATTGTTGGGTTCCGTGATATAAACTTGTGGGGGTCGAGAAAGTAACTTGTGGGGTCCGTGATAGAAACTTGTGGGGGTCCGTGATAGAAACTTGTGGGGGTCCGAGATATAAACTTGTTGGGGTCCGAGATAGAAACTTGTTGGGTCCGAGATAGAAACTTGTGGGGTCGAGATAGAAACGTGTGGGGTCCGTGATAGAAACTTGTTGGGGTCCGTGATAGAAACTTGTGGGGTCCGAGATATAAACTTGTTGGGGTCCGAGATAGAAACTTGTTGGGTTCCGTGATAGAAACTTGTGGGGTCGAGATATAAACTTTTTGGGGTCCGAGATAGAAACTTGTTGGGGTCCGTGATAGAAACTTGTGGGGGTCCGTGATAGAAACTTGTGGGGGTCAGAGATAGAAACTTGTGGGGTCCGAGATAGAAACTTGTTGGGGTCCGAGATAGAAACTTGTATGGGTCCGTGATAGAAACTTGTGGGGGTCCGTGATAGAAACTTGTGGGGTCCGAGATAGAAACTTGTTGGGGTCGAGATAGAAACTTGTATGGGTCCGTGATAGAAACTTGTGGGGGTCCGTGATAGAAAATTGTGGGGTCCGTGATAGAAACTTGTTGGGGTCCGAGATAGAAACTTGTTGGGGTCCGAGATAGAAACTGGTTGGGGTCCGAGATAGAAACTTGTGGGGTCCGTGATAGAAACTTGTGGGGGTCCGTGATAGAAACTTGTGGGGTCCGAGATATAAACTTGTTGCGGTCCGAGATAGAAACTTGTTGGGGTCCGTGATAGAAACTTGTGGGGTCCGTGATAGAAACTTGTGGGGTCCGTACAAGAAACTTGTGGGGTCCGTGATAGAAACTTGTTGGGGTCCGAGATAGAAACTTGTGGGGTCCGTGATAGAAACTTGTGGGTCCGTGATAGAAACTTGTGGGGGTCCGTGATAGAAACTTGTTGGGGTCCGAGATAGAAACTTGTGGGGTCCGTGATAGAAACTTGTAGGGGTCAGTGATAGAAACTTGTTGGGTCTGAGATAGAAACTTGTGGGGTCCTGATAGAAACTTGTTGGGGTCCGAGATAGAAACTTGTGGGGGTCCGTGATAGAAACATGTGGGGTCGAGATAGAAACTTGTTGGGGTCGAGATAGAAACTTGTGGGGGTCCGTGATAGAAACTTGTTGGGGTCCGTGATAGAAACTTGTGGGGTCCGAGATAGAAACTTGTTGGGGTCCGAGATAAAACTGTGGGGTCCGTGATAGAAACTTGTGGGGCTCGGTGACAGAAACTAGTTGGTGTCCGAGATAGAAACTTGTTGGGGTCCGAGATAGAAACTTGTTGGGGTCCGAGATAGAAACTTGTTGGGATCCGAGATAGAAACTTGTGGGGCTCCGTGATAGAAACTTGTGGGGTCCGAGATAGAAACTTGTGGGGGTCCGTGATAGAAACTTGTGAGGGTCCGAGATAGAAACTTGTGGGGGTCCGAGATAGAAACTTGTGGGGTCCGAGATAGAAAATTGTGGGGGTCCGAGATAGAAACTTGTTGGGGTCCGAGATAGAAACTTGTGGGTGGTCCGAGATAGAAACTTGTTGGGGTCCGTGATAGAAACTTGTGGGTCCGTGATAGAAACTTGTGTTTGTCCGTGATAGAAACTTGTGGGGTCCGTGATATAAACTTGTTGGGGTCCGAGATAGAAACTTGTTGGGGTCCGTGATAGAAACTTGTGTGGGTCCGAGATAGAAACTTGTTGGGGTCCGAGATAGAAACTTGTTGGGGTCCGAGATAGAAACTTGTGAGGGTCCGAAATAGAAACTTGTGGGGGTCCGAGATAGAAACTTGTTGGGGTCCGAGATAGAAACTTGTTGGGGTCCGTGATATAAAATTGTGGGGGTCCGAGATAGAAACTTGTGGGGTCCGTGATAGAAACTTGTGGGGGTCCGAGATAGAAACTTGTTGGGGTCCGAGATAGAAACTTTTGGGGTCCGAGAAAGAAACTTGTGGTGGTCCGTGATAGAAACTTGTGGGGGTCCGTGATAGAAACTTGTGGGGTCCGTGATAGAAACTTGTGGTGGTCCGTGATAGAAACTTGTGGGGGTCCGAGATAGAAACTTGTTGGGGTCCGAGATATAAACTTGTTGGGGTCCGAGATAGAAAATTGTTGGGTTCCGTGATATAAACTTGTGGGGGTCGAGAAAGTAACTTGGGGGTCCGTGATAGAAACTTGTGGGGGTCCGTGATAGAAACTTGTGGGGTCCGAGATATAAACTTGTTGGGTCGAGATAGAAACTTGTTGGGGTCCGAGATAGAAACTTGTGGGGTCCGAGATAGAAACTTGTGGGGGTCCGTGATAGAAACTTGTGGGGTCCGTGATAGAAACTTGTGGGGTCCGAGATATAAACTTGTTGGGGTCCGAGATAGAAACTTGTTGGGTTCCGTGATAGAAACTTGTGGGGGTCGAGATATAAACTTTTGGGTCCGAGATAGAAACTTGTTGGGTCCGTGATAGAAACTTGTGGGGGTCCGTGATAGAAACTTGTGGGGGTCAGAGATAGAAACTTGTGGGGTCCGAGATAGAAACTTGTTGGGGTCCGAGATAGAAACTTGTATGGGTCCGTGATAGAAACTTGTGGGGGTCCGTGATAGAAACTTGTGGGGTCCGAGATAGAAACTTGTTGGGGTCCGAGATAGAAACTTGTATGGGTCCGTGATAGAAACTTGTGGGGTCCGTGATAGAAACTTGTGGGGGTCCGTGATAGAAACTTGTTGGGGTCTGAGATAGAAACTTGTTGGGTCCGAGATAGAAACTTGTTGGGGTCCGAGATAGAAACTTGTTGGGGTCAGTGATATAAACTTGTGGGGTCCGTGATAGAAACTTGTGGGGGTCCGAGATAGAAACTTGTGGGGTCCGTGATAGAAACTTGTGGGGGTCCGAGATAGAAACTTGTATGGGTCCGTGATAGAAACTTGTGGGGGTCCGTGATAGAAAATTGTGGGTGTCCGAGATAGAAACTTGCGGGGTCCGTGATAGAAACTTGTGGGGTCCGAAATAGAAACTTGGGGGTCCGTGATAGAAACTTGTGGGGGTCCGAGATATAAACTTGTTGGGGTCCGAGATAGAAACTTGTGGGGGTCCGAGATAGAAACTTGTGGGGTCCGTGATAGAAACTTGTGGGGGTCCGTGATAGAAACTTTGGGGGTCGAGATATAAACTTGTTGCGGTCCGAGATAGAAACTTGTTGGGGTCCGTGATAGAAACTTGTGGGGGTCCGAGATAGAAACTTGTGGGGTCCGTGATAGAAACTTGTGGGGTCCGTGATAGAAACTTGTGGGGTCCGAGATATAAACTTGTTGGGGTCAGAGATAGAAACTTGTTGGGGTCCGAGATAGAAACTTGTGGGGTCCGAGATATAAACTTGTTGGGGTCGAGATATAAACTTGTTGGGGTCCGTGATAGAAACTTGTGGGGGTCCGAGATATAAACTTGTTGGGGTCCGAGATAGAAACTTGTTGGGGTCCGTGATAGAAACTTGTGGGGTCCGTGATAGAAACTTGTGGGGTCCGTGATAGAAACTTGTGGGGTCCGAGATAGAAACTTGTTGGGGTCCGTGATAGAAACTTGTGGGGTCCGTGATAGAAACTTGGGGGTCCGTGATAGAAAATTGTAGGGTCCGTGATAGAAACTTGTGGGGGTCCGAAAAGAAACTTGGGGGTCCGTGATAGAAACTTGTGGGGGTCCGAGATATAAACTTGTTGGGGTCCGAGATAGAAACTTGTGGGGGTCCGAGATAGAAACTTGTGGGGTCCGTGATAGAAACTTGTGGGGTCCGTGATAGAAACTTGTGGGGGTCCGAGATATAAACTTGTTGGGTCCGAGATAGAAACTTGTTGGGGTCCGTGATATAAACTTTTGGGGTCCGAGATAGAAACTTGTTGGGGTCCGTGATAGAAACTTGTGGGGGTCCGTGATAGAAACTTGTGGGGGTCAGAGATAGAAACATGTGGGGGTCCGAGATAGAAACTTGTTGGGGTCCGAGATAGAAACTTGTATGGGTCCGTGATAGAAACTTGTGGGGTCCGTGATAGAAACTTGTGGGGTCCGAGATAGAAACTTGTTGGGGTCCGAGATAGAAACTTGTATGGGTCCGTGATAGAAACTTGTGGGGGTCCGTGATAGAAAATTGTGGGGTCCGTGATAGAAACTTGTTGGGGTCCGAGATAGAAACTTGTTGGGGTCCGAGATAGAAACTTGTTGGGGTCCGAGATAGAAACTTGTTGGGGTCAGTGATATAAACTTGTGGGGGTCCGTGATAGAAACTTGTGGGGGTCCAAGATAGAAACTTTGGGGTCCGGATAGAAACTTGTGGGGGTCCGAGATAGAAACTTGTATGGGTCCGTGATAGAAACTTGTTGGGGTCCGTGATAGAAAATTGTGGGTGTCCGAGATAGAAACTTGCGGGGTCCGTGATAGAAACTTGTGGGGTCCGAAATAGAAACTTGGGGGTCCGTATAGAAACTTGTGGGGGTCCGAGATATAAACTTGTTGGGGTCCGAGATAGAAACTTGTGGGGTCCGAGATAGAAACTTGTGGGGTCCGTGATAGAAACTTGTGGGGTCCGTGATAGAAACTTGTGGGGGTCCGAGATATAAACTTGTTGCGGTCCGAGATAGAAACTTGTTGGGGTCCGTGATAGAAACTTGTGGGGTCCGAGATAGAAACTTGTGGGGTCCGTGATAGAAACTTGTGGGGGTCCGTGATAGAAACTTGTGGGGTCCGAGATATAAACTTGTTGGGGTCAGAGATAGAAACTTGTTGGGGTCCGAGATAGAAACTTGTGGGGGTCCGAGATATAAACTTGTTGGGGTCGAGATAGAAACTTGTTGGGGTCCGTGATAGAAACTTGTGGGGGTCCGAGATATAAACTTGTTGGGGTCCGAGATAGAAACTTGTTGGGGTCCGTGATAGAAACTTGTGGGGGTCCGTGATAGAAACTTGTGGGGTCCGTGATAGAAACTTGTGGGGGTCCGAGATAGAAACTTGTTGGGGTCCGTGATAGAAACTTGTGGGGTCCGTGATAGAAACTTGTGGGGGTCCGTGATAGAAAATTGTGGGGTCCGTGATAGAAACTTGTTGGGGTCCGAGATAGAAACTTGTTGGGTCCGAGATAGAAACTTGTTAGGTCCGAGATAGAAACTTGTTGGGGTCGAGATAGAAACTTGTTGGGGTCCGTGATAGAAACTTGTGGGGTCCGAGATAGAAACTTGTTGGGGTCCGTGATAGAAACTTGTGGGGTCCGTGATAGAAAATTGTGGGGGTCCGTGATAGAAACTTGTGGGGGTCCGTGATAGAAACTTGTGGGGGTCCGAGATAGAAAAATGGATTAAAAAGGGCCCACGGTAATGTAAAGTTTGAAAATGGTTGATTAGAGCAAGCTGCAAAGTTGCAGCCTGGCAAAACTCATTAAAAGATTTAACTAAATCTCATTCAAAAGTGGTCACCATCTTCAAAATTACATCGAGGACCCTCGCCGGTGCTACGGAATTCGTACACTGCTGCTGAGATCTTCCTGTGTAAGAAAGAGATCAAGTACACATGGTTATTCGTCAAGGTGAAGTGTTTTTTAAACATCAATGCTGAAGCGCAGAGAAAACGTGCTGCAGCAACAACAGTTACATGCCCAACCTTGATCATGTATGCCCTGCACTTGTGGTAGGGGATTGCTTGATCATGTATGCCCTGCACTTGTGGTAGGGGATTGCTTGATCATGTATGCCCCCATTTGTGGTAGGGGATTGCTTGATCATGTATGCCCTGCACTTGTGGTAGGGGATTGCTTGATCATGTATGCCCTGCACTTGTGGTAGGGGATTGCTTGATCATGTATGCCCCCATTTGTGGTAGGGGATTGCTTGATCATGTATGCCCCCACGTGTGGTAGGGGATTATAATCTTCTTCGAACGCTCCACAACGACTACCTGTTAACAGCTCTGGATTTGTATGTGATCTGAGCCTAAGACCGATTGTATGTTGTGCCAGTTATGCGCCTACAAGTAGGCCAGCACATCCGATTTCTACAACGCTTTTTTACTAGGTAGCTTCCTAGGTCCTACATCAGTCACCTTCTACGACATGTCTTGTGGGTCGCAGTGGTGCTATTCTTTGCTTCCTTTGTAGTGCCCCGACACCACATGGGCGGATTGTAATCTGATATTATACTCTATAGTCCCATCCGCACACACCAGAGAGGTGCAACAGCGCATGTCTGAGGATGTTATCATTGCTTTCGATGGACGGCTTTCATTAATCGATCTTGCAATAAGATACAGACTAAAAACATGAACAAGTGTACACAAACTAGTTGTACGCAAATATGTATGAATGTAAAAAATAAATTATGATACGAATTGGCAAAGCAACATCAGCTTTTAAATGTCTAAATAAAATATGGAACTGCAAGTTATATAGTATTAAACTAAATTACGAATTTTCAATTCAAATGTTGTATCAATCCTAACATATGCCAGCGAGAGTTGGGAAATGACTAAAGATATAGAAAGCAAGTTGAATGTATTTGCAAATAAATGTCTGCGAAATATATTGAACATAAAATGGAACGAATACAGGAGAAGTGATGAAATCAGAGAAATAGTAACAACTGTTATAAGAAAGAGAAGATGGAGATATGTTGGACACACCTTGAGAAGCAATGATCAACGAATATGAAAGAAGGCATTAAAGTGGGATGCAAAGGGTTTGTATCCAGACATTGTTTACTATTGTAACACAGATAATTCAGACATTGTTTACTATTGTAACACACAGATAATTCAAACACCTAGTATGGACTACATATGATGGCACCCTTCCGTCTGTCTATCACAGATACATTGATGACTGTATTGGCATCACTGATATGCCTGAAGCCGATTTGTCACGCTTCATTAATTTCATTAATGTTTTCAACCCTTCTATTCGTTTTACTTCTCACATCTCCACTACTTGTGTCAACTTTCTTGACATTACTATCACCTTACACCTATCCGCTATCACTACATCAGTATATTACAAGCCTACTGATGCACATAGTTTTATCCTCTATACTTCTTCCCATCCCCGGGCTTGTCGTGACTCTTTGCCATTCTCGCAGCTCTTACGCCTTCGTCGCCTTTGTAGTGAGGACGATGATTTTCTTGAGAGAGCTCGCGAGATGCTTTATTTCTTTCGTAGGCGCCTATACCCGGAGAGGGTGCTTGTCTCGGCTATGCATCGAGTTCAGAAAATCACTCGCCATCAGGCCCTTACCAGTCAGCATAGGACTACTAACTCTGACAGAGTAAAACTTATCTTAACTTACCACCCCCATAGTTCCCTGGGGAAAAATGTTTTATTCCGTCATCTGTCTCTCCTTAGATCAGATCCTGAGACCGTTCTGTCTTCCCCAACTATCCTTTGGTGTCTTACAGACGGGACAGAAGTCTTAAGGATATGTTGGTACACAGTCGCCTTAAGTCCAATATCCAGACTCATTTTGGCACTGTCCAGTGTGGTCGTCGGCGTTGCAACACGTGTGCTTATGTGATACAGACGCGTACTGTATCTTTTCCTTTAGGTATGTTTCTTATTGACGATGGGTTCACATGCGAGTCCCGTAATCTTATCTATGCCATTAGCTGTAGCAAGGCTTATATCGGCGAGACAGGCACGAGGCTCAGTGACCGATTCGCCCAACACTTACGCGACATACGCCAATGCTCTGTGACCCCTGTAGCCACCCATTTCAATGACACTGACCTTTAGGTGCTCACGATGTCCAGGTCACAGCCATCCGATCGTGTTCCTCGGATAATCGCAGTCGATTTGCTCTGGAGAATCGGTTGATTTCTTTGTATGGTACCTTGCGACCACGCGGGCTCAACGTATTACATTCTTATGCTTCTTAGTACTTTCTCTTCCCATACTTTGTAATCTATATGGGTATATGTTGCATGTATTCATGTTATATTCCATTCTTATGCTTCTTAGTACTTTCTCTTCCCTGCTTTGTAATCTATATGGGTATATGTTGCATGTATTCAAGTTATATATTTACTAGATGTTTCATTGTTCCTTTTCCTTTCTATTTCTAGTTTTTATGTGTGTTTTTTGTGTTACCATTTATTACAGTTATTCGTTTTTATTCCAGATTTTCCTTAGATACGTTTGTATTTGGTCGTCCATTTGTGTTTCATTTTAATTTGTCACTCCTGTTTGTTCGTTTGCTTGATAAAGGCCTTGTTGGTCGAAACGTTGCTGTATTTTGTCACTGTTTTTGTAATTTGTAAAACTACAGTACTTTGTAATTACGTGTTTTGCCAATCAAATAGTTTTACTGCAGTTCCATATATATATACTGAGATGCAAAGGGTTCAAGAAAGAGAGGACTACCTAAGGAGACCATGAAACGAACTTTGCTGAGAGAGGCAGGAAATATCGGTCTCAGTTCCATGGAGGAGATTGAGCGAGTTGCCCAGGATAGAACGGTATGGAGAAATTGCTTGCAAGCCCTATGTAACGTATAACGGTACGAGAGGAATTATTATTATTATTATTAAATATTTATCATAGCCACACACGTATACAACATATTACAACATAGCAACTAGAAAATAAGGAGCTTTTAGAACCCCGTGGGGAAGGCAATGAATATAATAACCCCGTGGGGAAGCACCAGAGCCAATGAATATGATCAATAAATAGACAGTGAAGAAGTATTAGGGACTTCTGAAAGAAAGAGAAAAAAAACAGAGTAACTACACATATGTCATGTTGTACTCAATTTGTAAAAGTGTGTTAGAAAAATGTGCTGTTTTGGGCAGGGGTTGAAGACACAGGTAGCTTCTCTCGCTGAGGAAGAAGTTCTTGTAAAGTCGAATAGACAGGTAATTTCTCTCTCTCTCTCTCTCTCTCTCTCTCTCTCTGAGGAAGAAGTTCTTGTAAAATCGAATAGACAGGTAATTTCTCTCTCTCTCTCTCTCTCTCTCTCTGAGGAAGAAGTTCTTGTAAAGTCGAATAGACAGGTAATTTCTCTCTCTCTCTCTCTCTGAGGAAGAAGTTCTTGTAAAGTCGAATAGACAGGTAATTTCTCTCTCTCTCTCTCTCTCTCTCTGAGGAAGAAGTTCTTGTAAAGTCGAATAGACAGGTAATTTCTCTCTCTCTCTCTCTGAGGAAGAAGTTCTTGTAAAGTCGAATAGACAGGTAATTTCTCTCTCTCTCTCTCTCTGAGGAAGAAGTTCTTATAAAGTCGAATAGACAGGTAATTTCTCTCTCTCTCTCTCTCTCTCTCTGAGGAAGAAGTTCTTGTAAAGTCGAATAGACAGGTAATTTCTCTCTCTCTCTCTCTCTGAGGAAGAAGTTCTTGTAAAGTCGAATAGACAGGTAATTTCTCTCTCTCTCTCTCTCTCTCTCTCTCTCTGAGGAAGAAGTTCTTATAAAGTCGAATAGACAGGTAATTTCTCTCTCTCTCTCTCTATGTCTCTCTCTCTGAGGAAGTAGTTCTTGCAAAGTCGAAAAGACAGGTAGCTTCCCCTCTTATTCTCTCTCTCTCTATCTCTCTCTCTGTGAGAAAGTAGTTCTTGTAAAGCCGAAGAGACAGGTAGCTTATCTTTCTCTCTCTGAGGAAGTAGATCTTGTAAAGCCAAAGAGACAGGTAGCATCTCTCTCTCTCTCTCTCGTTCTTTCTCTCTGGGAAAGTAGTTCTTGGCATTCCAATCAATGTCAAACTGAATTTTGTGTTCAAGTTCTACCTTTAAAGTTTGTACTGAATTCATTTTCAGCGGTTCGTGATTTTTCTATTTCTTGTCTTTGATTTAAGCATGGTAAGGAACAAGATGGAGAGAGAGAGAGAGAGAGAGAGAGAGATAAGAAGGAAAAAAGGGTAATGGAGCGAGAGAGATGAGCGAAATGGAGAGAAAATGAACGAAAGAGAGAATGATCAGTAGTTAGAGAATGAGAGACTCGACTAGTAAAATATGTAGCGTTTCATAGAGAGCGACTTTGTGTGTGTATGTGTGTGTGTGTGTGTGTTTGACTGTGAAGAGAGAGATCATGCGACAATATGTCATCTGAGCCACCTTGAATGTTGATAACACTTCCTAGATATGCAAATGTGTAGAAGATCCTTTAATGGTGATCCTCTCAGTATGATCCAGTCTCTGGAATTAGCATTTAATCGGATTTTGAAACTACACACCAAACTATTGTTTGAAGATATTCTACTAATACGCAATAGAAGACCTTCATATCGAGGAGCGTTGGCTCATAAATAACATCAGGTCCCGGAAGATGAAATATTTTGGTCATGTTAAACGTCACAGTGGTTTGGAGAGAATGGTAGTGGAAGGCATGGTTCCTGGAGTATGAGGCAGGGGACGACCAATACGAAGGTAGCAGCAGGACATCAAAGAAACATTGAACGTGACGCTGGAGGAGACGAGAGAACTTGCTAGGGACAGAGATTTCAGGCGAGCTGTGTTGAAAGCTACGTTCCGCAAGGAACTTGCTATTACTCAACACAATAGAAGAATGTCTGTGACGGAAGATAACAAAAAATATAGCTAGACAAAAAATATGCACAGTCTGAAAGTCGTAAGCTTGCACATTTTCCGGATTCCACACGTAATCAGATTGTACCAGATAATTGAACGTGACGCTAACCAAATATTGTACACGTAAACAAAGTTCGGTTGAATTAAAGTTGTTGATTTGCTATCCATTTTCACCCACTCTTATTTTCCTGACTAGTCTATCAGGGACAAAGTAAACATTGATTTCAAATCTCCATTGTCATGCAAAGGACTACCCATTTGTCATGCAAGGTACCACACATTGTCATGCAAGGTACCACACATTGTCATGCAAGGGACCACCCATTGTCATGCAAGGTACCACACATTGTCATGCAAGGTACCACCCATTGTCATGCAAGGTACCACACATTGTCATGCAAGGTACCACACATTGTCATGCAAGGTACCACCCATTGTCATGCAAGGTACCACCCATTGTCATGCAAGGTACCACCCATTGTCATGTAAGGTACCACCCATTGTCATGTAAGGTACCACCCATTGTCATGTAAGGTACCACCCATTGTCATGTAAGGTACCACCCATTGTCATGCAAGGTACCACCCATTGCCATGCAAGGTACCACCCATTGTCATGCAAGGTACCACCCATTGTCATGTAAGGTACCACCCATTGTCATGTAAGGTACCACCCATTGTCATGTAAGGTACCACCCATTGTCATGCAAGGGACCACACATTGTCATGCAAGGGACCACACATTGTCATGCAAGGGACCACCCATTGTCATGTAAGGTACCACCCATTGTCATGCAAGGTACCACACATTGTCATGTAAGGGACTACACATTGTCATGCAAGGGACCACCCATTGTCATGCAAGGGACCACACATTGTCATGCAAGGTACCACCCATTGTCATGCAAGGGGCCACACATTGTCATGCAAGGGACCACACATTGTCATGCAAGGGACCACACATTGTCATGCAAGGGACCACCCATTGTCATGCAAGGACCACACATTGTCATGCAAGGGCACGCAGGACCACACTTGTCATGCAAGGGACCACACATTGTCATGCAAGGGACCACCCATTGTCATGCAAGGGACCATCCATTTACCGGAAGGTTTTTATAGTCTTCTTCATCTTCCAACGTTTTCAGACATCGATTTGTATACTTTTAAAGTAGTTAGTGGTCAACCGGAGTCAATGTACATCTCCTATAGCTTGCTTGGACTGACATCGATTTGTTTACTTTTAAAGTAGTTAGTGGTCAACCGGAGTCAATGTACATCTCCATATAGCTTGCCTTGGACTGACATCGATTTGTATACTTTTAAAGTAGTTAGTGGTCAACCGGAGTCAATGTACATCTCCATATAGCTTGTCTTGGACTGACATCGATTTGTTTACTTTTAAAGTAGTTAGTGGTCAACCGGAGTCAATGTACATCTCCATATAGCTTGCCTTGGACTGACATCGATTTGTTTACTTTTAAAGTAGTTAGTGGTCAACCGGAGTCAATGTACATCTCCATATAGCTTGTCTTGGACTGACATCGATTTGTTTACTTTTAAAGTGAGTTAGTGGTCTACCGGAGTCTATGTACATCTCCATATAGCTTGCCTTGGACTGACATCGATTTGTTTACTTTTAAAGTAGTTAGTGGTCAACCAGAGTCCATGTACATCTCCATTATCAAGCTTGCCATTGGACTGACATCGATTTGTATACTTTTAAAGTAGTTAGTGGTCAACCAGAGTCTATGTACATCTCCGTATAGCTTGCCTTGGACTGACATCGATTTGTTTACTTTTAAAGTAGTTAGTGGTCAACCGGAGTCTATGTACATCTCCATATAGCTTGCCTTGGACTGACATCGATTTGTTTACTTTTAAAGTAGTTAGTGGTCAACCGGAGTCTATGTACATCTCCGTATAGCTTGCCTTGGACTGACATCGATTTGTTTACTTTTAGAGTAGTTAGTGGTCAACCGGAGTCTATGTACATCTTGTATAGCTTGTCTTGGACTGACATCGATTTGTAGACTTTTAAAGTAGTTAGTGGTCAACCGGAGTCCATGTACATCTCCGTATAGCTTGCCTTGGACTGACATCGATTTGTATACTTTTAAAGTAGTTAGTGGTCAACCAGAGTCTATGTACATCTCCGTATAGCTTGTCTCGGACTGACATCGATTTGTTTACTTTTAAAGTAGTTAGTGGTCAACCGGAGTCTATGTACATCTCCGTATAGCTTGTCTCGGACTGACATCGATTTGTTTACTTTTAAAGTAGTTAGTGGTCAACCAGAGTCTATGTACATCTCCATATAGCTTGTCTCGGACTGACATCGATTTGTATACTTTTAAAGTAGTTAGTGGTCAACCGAAGTCTATGTACATCTCCGTATAGCTTGCCTTGGACTGACATCGATTTGTAGACTTTTAAAGTAGTTAGTGGTCAACCGGAGTCCATGTACATCTCCGTATAGCTTGTCTTGGACTGACATCGATTTGTAGACTTTTAAAGTAGTTAGTGGTCAACCGAGTCATGTACATCTCCGTATAGCGCTTGACTGACATGGGATTGGTCAAGTGTTTTTCTCTGTTCCGTGTATGTTGGACATTCTTGTTTGCTTCCTAGTGTTTGTCCCTTATACATTCCCCGTACTCAGGCTTGATGATCACTCCTTGCCGTCTGTTAAACTCAGTTGACCACTACTTTTTTCATTACAGTCGATCCGTCGTAAACAAATTGCGCTGCACATTGTACATTCTAGATTGCATGCGAGTCAATACTTCTCAACAACACTTTGGCAAATATTAGGTTGCATGCTGAGGTCCAACCTGTTCATCACTTGATTTTTCAACGTCGAATTGTTCAAATGTACCAGTTTGCGATCGTTGAAATATTATGCATATGTTGCTGTATCAGTATGCTCATGAACAACGAATGTACTTTGCTTTGTACAAACTTTAACTTACGTTACTCAGTTCTGCAAATGTTCATAAATTAATTGTGTGTCAGTTTAACACCACCCATCCATCCTCCATCCACTGTACACATATAATCCACATGGAATTGGATCAGAAGTTATAACTTGATTAAAGTTTGTCTTACTCTATGTCCCATTAGCTTCTCGTATTTGGTTGAGAAAGAATGACAGTACATTTGATCTCGGTAGTAAGTTGGAAACCTTCAAGTTAGTCAATGGAGTGTCTCGGTGTAAGATCAAGCCTTGCATAGGTCGAGATGGATGTTACTGTGTTAAAGATTGGAACTCAGTCATAGTCGAATTGTCCGTGTATAGAATTGACCTTAAGTTAGGTCGAATTGAGTGTGTACTGTGTAAGTTGAAGCCTATCAAGTTGGTCGAATGAGTGTTCTCGGTTAGAAGTTGAAGCCTTCAAGTTAGGTCAATGAGTGTGTCTCGTGTAAGAGTTGAACCTTCAAGTTAGGTCGAATGGAGTGTGTCTCGGTGTAAGTTGAAGCCTTCAAGTTAGGTCGAATGGAGGTGCTCGTGTAGAAGTTGGAAGCTCAAGTTAGGTCAATGGAGTGTTCTCGTGAAGATTGAAGCCTTCAAGTTAGGTCGAATGGAGTTGTCTCGGTGTAAGTTGGAAGCCTTCAAGTTAGGTCGATGGAGTGTGTCTCGTGTAGAAGTTGGAAGCCTTCAAGTTAGGTCGAATGGATGTGTCTCGTGTAGAGTTGGAAGCCTTCAGTTAGGTCGAATGGAGTGTCTCGGTGTAGAAGTTGGAAGCCTTAGTTAGGTCGAATGGAGTGTCTCGTGTAAGAGTTGGAAGCCTTTAAGTTAGGTCAATGGATGTGTCTCGGTGTAAGAATTGAAGCCTTCTAGTTAGGTCAATGGAGTGTGTCTCGGTGTAAGTTTGAAGCTCTTCAAGTTAGGTCGAATGGAGTGTGTCTCGTGTAAGTTGGAAGCCTTCAAGTAGGTCGAATGGAGTGTGTCTCGTGTAAGAAGTTGGAGCCTTCTAAGTTAGGTCGAATGGAGTGTGTCTCGGTGTAAGAAGTTGAAGCCTTCAAGTTAGGTCGAATGGAGTGTGTCTCGGTGTAAGAGTTGAAGCCTTCAAGTTAGGTCGAATGAGTGTGTCTCGGTGTAAGTTGGAAGCCTTCAAGTTAGGTCGAATGAGTGTCTCGGTGTAAGAAGTTAAGCCTTCTGAATTAGGTCGAATGGAGTGTGTCCGGTAAGAAGTTGGAAGCCTTCAAGTTAGGTCAATGGAGTGTGTCTCGGTGTAAGAAGTTGGAAGCCTTGCTAGGTCGAATGGAGTGTGTCTCGGTGTAAAAGTTGGAAGCTCAGTTAGGTCAGATGGAGTGTGTCTCGGTGTAAGAAGTTGGAAGCCTTCTAGTTAGGTCGAATGGAGTGTGTCTCGTGTAAGAAGTTGGAAGCCTTCAAGATTGTCGAATGATGTGTCTCGTTAAGAAGTTGGAAGCCTTCAAGTTAGGTCGAATGAGTGTGTCTCGTGTAGAAGTTGGAAGCCTTCAAGTTAGGTCGAATGGAGTGTGTCTCGGTGTAAGAAGTTAGAAGCCTTCAAGTTAGGTCGAATGGAGTGTGTCTCGGTGAAGAAGTTGAAGCCTTCTAGTAGGTCAATGGAGTGTGTCTCGTGTAAGAAGTTGAAGCCTTCAAGTTAGGTCGAATGGAGTGTGTCTCGTGTAGAAGTTGGAAGCCTCAGTTAGGTCGAATGGAGTGTGTCTCGGTGTAAGAAGTTGGAAGCCTTCAAGTTAGGTCGAATGGAGTGTGTCTCGTGTAAGAAGTTGGAAGCCTTCAAGTTAGGTCGAATGGAGTGTGTCTCGTGTAAGAAGTTGAAGCCTTCAAGTTAGGTCAGATGGAGTGTGTCTCGTGTAAGAAGTTGGAAGCCTTCAAGTTAGGTCGAATGGAGTGTGTCTCGGTGTAAGAAGTTGGAAGCCTTCAGTTGGTCGAATGGAGTGTGTCTCGGTGTAAGAAGTTGGAAGCCTTCAAGTTAGGTCGAATGGAGTGTGTCTCGGTGTAAGAAGTTGGAAGCCTTCAAGTTAGGTCAATGGAGTGTGTCTCGTGTAAAGTTGGAAGCCTTCAAGTTAGGTCGAATGGAGTGTGTCTCGGTGTAAGAAGTTGGAAGCCTTCAAGTTAGGTCAATGAGTGTGTCTCGTGTAGAAGTTGAAGCCTTCAAGTAGGTCGAATGGAGTGTGTCTCGGTGTAAGAAGTTGGAAGCCTTCAAGTTAGGTCGAATGGATGTGTCTCGGTGTAAGAAGTTGGAAGCCTTCAAGTTAGGTCGAATGGAGTGTGTCTCGTGTAAGTTGGAAGCCTTCAAGTTAGGTCGAATGGAGTGTGTCTCGGTGTAAAGTTGGAAGCCTTCAAGTTAGGTCAATGGAGTGTGTCTCGGTGTAAGAAGTTGGAAGCCTTCAAGTTAGGTCGAATGGAGTGTGTCTCGTGTAAGAAGTTGGAAGCCTTCAAGTTAGGTCGAATGGAGTGTGTCTCGGTGTAAAGTTGGAAGCCTTCAAGTTAGGTCGAATGGAGTGTGTCTCGGTGTAAGAAGTTGGAAGCCTTCAAGTTAGGTCGAATGGAGTGTGTCTCGGTGTTAGAAGTTGGAAGCCTTCAAGTTAGGTCGAATGGAGTGTGTCTCGGTGTAAGAAGTTGGAAGCCTTCAGTTAGGTCGAATGGAGTGTGTCTCGGTGTAAGAAGTTGGAAGCCTTCAAGTTAGGTCGAATGGAGTGTGTCTCGTGTAAGCAAGTAGTGAGAAGGCCTTCAAGTTAGGTCGAATGGAGTGTGTCTCGGTGTAAGAAGTTGGAAGCCTTCAAGTTAGGTCGAATGGAGTGTGTCTCGGTGTAAGTTAAGTTGGAAGCCTCTCGTGTAGGTCAGATGGAGTGTGTCTCGGTGTAGAGTTGGAAGCCTTCAAGTTAGGTCGAATGGAGTGTGTCTCGGTGTAAGAAGTTGGAAGCCTTCAAGTTAGGTCGAATGGAGTGTGTCTCGGGGTAAGAAGTTGGAAGCCTTCAAGTTAGGTCGAATGGAGTGTGTCTCGGTGTAAGAAGTTGGAAGCCTTCAAGTTAGGTCGAATGGAGTGTGTCTCGGTGTAAGAAGTTGGAAGCCTTCAAGTTAGGTCGAATGGAGTGTGTCTCGGTGTAAGAAGTTGGAAGCCTTCAAGTTAGGTAGAATGGAGTGTGTCTCGGTGTAAGAAGTTGGAAGCCTTCAGTTAGGTCGAATGGAGTGTGTCTCGTGTAAGAAGTTGGAAGCCTTCAGTTAGGTCGAATGGAGTGTGTCTCGGTGTAAGAAGTTGGAAGCCTTCAAGTTAGGTCGAATGGAGTGTGTCTCGGTGTAAGAAGTTGGAAGCCTTCAAGTTAGGTCGAATGGAGTGTGTCTCGGTGTAAGAAGTTGGAAGCCTTCAAGTTAGGTCGAATGGAGTGTGTCTCGGTGTAAGAAGTTGGAAGCCTTCAAGTTAGGTCGAATGGAGTGTGTCTCGTGTAAGAAGTTGGAAGCCTTCAAGTTAGGTCGAATGGAGTGTGTCTCGGTGTAAGAAGTTGGAAGCCTTCAAGTTAGGTCGAATGGAGTGTGTCTCGGTGTAAGAAGTTGGAAGCCTTCAAGTTAGGTCGAATGGAGTGTGTCTCGGTGTAAGAAGTTGGAAGCCTTCAAGTAGTCATGGTCAAAATGAGGTGTGTCTCGTGTAAGAAGTTGGAAGCCTTCAAGTTAGGTCGAATGGAGTGTGTCTCGGTGTAGAAGTTGGAAGCCTTCAGTTAGGTCGAATGGAGTGTGTCTCGGTGTAAGAAGTTGGAAGCCTTCAAGTTAGGTCGAATGGAGTGTGTCTCGGTGTAAGAAGTTGAAGCCTTCAAGTTAGGTCGAATGGAGTGTGTCTCGGTGTAGAAGTTGAAGCCTTCAAGTTAGGTCGAATGGAGGGTGTCTCGGTGTAAGAAGTTGGAAGCCTTCAAGTTAGGTCGAATGGAGTGTGTCTCGGTGTAAGAAGTTGGAAGCCTTCAAGTTAGGTCGAATGGAGTGTGTCTCGGTGTAAGAAGTTGGAAGCCTTCAAGTTAGGTCGAATGGAGTGTGTCTCGGTGTAAGAAGTTGGAAGCCTTCAAGTTAGGTCGAATGGAGTGTGTCTCGGTGTAAGAAGTTGGAAGCCTTCAAGTTAGGTCGAATGGAGTGTGTCTCGGGGTAAGAAGTTGGAAGCCTTCAAGTTAGGTCGAATGGAGTGTGTCTCGGTGTAAGAAGTTGGAAGCCTTCAAGTTAGGTCGAATGGAGTGTGTCTCGGTGTAAGAAGTTGGAAGCCTTCAAGTTAGGTCGAATGGAGTGTGTCTCGGTGTAAGAAGTTGGAAGCCTTCAAGTTAGGTCGAATGGAGTGTGTCTCGGTGTAAGAGTTGGAAGCCTTCAAGTTAGGTCGAATGGAGTGTGTCTCGGTGTAAGAAGTTGGAAGCCTTCAAGTTAGGTCGAATGGAGTGTGTCTCGGTGTAGAAGTTGGAAGCCTTCATAGTCTAGGTCGAATGGAGTGGGTCTCGGTGTAAGAAGTTGGAAGCCTTCAAGTTAGGTCGAATGGAGTGTGTCTCGGTGTAAGAAGTTGGAAGCCTTCAAGTTAGGTCGAATGGAGTGTGTCTCGGTGTAAAGTTGGAAGCCTTCAGTTAGGTCGAATGGAGTGTGTCTCGGTGTAAGAAGTTGGAAGCCTTCTAGTCGAAGTTAGGTCCAGTAATGGAGTGTGTCTCGGTGTAAGAATTTGGAAGCCTTCAAGTTAGGTCGAATGGAGTGTGTCTCGGTGTAAGAAGTTGGAAGCCTTCAGTTAGGTCGAATGGAGTGTGTCTCGGTGTAAGAGTTGGAAGCCTTCAGTTAGGTCGAATGGAGTGTGTCTCGGTGTAAGAAGTTGGAAGCCTTCAAGTTAGGTCGAATGGAGTGTGTCTCGTGTAAGAAGTTGGAAGCCTTCAAGTTAGGTCGAATGGAGTGTGTCTCGGTGTAAGAAGTTGGAAGCCTTCAAGTTAGGTCGAATGGAGTGTGTCTCGGTGTTAGAAGTTGGAAGCCTTCAAGTTAGGTCGAATGGAGTGTGTCTCGGTGTAAGAAGTTGGAAGCCTTCAAGTTAGGTCGAATGGAGTGTGTCTGGTGTAAGAAGTTGGAAGCCTTCAGTTAGGTCGAATGGAGTGTGTCTCGGTGTAAGAAGTTGAAGCCTTGCAAGGTCTAGGTAATGGAGTGTGTCTCGGTGTAAGAAGTTGGAAGCCTTCAAGTTAGGTCGAATGGGGTGTGTCTCGGTGTAAGAAGTTGGAAGCCTTCAAGTTAGGTCGAATGGAGTGTGTCTCGGTGTAAGAAGTTGGAAGCCTTCAAGTTAGGTCGAATGGAGTGTGTCTCGGTGTAAGAAGTTGGAAGCCTTCAAGTTAGGTCGAATGGAGTGTGTCTCGGTAAGTTGAAGCCTTCAGTTAGGTCAATGAGTGTGTCTGTGAATTGAAGCCTTCAAGTTAGGTCGAATGGAGTGTGTCTCGGTGGAAGAAGTTGGAAGCCTTCAAGTTAGGTCGAATGGAGTGTGTCTCGGTGTAAGAATTTGGAAGCCTTCAAGTTAGGTCGAATGGAGTGTGTCTCGGTGTAAGAAGTTGAAGCCTTCAAGTTAGGTCGAATGGAGTGTGTCTCGGTGTAAGAGTTGGAAGCCTTCAAGTTAGGTCGAATGGAGTGTGTCTCGGTGTAAGAAGTTGGAAGCCTTCAAGTTAGGTCGAATGGAGTGTGTCTCGGTGATTGCTAAGAATGAGTGTGCTGGTGTAAAGTTGCCTTCAAGTTAGGTCGAATGGAGTGTGTCTCGGTGTAAGAAGTTGAAGCCTTCAAGTTAGGTCGAATGGAGTGTGTCTCGGTGTAAGAAGTTGGAAGCCTTCAAGTTAGGTCGAATGGAGTGTGTCTCGGTGTAAGAAGTTGGAAGCCTTCAAGTTAGGTCGAATGGAGTGTGTCTCGGTGTAAGAGTTGGAAGCCTTCAAGTTAGGTCGAATGGAGTGTGTCTCGGTGTAAGAAGTTGGAAGCCTTCAAGTTAGGTCGAATGGAGTGTGTCTCGGTGTAAGAAGTTGGAAGCCTTCAAGTTAGGTCGAATGGAGTGTGTCTCGGTGTAAGAAGTTGGAAGCCTTCAAGTTAGGTCGAATGGAGTGTGTCTCGGTGTAAGAAGTTGGAAGCCTTCAAGGTAGGTCGAATGGAGGTGTCTCGGTGTAAGAAGTTGGAAGCCTTCCAAGTTAGGTCGAATGGAGTGTGTCTCGTGTAAGAAGTTGGAAGCCTTCAAGTTAGGTCGAATGGAGTGTGTCTCGGTGTAAGAAGTTGGAAGCCTTCAAGTTAGGTCGAATGGAGTGTGTCTCGGTGTAAGAAGTTGGAAGCCTTCAAGTTAGGTCGAATGGAGTGTGTCTCGGTGTTAGAAGTTGGAAGCCTTCAAGTTAGGTCGAATGGAGTGTGTCTCGGTGTAAGAAGTTGGAAGCCTTCAAGTTAGGTCGAATGGAGTGTGTCTCGGTGTTAGAAGTTGGAAGCCTTCAAGTTAGGTCGAATGGAGTGTGTCTCGGTGTAAGAAGTTGGAAGCCTTCAAGTTAGGTCGAATGGAGTGTGTCTCGTGTAAGAGTTGAAGCCTTCAAGTTAGGTCGAATGGAGTGTGTCTCGGTGTAAGAAGTTGGAAGCCTTCAAGTTAGGTCGAATGGAGAGTGTCTCGGTGTAAGAAGTTGGAAGCCTTCAAGTTAGGTCGAATGGAGTGTGTCTCGTGTAAGAAGTTGGAAGCCTTCAAGTTAGGTCGAATGGAGTGTGTCTCGGTGTAAGAAGTTGGAAGCCTTCAGTTAGGTCGAATGGAGTGTGTCTCGGTGTAAGAAGTTGGAAGCCTTCAAGTTAGGTCGAATGGAGTGTGTCTCGTGTAGAAGTTGGAAGCCTTCAAGTTAGGTCGAATGGAGTGTGTCTCGGTGTTAGAAGTTGGAAGCCTTCAAGTTAGGTCGAATGGAGTGTGTCTCGGTGTAAGAAGTTGGAAGCCTTCAAGTTAGGTCGAATGGAGTGTGTCTCGGTGTAAAGTTGGAAGCCTTCAAGTTAGGTCGAATGGAGTGTGTCTCGGTGTAAGAAGTTGGAAGCCTTCAAGTTAGGTCGAATGGAGTGTGTCTCGGTGTAAGAAGTTGGAAGCCTTCAAGTTAGGTCGAATGGAGTGTGTCTCGGTGTAAGTTGGAAGCCTTCAGTTAGGTCGAATGGAGTGTGTCTCGGTGTAAGAAGTTGGAAGCCTTCAAGTTTGGTCGAATGGAGTGTGTCTCGGTGTAAGAAGTTGGAAGCCTTCAAGTTAGGTCGAATGGAGTGTGTCTCGGTGTAAGAAGTTGGAAGCCTTCAAGTTAGGTCGAATGGAGTGTGTCTCGGTGTAAGAAGTTGGAAGCCTTCAAGTTAGGTCGAATGGAGTGTGTCTCGGTGTAAGAAGTTGGAAGCCTTCAAGTTAGGTCGAATGGAGTGTGTCTCGGTGTAAGAGTTGGAAGCCTTCAAGTTAGGTCGAATGGAGTGTGTCTCGTGTAAGAAGTTGAAGCCTTCAAGTTAGGTCGAATGGAGTGTGTCTCGGTGTAAGAAGTTGGAAGCCTTCAAGTTAGGTCGAATGGAGTGTGTCTCGGTGTTAGAAGTTGGAAGCCTTCAAGTTAGGTCGAATGGAGTGTGTCTCGGTGTAAGAAGTTGGAAGCCTTCAAGTTAGGTCGAATGGAGTGTGTCTCGGTGTAAGAAGTTGGAAGCCTTCAAGTTAGGTCGAATGGAGTGTGTCTCGTGTAAGAAGTTGGAAGCCTTCAAGTTAGGTCGAATGGAGTGTGTCTCGGTGTAAGAAGTTGGAAGCCTTCAAGTTAGGTCGAATGGAGTCCGTAGTGACTCGTGTAGTCAAGGTTGCGAAGCCTTCGTTAGGTCGAATGGAGTGTGTCTCGTGTAAGAAGTTGGAAGCCTTCAAGTTAGGTCGAATGGAGTGTGTCTCGGTGGAAGAAGTTGGAAGCCTTCAAGTTAGGTCGAATGGAGTGTGTCTCGGTGTAAGAAGTTGGAAGCCTTCAGTTAGGTCGAATGGAGTGTGTCTCGGTGTAAGAAGTTGGAAGCCTTCAAGTTAGGTCGAATGGAGTGTGTCTCGTGTAAGAAGTTGGGAAGCCTATAAGCTTAGGGTCGAATGGAGTGTGTCTCGGTGTAGAAGTTGGAAGCCTTCAGTTAGGTCGAATGGAGTGTGTCTCGGTGTAAGAAGTTGGAAGCCTTCAAGTTAGGTCGAATGGAGTGTGTCTCGGTGTAAGAAGTTGGAAGCCTTCAGTTAGGTCGAATGGAGTGTGTCTCGGTGTAAGTAAGCCTTGAGCAAGGTTCTCTTCAAGTAAGCTTCAGTGGTCGAATGGAGTGTGTCTCTGTGTAAGAAGTTGGAAGCCTTCAAGTTAGGTCAGATGGAGTGTGTCTCGGTGTAAGAAGTTGGAAGCCTTCAAGTTAGGTCGAATGGAGTGTGTCTCGGTGTAAGAAGTTGGAAGCCTTCAAGTTAGGTCGAATGGAGTGTGTCTCGGTGTAAGAAGTTGGAAGCCTTCAAGTTAGGTCGAATGGAGTGTGTCTCGTGTAAGAAGTTGAAGCCTTCAAGTTAGGTCGAATGGAGTGTGTCTCGGTGTAAGAAGTTGGAAGCCTTCAGTTAGGTCGAATGGAGTGTGTCTCGGTGTAAGAAGTTGAAGCCTTCAAGTTAGGTCGAATGGAGTGTGTCTCGGTGTAAGAAGTTGAAGCCTTCAGTTAGGTCGAATGGAGTGTGTCTCGGTGTAAGAAGTTGGAAGCCTTCAGTTAGGTCGAATGGAGTGTGTCTCGGTGTAAGAAGTTGGAAGCCTTCAAGTTAGGTCGAATGGAGTGTGTCTCGGTGTAAGAGTAGTTTTGGAAAGTAGCCTTCAAGTTAGGTCGAATGGAGTGTGTCTCGGTGTAAGAAGTTGGAAGCCTTCAGGTTAGGTCGAATGGAGTGTGTCTCGGTGTAAGAAGTTGGAAGCCTTCAGTGGTCAATGGTGTGTCCGGTGTAAGAAGTTGGAGCCTCAGTTGTCGAATGGAGTGTGTCCGTGAGAAGCCTTCAGTTAGGTCGAGATGGAGTGTGTCTCGTGTAAGAAGTTGGAAGCCTTCAAGTTAGGTCGAATGGAGTGTGTCTCGGTGTAAGAAGGTTGGAGAAGCCTTCAATTAGGTCGAATGGAGTGTGTCTCGGTGTAAGAAGTTGGAAGCCTTCAAGTTAGGTCGAATGGAGTGTGTCTCGGTGTAAGAAGTTGGAAGCCTTCAAGTTAGGTCGAATGGAGTGTGTCTCGGTGTAAGAAGTTGGAAGCCTTCAGTTAGGTCGAATGGAGTGTGTCTCGGTGTAAGAAGTTGGAAGCCTTCAAGTCTGAGGGTCTAGAATAGGAGTGTGTCTCGGTGTAAGAAGTTGGAAGCCTTCAAGTTAGGTCGAATGGAGTGTGTCTCGGTGTAAAGTTGGAAGCCTTCAAGTTAGGTCGAATGGAGTGTGTCTCGGTGTAATAAGTTGGAAGCCTTCAAGTTAGGTCGAATGGAGTGTGTCTCGGTGTAAGAAGTTGGAAGCCTTCAGTTAGGTCGAATGGAGTGTGTCTCGGTGTAAGAAGTTGGAAGCCTTCTAGTTAGGTCGAATGGAGTGTGTCTCGGTGTAAGAAGTTGGAAGCCTTCAGTTAGGGTCGAATGGAGTGTGTCTCGGTGTAAGAAGTTGGAAGCCTTCAAGTTAGGTCGAATGGAGTGTGTCTCGGTGTAAGAAGTTGGAAGCCTTCAAGTTAGGTCAGAATGGAGTGTGTCTCGTGTAAGAAGTTGAAGCCTTCAAGTTAGGTCGAATGGAGTGTGTCTCGGTGTAAGAAGTTGAAGCCTTCAAGTTAGGTCGAATGGAGTGTGTCTCGGTGTAAGAAGTTGGAAGCCTTCAAGTTGGTCGAGATGGAGTGTGTCTCGGTGTAAGAAGTTGGAAGCCTTCAAGTTAGGTCGAATGGAGTGTGTCTCGGTGTAAGAAGTTGAAGCCTTCAAGTAGGTCGAATGGAGTGTGTCTCGGTGTAAGAAGTTGGAAGCCTTCAAGTTAGGTCGAATGGAGTGTGTCTCGGTGTAAGAAGTTGGAAGCCTTCAAGTTAGGTCGAATGGAGTGTGTCTCGGTGTAAGAAGTTGGAAGCCTTCAGTTAGGTCGAATGGAGTGTGTCTCGGTGTAAGAAGTTGGAAGCCTTCAAGTTAGGTCAGATGGAGTGTGTCTCGGTGTAAGAGTTGAAGCCTTCAAGTTAGGTCGAATGGAGTGTGTCTCGGTGTAAGAAGTTGGAAGCCTTCAGTTAGGTCGAATGGAGTGTGTCTCGGTGTAAGAAGTTGGAAGCCTTCAAGTTAGGTCGAATGGAGTGTGTCTCGGTGTAAGAGTTGAAGCCTCGTTAGGTCGAATGGAGTGTGTCTCGGTGTAAAGTTGGAAGCCTCGTTAGGTCAATGGAGTGTGTCTCGGTGTAAGAATTGGAAGCCTTCTAAGTTAGGTCGAATGGAGTGTGTCTCGGTGTAAGAAGTTGGAAGCCTTCAAGTTAGGTCGAATGGAGTGTGTCTCGGTGTAAGAAGTTGGAAGCCTTCAAGTTAGGTCGAATGGAGTGTGTCTCGGTGTAAGAAGTTGGAAGCCTTCAAGTTAGGTCGAATGGAGTGTGTCTCGTGTAAGAGTTGGAAGCCTTCAAGTTAGGTCGAATGGAGTGTGTCTCGGTGTAAGAAGTTGGAAGCCTTCAGTTAGGTCGAATGGAGTGTGTCTCGGTGTAAGAAGTTGGAAGCCTTCAGTTAGGTCGAATGGAGTGTGTCTCAGGTGTAAGAGTTGGAAGCCTTCAAGTTAGGTCGAATGGAGTGTGTCTCGGTGTAAGAAGTTGGAAGCCTTCAAGTTAGGTCGAATGGAGTGTGTCTCGGTGTAAGAAGTTGGAAGCCTTCAAGTTAGGTCGAATGGAGTGTGTCTCGGTGTAAGAAGTTGGAAGCCTTCAAGGTTAGGTCGAATGGAGTGTGTCTCGGTGTAAGAAGTTGGAAGCCTTCAGTTAGGTCGAATGGAGTGTGTCTCGGTGTAAGAAGTTGGAAGCCTTCAAGTTAGGTCGAATGGAGTGTGTCTCGTGTAGAAGTTGAAGCCTTCAAGTTAGGTCGAATGGAGTGTGTCTCGGTGTAAGAAGTTGGAAGCCTTCAAGTTAGGTCGAATGGAGGGTGTCTCGGTGTAAGAAGTTGGAAGCCTTCAAGTTAGGTCGAATGGAGTGTGTCTCGGTGTAAGAAGTTGGAAGCCTTCAAGTTAGGTCGAATGGAGTGTGTCTCGGTGTAAGAAGTTGGAAGCCTTCAAGTTAGGTCGAATGGAGTGTGTCTCGGTGTAAGAAGTTGGAAGCCTTCAAGTTAGGTCGAATGGAGTGTGTCTCGGTGTAAGAAGTTGGAAGCCTTCTAGTTAGGTCGAATGGAGTGTGTCTCGGTGTAAGAAGTTGAAGCCTTCAAGTTAGGTCGAATGGAGTGTGTCTCGGTGTAAGAAGTTGGAAGCCTTCAAGTTAGGTCGAATGGAGTGTGTCTCGGTGTAGAAGTTGGAAAGTCCTTCAATGGCTTAGGTCGAATGGAGTGTGTCTCGGTGTAAGAAGTTGGAAGCCTTCAAGTTAGGTCGAATGGAGTGTGTCTCGGTGTAAGAAGTTGGAAGCCTTCAAGTTAGGTCGAATGGAGTGTGTCTCGTGTAAGTTGAAGCCTTCAAGTTAGGTCGAATGGAGTGTGTCTCGGTGTAAGAAGTTGAAGCCTTCAAGTTAGGTCGAATGGAGTGTGTCTCGGTGTAAGAAGTTGGAAGCCTTCAGTTAGGTCGAGATGGAGTGTGTCTCGTGTGTGAAGCCTCAGTTAGGTAAGGTTCTGTAAGATTGGAGCTCGAGGTCGATGGAGTGTGTCTCGGGGTAAGAAGTTGGAAGCCTTCAAGTTAGGTCGAATGGAGTGTGTCTCGGTGTAAAGTTGGAAGCCTTCAAGTTAGGTCGAATGGAGTGTGTCTCGGTGTAAGAAGTTGGAAGCCTTCAAGTTAGGTCGAATGGAGTGTGTCTCGTGTAAGAAGTTGGAAGCCTTCAAGTTAGGTCGAATGGAGTGTGTCTCGTGTAAGAAGTTGGAAGCCTTCAAGTTAGGTCGAATGGAGTGTGCTCTCAGGGCTGTGTAAGGGGTCTCGGAAGCACCTTCAAGTTAGGTCGAATGGAGTGTGTCTCGGTGTAAGAAGTTGGAAGCCTTCAAGTTAGGTCAATGGAGTGTGTCTCGGTGTAGAAGTTGGAAGCCTTCAAGTTAGGTCAGATGGAGTGTGTCTCGGTGTAAGAAGTTGGAAGCCTTCAAGTTAGGTCAGATGGAGGTGTCTCGTGTAAGAAGTTGGAAGCCTTCAAGTTAGGTCGAATGGAGTGTGTCTCGGTGTAAGAAGTTGGAAGCCTTCAAGTTAGGTAGAATGGAGTGTGTCTCGGTGTAAGAAGTTGGAAGCCTTCAAGTTAGGTCAATGGTGTGTCTCGGTGTAAGAAGTTGGAAGCCTTCAAGTTAGGTCGAATGGAGTGTGTCTCGTGTAAGAAGTTGGAAGCCTTCAAGTTAGGTCGAATGGAGTGTGTCTCGGTGTAAGAAGTTGGAAGCCTTCAAGTTAGGTCGAATGGAGTGTGTCTCGGTGTTAGAAGTTGGAAGCCTTCAAGTTAGGTCGAATGGAGTGTGTCTCGGTGTAAGAAGTTGGAAGCCTTCAAGGTAGGTCGAATGGAGTGTGTCTCGGTGTAAGAAGTTGGAAGCCTTCAAGTTAGGTCGAATGGAGTGTGTCTCGGTGTAAGAAGTTGGAAGCCTTCAAGTTAGGTCGAATGGAGTGTGTCTCGGTGTAAGAGTTGGAAGCCTTCAAGTTAGGTCGAATGGAGTGTGTCTCGGTGTAAGAATTGGAAGCCTTCAAGTAGTCGATGAGTGTCTGTGAAGTTGGCTCGTAGTCAGATGGAGTGTGTCTCGGTGTAAGAAGTTGGAAGCCTTCAAGTTAGGTCGAATGGAGTGTGTCTCGGTGTAATAAGTTGGAAGCCTTCAAGTTAGGTCGAATGGAGTGTGTCTCGGTGTAAGAAGTTGGAAGCCTTCAAGTTAGGTCGAATGGAGTGTGTCTCGGTGTAAGAAGTTGGAAGCCTTCAAGTTAGGTCGAATGGAGTGTGTCTCGGTGTTAGAAGTTGGAAGCCTTCAAGTTAGGTCGAATGGAGTGTGTCTCGTGTAAGAAGTTGAAGCCTTCAAGTTAGGTCGAATGGAGTGTGTCTCGGTGTAAGAAGTTGGAAGCCTTCAAGTTAGGTCGAATGGAGTGTGTCTCGGTGTAAGAAGTTGGAAGCCTTCAAGTTAGGTCGAATGGAGTGTGTCTCGGTGTAAGTAGAAGTTGGAAGCCTTCTAAGTTAGGGTCGAATGGAGTGTGTCTCGGTGTAAGAAGTTGGAAGCCTTCAAGTTAGGTCGAATGGAGTGTGTCTCGGTGTAAGAAGTTGGAAGCCTTCAAGTTAGGTCGAATGGAGTGTGTCTCGGTGTAAGAAGTTGGAAGCCTTCAAGTTAGGTCGAATGGAGTGTGTCTCGGTGTAAAGTTGGAAGCCTTCAAGTTAGGTCAGATGGAGTGTGTCTGGTGTAAGAAGTTGGAAGCCTTCAAGTTAGGTCGAATGGAGTGTGTCTCGGTGTAAGAAGTTGGAAGCCTTCTAGTTAGGTCGAATGGAGTGTGTCTCGGTGTAAGAAGTTGGAAGCCTTCAAGTTAGGTCGAATGGAGAGTGTCTCGGTGTAAGAAGTTGGAAGCCTTCAAGTTAGGTCGAATGGAGTGTGTCTCGGTGTAAGAAGTTGGAAGCCTTCAAGTTAGGTCGAATGGAGTGTGTCTCGTGTAGAAGTTGAAGCCTTCAAGTTAGGTCGAATGGAGTGTGTCTCGGTGTAAGTTGGAAGCCTTCAAGTTAGGTCGAATGGAGTGGTCTCGTGTAAGAAGTTGGAAGCCTTCAAGTTAGGTCGAATGGAGTGTGTCTCGGTGTAAGAAGTTGGAAGCCTTCAAGTTAGGTCGAATGGAGTGTGTCTCGGTGTAAGAAGTTGAAGCTCTTCAAGTTAGGTCGAATGGAGTGTGTCTCGGTGTAAGAAGTTGGAAGCCTTCAAGTTAGGTCGAATGGAGTGTGCTCGGTGTAGAGAGTTGGAAGCCTTCAAGTTAGGTCGAATGGAGTGTGTCTCGTGTAAGAAGTTGGAAGCCTTCAAGTTAGGTCGAATGGAGTGTGTCTCGTGTAAGTGGAAGCCTCAAGTTAGGTCGAATGGAGGTCTCGTGTAAGTAAGCTTCAGTAGGTCGAATGGAGTGTGTCTCGTGTAAGAAGTTGGAAGCCTTCAAGTTAGGTCGAATGGAGTGTGTCTCGGTGTGATGAGTAAGGTTGAAGTGCCTTCAAGTTAGGTCGAATGGAGTGTGTCTCGGTGTAAGAAGTTGAAGCCTTCAGTTAGGTCGAATGGAGTGTGTCTCGGTGTAATAAGTTGGAAGCCTTCAAGTTAGGTCGAATGGAGTGTGTCTCGGTGTAAGAAGTTGGAAGCCTTCAAGTTAGGTCGAATGGAGTGTGTCTCGGTGTAAGAAGTTGGAAGCCTTCAAGTTAGGTCGAATGGAGTGTGTCTCGGTGTAAGAAGTTCGGGAAGGTCCTTCAGAGTTGGAAGTCAGAATGGAGTGTGTCTCGGTGGTGTAAGAGGATGGAGCCTTAAAGTTAGTGGTCGAATGGAGTGTGTCTCGGTGTAAGAAGTTGAAGCCTTCAGTTAGGTCGAATGGAGTGTGTCTCGTAAGTAAGTCTGTAAGCTGGAAGTTGAAGCCTTCAAGTTAGGTCGAATGGAGTGTGTCTCAGTGTAGAAGTTGGAAGCCTTCAGTTAGGTCGAATGGAGTGTGTCTCGGTGTAAGAAGTTGGAAGCCTTCAGTTAGGTCGAATGGAGGTGTCTCGTGTAAGAAGTTGAAGCCTTCAGTTAGGTCAATGGAGTGTGTCTCGAGTGTAAGAAGTTGGAAAGCCTCTCTAAGTTGGTCGAATGGAGTGTGTCTCGTGTAAGAAGTTGGAAGCCTTCAAGTTAGGTCGAATGGAGTGTCTCGGTGAAGAAGTTGGAAGCCTTCAAGTTAGGTCGAATGGAGTGTGTCTCGGTGTAAGAAGTTGGAAGCCTTCAAGTTAGGTCGAATGGAGTGTCGTTGAAGTGCTGTAGGTAGAGAGGGCCTTCAAGGGCTTAGGTCGAATGGAGTGTGTCTCGTGTAAGAAGTTGGAAGCCTTCAAGTTAGGTCGAATGGAGTGTGTCTCGGTGTAAAGTTGGAAGCCTTCAAGTTAGGTCGAATGGAGTGTGTCTCGGTGTAAGAAGTTGGAAGCCTTCAAGTTAGGTCGAATGGAGTGTGTCTCGGTGTAAGAAGTTGGAAGCCTTCAAGTTAGGTCGAATGGAGTGTGTCTCGGTGTAAGAAGTTAGAAGCCTTCAAGTTAGGTCGAATGGAGTGTGTCTCGGTTTAAAGATGCTTTTACTCAACACAACACCCCGCCCTTTCACCACCACTTTTCCTTTTCAAAGAAAAAAACCATGTTGCTTTCAGCAATGAGTCTATTTTGATTAGTAACATTTTATCTGTGTGACTAACTCAACCTGATATATTGATAACCTTATATCTGTGTGACTAACTCGCCCTGATATATTGATAACCTTTTATCTGTGGGACTAACTCGCCCTGATTCATTGATAACCTTATATCTGTGTGACTAACTCGCCCTGATATATTGATAACCTTTTATCTGTGTGACTAACTCGCCCTGATATAACAACACATAGTAATTCCCTTTCAGCTTGAACTAAAGATGTTGTATTCTCATCTCAACTAAGCAAAGAAAAACATCTCTAGTTTCTCAATGAAGAAATTCTAAGAAATGTACTTCCTCAGTTTCAAAAGTTGCTGTATCTGAAACTCAAGTCGCCAGCATCTCTATACCCTAGCTCAAGATGTCTGGAAAACCAGTCAAACAAACCGGATGTCTGGAACAATCTTAAAAGTAATTTAGCTTATGTTTCTTCACATCCTGGAACGAGCAGGTGGCTTGATCTGTTGTTTACAAGACTTCTTCTTTGACAACAAATTCTGCACTGTTTTACTATGGTGGAGTTTGTTTTATTACCCCTAGTTTGTGGTGCTATTATCATTTGTTAGATTATTTGTTTATCTGCATGTGTGTGTGTGTGTGTGTGGTGTATGTATGCGTGTGTGTATGTGTGGAGTGTGTTTGTGTGTCTGTATGTCGTATGGATATTCAGTAGACCAGAAATAACAGAGACGGTGAAAAACACTATTTACGAAAGCCCATTCTAGAAATCTCATCTTATCCTGACGCTGTGAGACAAAACAGGATTAGAGAGAAGAAGATAGACACATATATTGTGTCTATGAAACCTTATACTATAACAATCACAAACCAAGACTCTGATCGTGGTCTTCGTAAATAAGTTGGTCGTGCTCTGATCCCTTGAGATGATGAATGTAGTGAGTTCGTTTTCCTTGCAAACCTGCGTGTTCATCTCTAGATAGTTCATTATAAAATTCAGTTTAAGAACATGAACTATATTATTTCTGGTGGAATTTTTGCTCAGTCTTTCAGCCTGTGCCTTTCACTGCGTTGACTAGAGGCTAGAGTTCCTGACGTAGTCAAATTGGTAATGATAAATATCGTAGCCATATAGTTAGAGTATCGATGTTGTTAAGTAGTTAGAGTATCGATGTAGTTAGGTAGTTAGAGTATCGATGTAGTTAAGTAGTTAGAGTATCGATGTAGTTAAGTAGTTAGAGTATCGATGTAGTTAGGTAGTTAGAGTATCGATGTAGTTAGGTAGTTAGAGTGTTGACATAGTTAAGTAGTTAGAGTGTTGACATAGTTAAGTAGTTAGAGTGTTGACGTAGTGAGGTAGTTAGAGTGGTGACGTAGTGAGGTAGTTAGAGTGTTGACGTAGTTAGGTAGTTAGAGTGTTTACGTTGGCAATCGGTTAGAGTGTTTACGTAGTAATGTCGTTGGAGTGTTTACGTAGTCAGGCAGTTAGAGTGTTGATAGGATCCAAGCGCTCCGTTGCTCTTCGGCGGACTACACACAAGCTGCATGTGCTTGTAGCAGTCAGTGACTCGACCGCTAGCGTCAGCATCAGCGTAAGAACAAAGCTGACCGTGACCCCACCCTGACTCTCCGTGGTTGCTCTGGAAACAGGCGACAACCAAAGAGCTTAAATTTGTCAAGGTCGAAGAGGGAAAAGCTAACCCGGTACCTAAAAATGGATAAGCTTAAGTCGGATGTGACGGACCGAAAAGTGCAGATACCACAGCTAACTCTGAAAACTACGGCACACAGTGCCGGATTAGCCCTATGGCAGAAGTAACAAATGCTACGGGCCCCGCGTTTCTGGAGTCCCCGGAGCCTAGAGCAGAAAATGTTTAGCTTGTAAAATTACAAGCTTAGACGCATGCATTAAGGAGATAAATAAGTACGCAGAATACATTCCATGCTTTGCACATTCACTGAATATGGTTGCTAAGTGTGCTGCAGAATGTTATCTCTAAATTTACTCACATTAAATCGAGAAAAGTTTGTTTGTAAAAGTGGTGTTTTGTTTTATTATCATACAAAACCTAGGGCCTCTTGGTAACATTTGCCACAGGCCACGCACTGGCTTAATCCGGCACTGACGACACAAAGCATTCTGTTCTCTGGATTTCATCCTGCTATAATTGGTGGGTGTATGAGAACGAACGAGGAAGCAGAAGCAGAAGAGTGCTGACATAGTCAAGTGGCTAAACCACTTCAATCTGGTGTTTATATTTCTGGAATAATCCAGCTGATAGAGTTCTGATTTCATAAGCATGAAAGACATATCTTTTTCCTGGATTGGTACTCAATTCTAACCAGCTGTACGAGTATTTATATATTAAAATCTGATGGAAGACAGCGAGGAAGACAATTATAGTCATCGAACCATTAAATACTGGGAAGTTGTAGCTACTTTACTCCTTTAGTGATACGACTTGTGATATTTTTCCTAGGTAAACTACATGTCATTGTTTTGATCTTTCTTTCATGCTCACCAAGCGGATTTTCTTTGATCTTTCTTCCTCAGGTAAGTCGTGTTCAGGAAATTTGAACAACTGTCTATAATCTCCTTCTGTACTCTCTGAGTGTACGCATAGGTGCTCAGTCCCTATCAATGATCAGAAAATGTTTGCCCCAGATAACTTATCTCTTATTAAAAATATAACATTGAATCTCACCGACTACCGCTGAAGTTTCCCGACTACCACTGAATCTCAGCGACTACAACTAAATCTCCCCGACTACCACTAAATCTCACCGACTACAATTGAATCTCCCTAAATACCATAAAATCTCCCCGACTACCATTGAATCTCCCAAAATATTACTAAATCTCACCGACTACCATGAAATCTCCCAGAATACCACTAAATCTCACCGACTACCATGAAATCTCCCAGAATACCACTAAATCTCACCGACTACCATGAAATCTCCCAGAATACCACTAAATCTCATCGACTACCATTCTATGTAATATCAGTAAAGCAAACAAACAAACGAACTGGATAAGGTGCAAAACCAGGCGCTTCGTGTCATCACAGGAGCAATGAAAACAACACCAATAGTGGAGATGGAAAGAGTGGGGAATACAAGCACTGAGAGAACGCAGAGACACAAAAGTGATGACGCAGGCAGAAAAGTTTCTGAGTATGCCAAGCCACCCAATGGAAAACAGATTCAAAAATCTAGCATTGGGGAGGCTGAAAAGAAGCAGCTTTATTCACCAGGCCAAAAGACTGAATAGGCAAACTTCAGACCTACCAAAAGTTGGCATTCCCTAAAGTCTGTGCCAGAGCAAACCCCTTGGAGAGAGGAGACTGAACCAGAAGTATGTATCCAGACAGAAGTGAAAGGAATATTCGACAAGGATGAGCAGAACAGCATACAACGCAAGACAGTCACTCTCAGTTTACTTGATGAAGAATACCCACATGACCTCTGGGTCCGGGTATACACGGATTGGTCAGCAGAAAATGCAGTGAAGAATGGAGGAGCAGGAGTGTACATAGAATACCCAAACAACGCTAGAGATGCGATTAAAGTGCCAACGGGGAAATTCTGTCACAACTATGATGCAGAAATTCAGGCAATCAAGGTGGCAACTGAAAAACTGTTGAATACCAGACCCGATCCTCAACCTGTTGTATTTTTGACTGATGCAAAATCAGCACTCCAAGCACTTCAGTCCAGAAAATTGCCAGGTCTACAGACCCTACTGTCTAAATTGTCCAAGCATCGCAGGATTGTCTTGCAGTGGATACCCTCTCACTGTGGAATACCAGGAAATGAAACAGCAGACCGATTGGCCAAGGAAGGTGCTGCAGGAGAGCAGCCGGATGTGCAAGTTACCTACCACCAAAAGAAAAGGATGATTAAATCAATGAGAAAGCCACAAATACCAACACAAGACGATTACTATAATATGAGCAGATTGGAACAAGTTGTGATTCTGCGCCTTAGAACAGGACACAATCGGCTCCGCAGCCACATGTATACAAAATTCAAGATTGGCAATTCAGCCATGTGTACATGTGGACAGGCAAACCAGACTGCAGAGCACATACTTCAAGACTGCCCCAAATAGGATACACTGAGGCAAACTCACTGGCCTAACGAAACAACACTCGACATAAAACTACACGGACCTCTGTGTGAGCTACAAAAGACAGTGAAGTTCATACAAGAGACAACATTGAATATATAGACATATTTCAAGCGAACGAAAGGAAGGAGGAGGAAGGAAACAAACAAACAAAAAATGAAACAAAATCATAAACGGCAGCAATCTAACAATCTTATTGCTAAATATAAGCAAAAATGTTTTTGTTTTTTTAAAAATACATTTCTAATAAAAAAAAATATTTAGCAAGAAAAAAGCAATTAAAATTCAGAAAGTGATCTTGCACATAACCTCATGTATCATGGTAGATTGAAATATGAAATGTTGATGATATACATTGTATATCATTTGTTTATTGCCGACGACACATAGATATGGAAATATATATGGAATCAAACATGATCAACTCTAACCTGTATTTGTAGAACAAGACAGAACAGAGCCGTGCCGCGCTATGATACAGAGAGGTGACCGCATCAGGCGGTACGATAATAGGGGCGGCATAAGCAGCGGAATCAAAATCACAATTGAAGGTTATTTAAAGAAAAAAAATTTTGAAGAATAAAAATATACCGCACGGACCTGAGACAAAACATTGTTTTCTCCTTGATTTAGTTTTTATTTTAGTAGAATATTTTTTTGAATTTTTGTATTGTTTTTTAAATTGAAATTTAGTTTAGCGTCTGGCCGAATGGATCAAAGCGTGGCTCCCATGCCGGAGACCGTGTTCAATTCACGATAAGGCAAAGGATTTTTTCTGCGTGAGCATAAAGTAAAAATTCTAACATGAACAGCTACGCAACAGCTGCCCTAGCCATGAGGCTATTAAATTCCTCGGGCTCACGTTCCACCTGTTCATCACCGCTCAAAAATCGGTACTATAGTAATAATGATAATAAAGCCCATAACCCATTAGGGTCGTAGCGGTGTCGCTGGGTAGACATCAGTACAAAAAGCACGCTATGAGTCTGTCTTCAACTCCTCGAGCGAGTGTGGAGAAACTCTGTCCTGACCAGCTCTTGATATTGTCAAACCAGGATTTTCTCTGCCCTCCTTTCCTTCTGCCACCCTTGACTGTTTCATGTGGGATAATCTTGGAGAGTGAGCCATGTCTCATCACATGCCCGAACAACGCAAGTTTACACCTTTTCACGATTGTCAAGAGTGGCACTTGCCAACCTGCAAGGTTGATTATTTGGTCTCTCACATAGATGTTCGTCTTATGTTGTATGTAACTAATACGTAGTACCCGTCTTACCAACCTGCAAGGTTGATTATTTGGTCTCTCACATAGATGTTCGTCTTATGTTGTATGTAACTAATACGTAGTACCCGTCTGTAAGACTTATATTCGAAAGTCTGAATTATGGGCTTCTATATGCAGTAACGATAGTTAGTTAACAGAAACTTGCAATCATTCGAATATTTACTGTCACGTTACAGATATTCGATACGATGTCGAATAGTTTTCACTGCACTTTATCACCAGGGGGCCTCACTGCACTTTATCACCAGGGGGCCTCACTGCACTTTATCACCAGGGGGCCAATGTAGTTATTATATGTTACGAAGGTTTACTTGTTACACGAAATGTTTCATTTGCAAAGTTGGTCCATGTGGCGTGATGGTAAATTGTTGGCCTCTAACTCAAAGATACTCGGTTCGTATCCCGAGTGAAGCGATCGGGATAATTTGTTCAGAGGTTTCTGATCTAAACATAAGTGAGATCCGAGTTCCTAGTCATGTCGGAAATGGACGATAAAACGTCAGACCGACCAGTGTGCAAGTTTAGCAGGTAATAGATCAATTTGCAGATGAAACACGGATATAACACAACAAGAGAGACTCATGTGGCCCTAGAACACAAATTAAAGCTCCCATCCCTACGCTTAACGACAAGAGTGGACAACCAACTCCATCTTCCACCTTAGAAGAGACAATATATCAATTTGCAGTTGAAAATGAAAAAGAGTATGCTTCATAGCAACTGCCTAAGCAAGAGTGATTAAAATTATTAAATAAAATTTCTCCAAACATTTTTACTATCTTCAGAATTACATCGCGACACAGCAAGTGCAACGGAGTCAGTGTACTGTCGCTGAGATTTCACGTCGCTGAGATTTTTCTGTGTAGAAAGGAGATAGGAGCACACATGATATTTCAATCAATTAAGTTAACCGCTGGCAAAATGTCTAGTATTTGACAGTTTGAAATGTGTTTCTTCACGATGTGTTTCTTCACGATGTGTTTCTTCACGATATGTTTCTTCACGATGGTAAATAAGATAACCCACACAGTCCCTTGCAGTCTTATGTTACTGGGAGGGGTGTGTATAGAGGTGGTATGGGTGGGAGTGGAGGATGAGGTACGTATATACTTTTCTTCGTCTTTGTGTTCGTTCTTTACGACCAATTTTCATCACTCTTTGTGATATGTTTGATCTTTGCCAAGAACGTGTATACTTTTCACATTGGTTTGGTAGGCCCCTAAACGTATAGACTTGTACATGTTTAGGACACGTGCATCCGATTTCATCCAAACCTCCTTAGTCACCTCTTACGACATGCATGGCAGGTAACAGTGGTTCTATTCTTTACACCCCAAATTTGGGCGCCGGTAACCACTCGGGCGACGTATGTTCTAAGACCGCTATTCATTTGAACAAGACATTGAATAAGGCGCCCACAACCCATCTATTGCTGTGGACGAACACTATCCATAAGGTGCCCACAACCCATCTATTGCTGTGGACGAACACTATCCATAAGGTGCCCACAACCCATCTATTGCTGTGGACGAAAACTATCCATAAGGCGCCCACAACCCATCTATTGCTGTGGACGAAAACTATCCATAAGGCGCCCACAACCCATCTATTGCTGTGGACGAACACTATCCATACTTGTGTGGTCTGTGAGTTTGTTTACGATATCCGTCAGAGGAACGGTTCCACCAGGATATGAACCACTAATAACATACGCACCAGGAAAGGATTGATTGATTGATAGGATCATCATTATTGCACTTTGGTGAGTTACCATATGTGGTTCCGATCTCTTTCTTACACACGAAGATCTCAGTGACAGTGCACGAGCACAGTAGCACCGAGATGGTCCCCGATGTAAGTTAGAAGATTGTGAAGATATTTTGTAGGGATTTTAATTTTAAACTTTGCTAATGAATTTTGCCCAAGGAAAGGGACCACTAACAACACACCCACCAGGAAATGATACACAAGAATGTCAAGTAAATGCAACGTTGTTGTTATGCATTATTCATAATGCAATAAATATTCAGATAACTTTTACACAAAAAGATAACATGCAATGAAATACAAATAGAAAAGACGTAGGATGCCATTTTGTTTTAAAATGGCTACTGCAAATAACAACCCCCTGTGGTGGGATGAAATCATGCATACAATATTCACCTGTAGATTTAACTCAGGTATACAGATTTTTTTTTTTGCGATCGCCCACTATGAATTCATGTGTAGTCATGGCGTCTAATACAGAAACTCTGACTGATTTTTGCTTGGAAGCTTGATTTTCTTGTCCCCAGTGTCCCTAGTCCTTCAGGCGAACCTTAGCCCGACTTCAGATGTACCTGTAATTTAGATACCTAAATAAAGGATAAGGGTTTCTTTCAGTCACAACTGCGTAACCTGTGACTTATTGACTTATTCCTCTCCGCTCCTCGTGAAGCATAGGGTCTCAAAAGTTGTTCGTCAATTTTATCAGTATCTGGCTGTTGTCTTTACGTCCTCCCAAGATAGTCCAGCACCCTAAGCTCCCTAGAAGACTCTTACGGTATAAGAGACACAAACAACTCATGCATACTTATAAAAGGAATGTCAAATCCCTACTCACCGCTGCTGTCTAAACCATTGATGTCCAGCTGAACACTAGCGCGTCTCAGCATGGAGTGACAAGCCTGGATGTCGTTTCCTTTGATGTTGTCCAAAAATACCAGCTCATCCGGAAATCGGACTCGAGGTTTTCTCTTCTCTTGTTTGGCAAGTAAACTAGCTCGTCGGCTCATGTTGTCTCCAGGCACTCAACTTAATTACACGAAATACTAGACAGCTTGCAGTACTCTTCCTTGAAATCTGCAAATATATTTGTAAAGAATATCAATTAATACATTCTTATATACGTTAAGAAGTTCATTCAAAAAGGAGAATTAAAAATAAAACAAAAAAAGACATTAAGACATTCTATTGATTATTTCATACAGAGGTAATGGCTCTATCTATCTATTCTCCAATCCTGTTTTGCTTTTCAGAGTCAGGTCGAAAAAGGAGACACCTGGAGTGAGTCTCTCTACGCGCCTTATCTTTCCTTCTTTTCTCCAGTCCTAATTTGCCTCACAGCTTCAGGATAAGAAGATATTTCTAGAACGGTTTTTTGTGTGCGTTTCATAAACGGTGTCTTTCATCGCCTCTATTATCTCTGAGGTCCCCCTTTTGAGTGGCCGGCCTTCTGCTTTGTATGCATTGTATAGGAGCTACATTGCTCTTTAAGTTTCACTGTCTGTTGGTAATCTGCTTATGTGGCTGAACCATTTAATTTGTAGTTTCTTGATGAAGTTCAGTACTGATGTTGTACCCACTTTTTTCCCGATGTCCTCATTTCTAAACCGGTCTCTTCTTGATACTTCATCTTTGCTGTGACTAGTTTTCTTCTGTCATAGTAATAGATACAATGGAAGTAAAATATATCATGGAAGAAAGCTTGAGGGAGGCGGTGTCACTTTAATGTCACAATAAGTACTTTCTCATTACAATAACCACTTTCCCATCACAGCAACCACTTTTCCATCACAACAACTACTTTCCAATGACAATAACAACTTTCTCGTCCCAACAACCACTTTCTCATGACAATAACAACTTTCTCGTCCCAACAACCACTTTCTCATGACAATAACAACTTTCTCGTCACAGCAACCACTTTCCCATCTTCAACTATGTGTTACATCTACCCCCCGCCCACCATAATAGTCACAATAAGCCTGCTCACATTGCAGCTGTTGGGGAACGTATTTTGAATGAAGGTAAACCATGGCCCAGCAGGTCACACACACGTACCTGTACACGGTCGCAAACAGGGGCGTATACGTATAGATATTTATTTGTATATCAAATCAGAGCATTCATTATTTATTCGAATCGTATAAAATGCGTTATTTATCAGGATGTCTACCTCACTGTTGTTATCAGACACTGGTTAGATGATATACGAGAGTATTCATAATTTTCCATCAGTTATTTACATAGAAGTGGGTGTGGTTGTTATTTGTAGAAAACTAAAAGCTTATGCCAGGTTTTTCTCTTCCCGAGGGGTGCGTAAAACAAAATAATTGACATGAGCAACGCGGTGTTTAATTAAAATTCCAAATATTAGCGCATGCGCTGTGTTTGAAGTGAGAAACCCTGAAGGATTGTAACTGACTTAATCTTAGGCTCTATGCTACGTTTGAAAAAAATGGTATTATGCATGGTGGATGAATCTGCTTGTAACCCTGATGAAACGTTTTGTCACAGTTCCTGTTCAGTTTTCTTGAAATCTGTAAACATCAATTGTGTATCGCATATCACGTGATGAGTAAAGGGTTGCCCTGGGGTCGAGCACGACCTCCAGGAGTTGAAATAATCAGTATTCGTGCATGAAGCTTCCTTGCAGGAGATAATGATTTTTAACATGTTTCTTTCGGGTTGGAAATCTTTCTGTTGAATTTGAAGTACTATAATATCACGATGTAAAAATTCGTGTCTCTTGAGCTTTTGTCGTTATTTTCCCAGTGATCCCTGGTCTCAGGTTAGTCGACGTCAATTGGATAGCCCTCTCAGAGATCTTCTTCAATGATCCAGCGGCACTTTAGCTCTTGCCCTTCGGCTCAATGCTATGTAGTGTTGCCTTTCGGTCCAATGCTATGTAGTGTTGCCCTTCGGCCCAATGCTATGTAGTGGTATCTTGAAGTTATTCTTTTGTTCCGTATAATGTGTTGCATTTATCTGGCCTTGGAGGAAGGAGGATCTTCCTAACGTCATCTAGCTCTTGGCACCTGAAGAGGTGGTGGTGACCGGTTTCATGATGATGTGCAGACAGATATGATATATCTAGCCGATATTTTTTTAAAAATACCAACTATATTAAATAACCAACTTCAATGAACAAATAAAACTCATGTCGATGCAAAAGCAAAGATATTTGGTTTCATTACCTTTATTGAATTATGTCAGAAATACATTTACAACAAAAATTTGTGAAAAGTGTCATTGGCTCCAGAAATGTGAAGTGATTGATACCGTTATACTTGTTATTGTCGATCATCTGAAAATTGTATCGTCTGATTTAAAAGAAAGATTTTCTTATTTGAAACAAACTAATTTTACAACTTGGATGATGCAGCTAATGTTAGTGGATTTGTCTGATAGTTCAAATATGCAGTAACTCGCAGAAATGCAAAATGATGAGTCAGTTAAAACTTTTTTGTATAATATAAAAGGAGCGATGATATGGCTTTGTCAGGAAACAGAAATCAATATACAAATACAACTAAATGTGCAAGAAAATTATTGTTATCGTTTCCATCTTCATATTTATCTGAATATGAGTCATTGCCATAAATGATTTGCTGCTAAAAAAAAATCGGCTGGATATAACACAACGGGGAGACTTGAGACTGAAGCTAACTAAATTAGAGCCTAAGATACAATCTCGTTGCAGCATGCATCAAGCGCAAGAATTCGCTAAATATAAGTAATCAATAATTACTAATAATTAAAATAATATCGAAAAATCAGTCATTAAAATTATTTCGTACTTGAATTTCAGTTCTCCATTACATGTCTCCAAGACACAGAAAGCTTATCATCAATATAAGAAAGAGGCAGTCATCATTTTTCGGGCATGTGTTGAGGAGGGGAGGTTTAGAATACATCGTGACAACCGGTAAAATTGAGGGTAGACGAGACAGGGGAAGACAGAGAGAGAAAATGTTGGATGGCCTGATTCCATGGCACGGTAGAGCGTCAACATCTGAGTTGATAGCAAACACCAGCGACAGAGATTTGTGGCGCATACACATTTTTGAAAGGCTTTGGTGGGCCATGGCATAAAATAAGGTTGGGAAACAATGATTTAATGTATCTGATCAACCATAATGTGTATTACAAAATAAATGAAAAATATACCAAAAATTATAGGAACACATTTTCGTACTTCCAGGTATATTGGAGAATACTATGTTATGCGGTATTGTTTTGTCCTTCGGCACACGATGGATGATGTGGACAACATCATACCGGCCGCTTTTACTCGGTACTTTTACTGGTACCCAACTGAGACTGGGTCAACATGAGAACAGTTACGGTTGGAAAATATTCCACGCCCACTGTAGGATTGTAGAGAGCCGTGGTAGCGTAGTTGTTAGTGAACTCGCTTCTCAAGGCTGGTGGTCTGGGTTCAACTCCCGCAGTACGCGTGGAATTTTTCCCGACCGCGACGGCTCTCAGGTCGACCCAGCCTCAACTGGGTACCAGACATGCTCTGGGAGGTAAAGGCGGCCGGCGTGATGCTGACCACATCACCCATCGTGTGCCGACGGTCAATGAAAAATACAGGCCTAACACTGTATTGCCCTATGTACCACGAGGTATGAAAGGGTTCCTTTACGTTTTACTTTTTACTGTAGATTGAACTAGGACCATACGGTTAAGAAACGAGTACACTAACAACTACACTATTGTGGCTCTCCAAATATACTTCAATTAATTTTTTTGTAAACTGATGTTTACTACCTGTAATACCGCTTTTAGGGCGGTATAGGACAGGAGGGACCTGAGACTGTGGAATTTAATGGCTGCATGGCTAGTGCAGTCGCCGCAAAGCTGTTCATGTTAGGATGTTTTCTCTATTTCCCCCCATAAAATAAAAATTTTGTCTTACCGTGAATTGAACCTGGATCTCTCGCATGGGAGCCACGCACTAACTCATTCGACCAGACTCTCTATCACTGGAATAAATCGGCTTGAACAGATAAATATATAAAAATAGCATTGACTTTGTTGTTGTATTCTGGAGAATTCTATGTCTCAAAGATGACCAAAGTCGTGGTGCTTGTTTCATAGAGTACATGAGATTACACTCGCCAGAGAGACACCTGTGTCAGTTAGTGCGTTTGTTTACTGTATGTTAGATGCTTGAGAGTTTATGTTTCTGCTAACACACGTACAAATCAGTTGTCTGTGTGGATACCGGAACCAGGTCTCAACACCTGCCTCAGGTAAAATGAGGTGATGGATAGAAACCTCGTCTGCTGTCGTTGTCAGAAGAATGAAATCTATCAACATTTTTTAACCCTTTGTTGCAACTTTTGGCAGTTTCAGATAGCAGCTGTTTTTGTTGTGAACGTATTTTTGTTGCTGTTGTTTTGAATTATGTAACAACTATTCTGTTCTCACAACTTTCTTCTTCTCCTCATTCCCTCCTTCCCTCCCCTACTTTTCTCCTCCTCCCCCCTCATCTCCTCCTCCTTCTCCTCCTCACCCTTCTCCTCCCACGTTTCTCCTACATTGCCATCTCTTCCTTCTCATCCCTCTTCTCACTCTCCTTCTCATTCCCCTTCTCATCCCCTTCTCACTCCCCTTATCATCCCCTTCTTCTCCTCCCCTCCTCCCCTTCTGTCTTTTCCTTCTGCTCCTATTTTTCTCTTCCTCCACATTCTCTTCCTCTCCCTTCTTCTCCGCCATCTATGCCTTCTCCTCCTGCTCCTATGTTTTATAATAGTTACATATATATGCCATTTAATATATAATATTCACAAGCAACAGGTGTAATAGTCATCCCTGTCAAATATGTCCAGAAAATATGTCGGCTAGGTTTATATCAAAAGCAATCTGACATGCTTCATGTTTGAAGGTAGCATTGGTTTGAGTTGTTGTAACAATGGAAAACATGCTTTACTAATCACTTTTCTAACAGAACTATGAGTGTAGCACAAACAAAACATAATGACTGCACACCATCTGTCATAAACGTGGTCCAGATATGGAGAAAATGATAAAACGTGTAGTGGTTACCAATATTGATTGATTGATTGATTGATAGTACCATCACTATTGCACTTCCATGAGTAACCATGCGTGCTTCGATCTCTTTCTTACACATGAAGATCTCAACTGCACTGTACGAACTGCATAGCACCATCGAAGCCCCCGATATAATTTTGAAGATGGTAAAGATATTTATGTAGGAATTTTATTTTTAATCTTTTCTAATGAATTTGGCCCGGGCAGCGGCTTCCCAGCCTATTCTTCTCGATTTTGAACTGCCAAGTATTCTTTTACGTGCTCAAATTGAACACGGGACCTACGTTTTATCGTCCGTCTACGATAGGACTAGGAACTCGATCTCACCTACACTGAGATCGGGGATCTCTGGAAAAAATATCATGATGGCTTTACGTGGGAGTGAGCAAAGTACCTCTGCAACGAGAGGCGAACACCTAACCTCTACGTTACAGAGACCCTCTTTATCAATATTATTCTCTAGAATCATTCTGTTGCATCATTTGCTTGATAATGACCTTTTGGTCGAAACGTTGCTGTGTATTATTATTTTTGGGTATTTTTAAAACTACAGTACTTTATTGTTACGTATTTCGCCAAACTTTTCACATCTTGCATCTCTTAAATAATAAATCGTGGCATATCCTAAAGGACTTAGCCATCAACCACAGTAAACTAGTCGTTGATTTTCTAGGCACCACTTATACGTTCAGTCGTTTGCATTGCTTTCTGAACGGTGAGGTCTATTTTTACCTTTTGTAAAAATCCCACGGAAACAAATTAGACTTCCAATTAGACGCGGGGTTTGAATCAGGTACGCTTGGGTCTGTGATCGAGCTCACTACCGCTTGAGCTACAGACGCGCACACTACTTTGCATCTCTTACTAATTTGTAATTTCCAGTTTCTTTAGCGTTAAATTTATCATATTTTCTCTTCAGTTAAAAAATAAAACCAATTGAACCGTCAGAGAATGTGACCTGAGAATATAACCAGGAAGTATCTGTAACAATGAAACTCATGTTACACTGTACCAGGTTTTAAACGTTTTCAAATCATGAAACTAATTGATTGTAACACCTCTGTTATAACACTGAAATGTTTCAGGAGTGCCAGACAGAAGATAAAGCAATAAATCGGTTGTAAGTTGGTGAAAACATGGAGATACTTCTATTTTTCTTTTCACCCGTGTGTTGCCGAGGCTTGCAAGGGAGCAAAGAATAGTAACACTGTGACCTACAAGGCATGTCGAAAGAGGTGACTGAGGTAGGAACCTGGGGAAGCTACCCTAGTAAATAAAAGTGTTGCAGAAATCGGATGTGCTGGCCTACTTGTAGGCGCGTAACTGGCACAATGTACAATCGATCTTAGGTTCTGATCCCATATAAATCACACAGAGTGATTAACAAGTGGTCGATATGCAGCGTTTGAAGAAGATGAAAAAGAAAGTATATTTTCCTTTAAACAGAACAATATGTAAATTTATTTAACATATTCTTCTTGCAAAAAAAAAAAAAAAAAACGATTAGCAAAATTAGGTGGAGTTCTTTTTTTTTTGTTCGACCGCAATTAGTTTTGACGTAGTCTTGATTAGTTTTGATTGTGCCTAATATGGCTCATTTTATTGAATTTTGCGTGATGACTTGCTATCCTTATCACCAGTGTCCCTCACCATTCAGACTATCCTTTCTCTGACTTCAGAGGAACTTGTAATTTAGATTCCTAAGTAAAGTATCAGGGAACATATTATCCAACGGGTACCGTGGGCACACAGAGAACATTTTGGCGTTAGCGGTTCTATAACCCCAGAGTTTTCACGTTACTAGCACAGTGCGCTATTGGAGACTCTACTAGGTGCACTGAATCCGTCATGTCAAAATTGAGAAAATGTACAATTTACAAAGCAAAAAGCAAACAAATAGTTATGATTGCGTGAATAGAAACGTAGAGAACAACTAAGGGTTTATGTGAAATGAAATTGACAGAAGAAATAGGATAAAAATGATAATTGGCAAAGAGCGATATAATGGAACAAAAGGTTAGAATTTATAAGTGAGATATATGACAGACAGGAACCTGATTTATATAGACAAGACCTGGGCAGGAACGTCTGTTTTTTGTGTGGTGCAAATTAGTAATGACATTCATGACATAAGGGAAGGGGAAGACAAGAAGGACATGATTTCAGAAACAAAAAAAAACGACAAAGAAAATTGAGATTTAGAAAAGAACAACTAACATGCTGCATAAAACCATGCAACCATCATCCTCATTAAAGGAAATGTCCTTCCTGTGATTGCTACTCTCATGACATCTCGAATGAAAGCCTCTCAATCTGTAGCCAGTACCCAACCTCCTCCATCGTGATGCTCAACGTCACTTTAATGTCCTGTTGCCCCCGTCACCTGGTCATCCCCTGCCTAGTCTTTCAAAGGCCGTAACTTTCATTATTGTTCACTCTAAACCAGCTTTTACCAAAGTGGGCGGTACCGCTCCCCAGTGGGCGCTGAAGCGTTCTAGGGGGCGATAGTGGGTTCAGAAGAATTTGGGGTGTGTTCAGTCGATTAGGGGTCGGTGGCTCCTTAAAGAAGAAATTAATAATAAATATTTTCAAATAAATTATTTTCGTGATTTTGCGATAGAATACTCATTTAAAATTGTAATTCTGCATTTTAATCCATCTTATGCCCGTCTTACACGATCCATTTTTTCATCAATTTTTTATTTCATGCATATAATCATTTGAAAATTGACCCTGTATTACAGAAATATATATCAATTTTCTATGTCAACGAGAAAATAGAGCATGTATATATGTGGGAGGAGCGTTGGCAAACTATTATAACGTGGAGGAGGCGTTACAAAGTTTATGTTGTGTAAAGTGGGCGGTGGGAAGCGAGCAGAAGTCTAGTTTTACATACATAAACAGCGAGCAGAAGTCTAGTTTTACATACATAAACAGCTAGCAGAAGTCTAGTTTTACATACATAAACAGCGAGCAGAAGTCCAGTTTTACATACATAAACAGCGAGCTGAAGTCTAGTTTTACATACATAAACAGCGAGCAGAAGTCTAGTTTTACATACATAAACAGCGAGCAGAAGTCTAGTTTTACATACATAAACAGCGAGCAGAAGTCTAGTTTTACATACATAAACAGCGAGCAGAAGTCTAGCTTTACATACATAAACATCAAGCAGAAGTCTAGTTTTACATACATAAACAGCGAGCAGAAGTCTAGTTTTACATACGTAAACAGCGAGCAGAAGTCTAGCTTTACATACATAAACAGCGAGCAGAAGTCTAGTTTTACATACATAAACAGCGAGCAGAAGTCTAGTTTTACATACATAAACAGCGAGCAGAAGTCTAGTTTTACATACATAAACATCGAGCAGAAGTCTAGTTTTACATACATAAACATCGAGCAGAAGTCTAGTTTTACATACATAAACAGCGAGCAGAAGTCTAGTTTTACATACATAAACATCGAGCAGAAGTCTAGTTTTACATACATAAACATCGAGCAGAAGTCTAGTTTTACATACATAAACATCGAGCAGAAGTCTAGTTTTACATACAAAAACACGCCAACAGATTTCTCGTTTTAAGTGAGAAGAAAATGTCCTCTAACATAAAAAAAAGAATGTCTATAAGCGAAAGATTGACTTTATTTGACTCAGTCACTCTTCACATAAACGTCACACCATCTCTGCCTAACCTACTGAACAAAGCACAATCTCCCTAGATTCAGCAACAGTTCTAATGTATCTCCGGTAAAAGAACAACTGATGAGATCAACAGTATTTTCATGCATACTCTATGTTGCCAGCACCAAACATGGACAATGAAAAAAGCTCAGTCGCAAAAAATAATTACATGTGAAATGCGATGCCTTTAAAAAGTTACAAACACCAGAAAGGACAGTCACCAACATCAGCATAAGAAAGAAAGTTGGTACTGAAAAAATGCTTGAATTACATTGAGAAGCAAAGAATGAAGTGGTTCGGCCACTTAATAAGAATGAATGCAACTAAATTCCACAGTATATAAAGTCTTCTACAACAGAACATCAGGAAAGAAAGGGAGAGTACGGAAGAAATGGTTAGATGGCATAGCAGAATCCTGTCAAAAAAAAAAGGAAAAATAACTATCATCTAAGTCGCTATAGCAGCACCAATGTGTAACGTATACACGTTCTTGGCAAAGATCAAACATATCACAAAGAGTGTTTAAAATTGATCGTAAAGAACGAACGCAAAGAAGAAGACTATAGCAGCGCAAGACAAAAACAGAAAACTACTACACTGGGCAACATTCCTGTAACAGTATGACGACAAAAAGAAGAAGAAGAAACTAGCACATGTATACATTTGATAGATATCTATATATTAGTAAATCTCTCCTTTCCCCTCCACCGCTTCAAAGATTTAGAAAACATATATTCTCTCTATTTAACTTATCATTTCTCGTGAGATCAGTAATAACTTAAATGAGATTTTTTTTGGTGGTACAATATTAGCAAAATTACAAAGTGAACTCATCCATTACTCAAGCCAGCTTACGGTTGGAAAATGTAAATAACAGGTCGGCAAATGAGTCTATGTCGTGCAAATATTTCTCTGAAACTGTTCAGATATGTGTCTGACATTTTCAAACATCAATCTCCAGGTAAACACGTTTATCGTTCCATTAAATTCTGATTGAGAAGTCTGGTTTCTTAGAGCATAGCTCTGCTCGTGAATTCCCATCAAATTTAACTCCAGATGTTTAGATATGCCAAATACAACATTCGGAGAATCGGTTCTTCTCTCTATTTGATGGTTCGTTGCAATAACTCATCATTGTTGGTGTCCATCTCTCTTCTCCTCTTCCCCCAATCTATGTGATTTTGTATAAACACAGGAACATCTCAGCGACAGTGCACGAATTCCATATCACCGGCAAAGCTCCTCATTGTAATTTTTAAGATCGTGAACATTTTTGTCAACATTTTATTGCAATATTTTAATGTATTTTGCCCCAGGAAGCGTCTTCCCAGCCTGCTCTTCTCGATTTGGAATTGCCAATGGTTCTTTTACGTGTTCATCTTGAACACGTAACCTACTTTTCTATCGTCCGTCTCTGATAGGACTAGGAACTCGATCTCACATACACTGAGATCAGGGATCTCTGGGAAAATATCCCGATAGCTCTACGAGGAGCGAACGAGAGGCGAGCGTCCCCCATCCCTACATTAAATTGAACAGCCCATGTGACAGCAGTCAATGTAGATCCCATTATCTTAATCCAACAGATTAAGTTCAACATTAAAAACGGATGACGAAATTTGAGAAATCGAAATAGGGATAAGAATATAGATGACCCAAACTGCATTAAATAGGAAACATGGATCCGCATATCCAACAAAGTAATTTCAACATTGAAAACGGATGACGAAATTTGAGAAATCGAAATGGGGATAAGAATGATAAGAAGATGACCCAAACTGCATTAAATAGGAAACATGGATCTGCATGACCAAAACCAAAACAAAACACAAATAAATAGATTTAAGACTTACAAGCGATAAGAAAAATGTAATATGTTGAATTAAATGAAAGATTTAAAAAAATAAAAGTTACTAAAATGTGCAAAAAATGAGGAGCTTTTGAAACGAACAGACTGTGCATCCTTGGAGACCATCATTAAGAGACGAAGATGGAGGTGGTTTGGACATGTATGTCGTATGCCAGTGAGGGCATTGACTAGGACAGCTCTTAGATGGACAGCGGATGGGAAGAGAAGGCTTGGACGTCTAAAGGAAACACGGAGACGAACGGTGGAGAGAGAGTTGAAGGAGTGTGGCCTGACGTGGAGACGGTTGGTAGAAAGGCAGCAGAACAGCAACAGAGGAATTCTCTTGTGGAAGCCTTAAGTGTTAATCGGGACACGAATAGGATATATATAGAAAATATGTACAAGTAAGTTAACACATAACATTTGAAACTATTTAGAAAAGGTAAATTTTGAACTATAAAAAAATACATTTTAAACTATTAACTCGCTTCATCCTTCTAAGCTAATAGACCAGCTCGCACTAATTTTTAAGAGTACACAATGTCAGTATACTGGCTAGTTAGTATACATTGCAATTAAAAATGCGTGGGTGGCACAACAAAAACGTAACGGACCAAATGGGAAAGCAATAGATGTTAAAACTAGTCAGAAAAATAACTTCAGTTTACAACACGAATTGTGCTACTTGAAATGTCGTTCTACGATTATAAAATGATCTGTTTCAAGAATCATATTAATTTGTAATTTGATATTTTGTAACAAACTTACACATATGCTATTATTTCTCATTGTTTGTCCTTTTATTTAAGGGAAAGACTGCAGTAAAACTATGTTGCCAATGCGAAACACGCAAAAACCAAGTTTTTCATTTTTGTACCCTTTGTTTGATAACAGCTTTTTGGTCGAAGCGTTGCTAGCTTTTTGGTCGAAGCGTTGCTGTATCTTATTTTTTTTGTACTTTGTACAACAACATAACATCGTTTTTATGTGATTTTCCTTTGTTTTTGCGACTTCCTTTCTCTCTCTTTTTCTCTCTCTTTCACACACGCACACACATCCGATCAGCGTGATCACTCATATCTACTACAGTTTAGACGACAAAACCACACACACCGTTACAAGACAACTACATTATACTGTAGGATACAACAATAAAATATCTCCAGCAACTTCTACCATGCTGATGAGAACCGCAGTCGTCGAAAAATCTCAACCTTGAACTTTGAATGAACGCTGCACGCTTCCTATGTTGGCAAACGTAGCAATCTCTCAACAAATGTGTCGACCAGAAGATGATCCAACACTTACAGACTCCAGTTCAGCATTCCTCGTGTTGCAGTGAGACTGGTTAGAACATATATGCAAACATTCTCAGCAGACGTGAACAAATAGATAGAATATTCGCCATTTCTTAACCACAAGCAGACTTGACACATTTGAACGGTTGATACAATCCGACATTTGCACATTTCTGTACCGTATTTCACCGACACTAAATAACTCCACATTTTTGCACCTTCTTTACCTACATAACAATTTATTTAATAAATTATTGCGGTTGTTTTGTTATTGGTTCTTTGATTACTGAACCGACGTCATATCATTCCCTGCAGCCCATAGGTGCTCAGTCTCCCGCTGTATACATACTGATGGTTCCCGTAGCCTGCTGGTTAAATACACTTCTACTCTGTTCCTTAGACATCCAGTTATTGGATATTGGTTACTAAACTGACGTCATTGCACTCCGGGCAGACCCATAGGTGCTCAGTCTCCCCAACAGATATCGAAGAGTATGCATACTGATGGTTCCCGTGGCTCGCTGATTAAACACACCTCTCACTCAGCCTCTCAGACATTCAGTTCTGCTTGTGCAACGTGTCAATTCAAACCCATCAAATAGATGGATATATTCAATACACATGTTTTGTGTCTTCATTCTCTCTCTCTCTCTCTCTTTCTTTCGATCGTTCTAGGCCTGTTTTAATCATTCTCTTTGTGATATATAAACAGCCAAGCATCAGAACGTGATGTACGTGCACCAACCTTCAGCATTTATTTGAGCACAGTTGCTTATCCTTCGGTGGGGTGTTCGATTTCAGCCAGCTATTGTGTGCGGATTCGCTTTTTCCGCTAGCCTTTGACTGTCCCCAGCCAGACACACAAGGCAGTGGGCTGCTATTTCTTTCAGGGCAGCAACCCTTAGACGGCCTACCCTCCCGGGCTTATGAGCGCCATCTTTCCAACAGACCGGTCGTTTTAATGAACACCTAGGTTTGCCGCCCGTTCAGGTTTGTTTACGGTTTGCTCCGCTAGACTTTGATTGTCCCCAATCAATCTACAAGGCAGCAGTATTTCCTTGCGAGCGGGAACGTGTCTTCATTCAATATCGAAATAGGGGAAGACTGCAGTAAAACTTGATAAATAGTGAAACACGTACAAACAAAGTACTATAGTTTTACAAAATACATAAACAGTGACGATAAACAGCAACGTTTCGACCAACAAGGCCTTTATCAAGCAAACGAACAAACAGGAGTGACAAATTAAAATGAAACACAAATGGACGACCAAATACCAACGTATCTAAGGAAAATCTGGAATAAAAACGAATAACGAAATAAATGTAACACAAAAACACACATAAAAACTAGAAATAGAAAAGAAACAATGAAACATCTAGTAAATATATAACTTGAATACATGCAACATATACCCATATAGATTATAAAGCATGGGAAGAGAAAGTACTAAGAAGCATAAGAATGTAATACATGCAACATATACCCATAGAGATTACAAAGCATTGGAAGAGAAAGTACTAAGAAGCATAAGAATGTAATACGTTGAGCCCGCGTGGTCGCAAGGTACCATACAAAGAAATCAACCGATTGGTGGCGTACAGACGGGACAGAAGCCTTATGGATATGTTAGTTCACAGTCGCCTCAAGCCAAACATCCAGAGTCATTTTGGCACCATCCAATGTGGCCGTCGGCGCTGTAACACTTGTGCTTATGTAATACAGACCCGCACGGTGTCTTTTCCAAAGCCACGTTCGTTGTTGAAGACAGTTTCACGTGCGAGTCCCGTAATATTATCTATGCCATTATCTGCAAGCGGTGCAACAAGGCCTATATTGGGAAACCGGCAGGAGACTCAGTGACCGATTCGCCCAACACTTGCGCGATATACGCCAATGCTCTGTGACCCCTGTAGCTACCCATTTCAATGATACTGGCCATTCAGGAGCTTGCGATGTCCAGGTCACAGCCATCCGATCATGTTCCTCTGATGATCGTAGTCGATTTGCTCTGGAGAATCGGTTGATTTCTTTGTATGGTACCTTGCGACCACGCGGGCTCAACGTATTACATTCTTATGCTTCTTAGTACTTTCTCTTCCAATGCTTTGTAATCTCTATGGGTATATGTTGCATGTATTACATTCTTATGCTTCTTAGTACTTTCTCTTCCCATGCTTTATAATCTATATGGGTATATGTTGCATGTATTCAAGTTATATATTTACTAGATGTTTCATTGTTTCTTTTCTATTTCTAGTTTTATGTGTGTTTTTGTGTTACATTTATTTCGTTATTCGTTTTTATTCCAGATTTTCCTTAGATACGTTGGTATTTGGTCGTCCATTTGTGTTTCATTTTAATTTGTCACTCCTGTTTGTTCGTTTGCTTGATAAAGGCCTTGTTGGTCGAAACGTTGCTGTTTATCGTCACTGTTTATGTATTTTGTAAAACTATAGTACTTTGTTTGTACGTGTTTCACTCTTCATTCAATAGGCGATCATCGAGAAACCATATCCATTTTCAACTTCCCGACGATCGATGCAGTTGATGCAAGCTTGTCCGCTTTCTCATTGCCGCGAATACATGCATGCCCAAGACAGTAAATACAACCTAAGCCTCTGGAGGTTAGAAAGTTCTATAGACGACATTCATTCATACTGCAATTAGAATCTTCCGAAGCATAGATCTGAGTGACAACATGACGGAAGCGTAATGACAGAAAATCAAGCATATTTAACATCGTAAACAAACTTGAAAGCATTGTCCAAAGTTATTTTCATTAGCGGGTTATCAGTATGATAAGTATTATCCAGTATTATCCAGGGGATATGGACATGTGACATTTTTTTTATTTGCTCATGCTTGTTGACAAATATGCCATAATATAACCAAAGCTAAACTCGTTATTAGGTTGAAGAGACGTGACTGCTGAAAACGACATTAATACCTTACAAAATAAATACTATTTACTTTTAAGTAAAAAAGTTTAACCATAAAAATGAAGAAAACAAATTCTTTTTTCTATACACAAAAACTAACCACAAATGTAGACCTTCCATGAATCAGTTTTATATCACAATATCAAGTTATACAAATCATGAAATGGTCATTAACGTCTTCTTCTCATTCTTCAAACGTTCTATATCGACCATCTGTCAACCACTCTTGTGTGATTTATATGTGATCTGAGCCCAAGAGTGATTATACGTTGTACCGGTTATGCGCCTACATCCGATTTCTGCTCTGCTTTTTATTTACTATGACCGCCTGAGTGATTACCGGGGCCCAAATTTTGGGTGTAAAGAATAGAACCACTGTTACCTGCCATGCATGTCGTAAGAGGCGACTAAGGAGGTTTGGCTGAAATCGGATGCATGTGTCCTAAGCGTGTAGAAGTCTATGCGTTTAGTGGCCTACCAAACCAATGTGCAACGTATACACGTTCTTGGCAAAGATCAAACGTATCACAAAGAGTGTTCAAATTGGTCGTAAAGAACGAACGCAAAGAAGAAGAGATTTACTATGATAGCATCCGTAGGGCCCACATCAGCCGCCTCCTACGACATGCATTGTAGGTGGTCCTATTCATTACTTTCCTTGCGGGGCACCGACATCACATGGGCGTGGTCATTAACGAAATAGTGATTTCTGTTTGATGATATTAACACTACAACAAGCAAGAATATACCAGACAACAAATATTGACAAAATAAGATGTTGCAATGCTGCTGTAAAGACTGTGTGCAACCTAACTTTTAGTGTGTACCTATTCCCGGATACAGGTGTCCTGGCACGTTGCTCCTAAAAACGCGAAAAACTAAGATAAATAAACAAAGAAAGAGAGAAGAAGATTGTGACGCACACATCCCAGGACCTGTGATGTTCAGGAACAAAGATATCTGGTGTTTCTAATCAACGTTGACATTACATATACCTTACACAACAATTTGGCAAGATTCAGAAATACATTTTTATGTTGTTCAAGCAAAGTTGGTCCCTTGTCCCGTCTGAGGTATTCATTGTTGGCAACAGATAATCATCTATATTCTTTTCTTGTCTTATCTTTTCTTTCCATCATTTTGTTATCTACTATTTAATCTATTGTAATACTATTTGGCCATTTTCGTATTTACAGACGGTCATTTGGCGAGTGTTTTTCCGTATTTACATACGGTTATTTGGCAGTTTTTTCCGTATTTACAGACGGTTGTTATTTGGCGAGTGGTTTTTTTTTCGTATTTACAGACGGTTATTTGGAAAGAGTAACTATGACGACTTCTGGGTCTATGATTGATGCTCTTGTTTTCAAGCTTATTCCTAAGTTTCTCTTTGAAGATTCTGTACCTTTGCGTAATGTTTCTTGCGTAATCTGGTAGCACGTATGGGGAATGTGACTTGCTCATTGTGCACAAATCACCTCTCAACCTTACTGCTGTCATCCAAAGGAAAGACACAGAGGCTGATCAGGAGAGCTGAGCTGAACTGCTTCAGTTTATTGTGATCTTATATTCAATGTATTTGCAATGCCGAGATAGCGCAGTCGTTAGTGCATTCGCATCATAGACGCGTGATCCGGGTTCTATTCTACATTGGGAGTATAATTCCCTTTTTTTTTCTTTTCCCGGTAGTAGCGGCTCTCAAGGTCGATCCAGACTTAATTGGATACCAGAAAATCACTGGGAAGTAAATGCGACCGACTACGTGATGTTGACCACATCGTGTGCCAGTGGTCAATGAATATTTCAGTCCCAACACTATATTCCCCAACATGGCTCATCGTATGAAAAATGTTTTTTATGACTTCTTTAACCATTGCACCGTCTACTCTCTTCTTTGATTATTCTACCGTCTAGCAGAAGTTTATTTCTAAGCATAAATCGCATGTCTTTTCTCACAGCTGGTACATGTCAGACAAGGAGGTGGCTGGTTAATCTGTTTTGTTTTGCAATTTAAATAAATTAAATCGCAATTTAGAGAACACTTAAATGTGTGTAACACAATCTTTGTTTCTTGTCTCAGTTCTGTGAGGATGTTTCCACCCTAGTTGCTTATTACTGTGATTTTGTTTGAACTGCTGCCTCACAGCTTTCTTTTTTTTTCTTTCTTTCTGTTATCGTTCTCTGCTTTTTTTGCCGTTAAGCGCAGCAGATTTAACTGATGATCGGTTTCCGAGATAATGCACGCTTGATTATGTTTGGTATTGTGGAGTTTTAAGATGTCTGTAACTCCATTAATTCATCTTTTCTTGGTCTGTCCCTTCCTCTTGATGATTCCATTTTCAGGTTGTACGCTCTTGCAACTGGTGTATTCAGGTTCATTCTCACCAAGTGGCCAAATCATTTTAGCCTCTGTTTTTTAATGAATCTAATAGCTGGTGTTGTTCCGACTGTTCTTCTAATTTCCTAATTTCTTATATGGTCTCTTCTTGCTTTATTTACCGCTTTCCTCAAGCATCTCATTTTACAGGTGATAATTTTCCATTCTTGTTCTTTTGTCAGTGCCCATGTTTGGTGCTAGTAGCACAGTGTTGATATGAATATTGCATTTACAATATGTCTTTTAGTCTCTACTGAAATTACTAGGTGTTTCAAGATTGGGGTAAGTTGGAGTAAGTCCTACAGCAGACAGGACTACATTGTTGTTTGATAAGTAGGGGATTGAGTCTCTATATGACCGAGACGTCTGTAGCTTAAGCGGTAGTCAGCTCGATAACAATCCAAGCGTACCTAGTTCAAACTCCGTGGTAGACGAATTTGGAAGCAAATTCGTTTCCGTGGGATTTTTACTAAAGGTAAAAATAGACCGCATCGTTCAGCAAGCAATGGCAAACTACTGAACGTATAAGTGGTGCCTAGAAAATCAACGACTCGTTTACTGTGGTTGATGGCTACGTCCTGTAAAGGATATGCCACGATTTTCATTTCATGACTGAGGCCCGCCATTTCTACCTAAGACAGGTCTTTTCTGGTTATATCAAGGTATAGTCGAAGTACAGGAATACATGTACACATAAAGCAAGTTAAATAGGCTAGAGTAGAGGCTAGAGTAGGAGGCTAGAGTAGAGGCTAGAGTAGAGGCTAGAGTAGGAGGCTAGAGTAGAGGCTAGAGTAGAGGCTAGAAGTAGAGGCTAGAGTAGGGAGGCTAGAGTAGAGGCTAGAGTAGAGGCTGAGAGTAGAGGGCTAGAGTAGGAGGCTAGAGTAGAGGCTAGAGTAGGAGGCTAGAGTAGAGGCTAGAGTAGGAGGCTAGAGTAGAGGCTAGAGTAGAGGCTAGAGTAGGAGGCTAGAGTAGAGGCTAGAGTAGGAGGCTAGAGTAGGAGGCTAGAGTAGGAGGCTAGAGTAGAGGCTAGAGTAGGAGGCTAGAGTGGAGGCTAGAGTAGGGGCTGAGATTAGGGGGCTAGAGTAGAGGCTAGAGTAGGAGGCTAGAGTAGGAGGCTAGAGTCGGAGGCTAGATTAGGGGCTAGAGTAGGGGCTAGATTAGGGGGCTAGAGTAGGGGCTAGAGTAGAGGCTTAGGGGAGTAGGAGGCTGAGAGGGAGTAGGGGCTAGAGTAGGGGCTAGATTAGGGGGCTAGAGTAGGGGGCTAGATTAGGGGCTAGAGTAGGGGCTAGAGTAGGGGCTAGGTAGGGGAGCTAGGATAGGGGCTAGAGTAGGGGCTAGAGTAGGGGCTAGAGTAGGGGGCTAGAGTAGGGGCTAGAGTAGAGGCTAGAGTAGGGGCTAGAGTAGGGGCTAGAGTAGGGGCAGAGTAGGGGCTAGAGTAGGGGCTAGAGTAGGGGCTAGAGTAGGGGCAGAGTAGGGGCTAGAGTAGGGGCTAGAGTAGGGGCTAGAGTAGGGGGCTAGAGTAGGGGCAAGTGGGGCTAGAGTAGGGGCTAGAGTAGGGGCTAGAGTAGGGGCTAGAGTAGGGGGCTAGAGTAGGGGGCTAGAGTAGGGGAGGTAGGGTAGAGTAGGGGCTAGAGTAGGGGCTAGAGTAGGGGCTAGAGTAGGGGCTAGAGTAGGAGGCTAGAGTAGGGGCTAGAGTAGGGGGCTAGAGTAGGGGCTAGAGTAGGGGCTAGAGTAGGGGCTAGAGTAGGGGCTAGAGTAGGGGCTAGAGTAGGGGCTAGAGTAGGGGCTAGAGTAGGGGCTAGAGTAGGGGGCAAGAGTAGGAGGCTAGAGTAGGGGCTAGAGTAGGGGCTAGAGTAGGGGCTAGAGTAGGGGCTAGAGTAGGGGGCTAGAGTAGGGGCTAGAGTAGGGGCTAGAGTAGGAGGCTAGAGTAGGGGCTAGAGTAGGGGGCTAGAGTAGGGGCTAGATTAGGGGGCTAGAGTAGAGGGCTAGAGTAGGGGCCTAGAGTAAGGGGCTAGAGTAGGGGCTAGAGTAGGGGCTAGAGTAGGGATAAGTACCCAGCTTACTTCATTTATGTCTGGTCAAAAAGAGGTCGCAGGTCACGGACAGGTTTCAGATCAACGAGAGGTCGCAGGCTAAAGAAGGAAGGAATACAATATGGACGGTAGGGATGGAGGAAAGAAGGAAGGAAGGAAGGAAGGAAGAAAGAAAGGAAGGAAAGAAGGAAAACAAAACGAACGGTAGGGAGGGAGGAAAGAAGGAAGGAATGAAGGAAGATGAGACCGTGATCAGAACTTTGTGTAAGCAAAAGAAATTGATTTTAATGAACATATGTTCTAAGCTAGTTTAGCTAAGATATGTGGTGTAGCTTTGTTTTGTATCTTAGTCTAATGATAGACTGGATATATCCATAGCTAATAAAGCTACACGTCTGTTAGCTCGGAAGCTAGTTCAAGTCTACATAAGCATAGTGTCTCTATGAATGTTTGATCTATTTCAGTTGTCTGAGTGTGTCATCATCCAAATACACAGTAGTCCAGATAAGGATTTTGTGAATATCGACTAAACATGAATATTTTCTACTACTGTGCTAGTCCTACAATTTGATAACTGGAAAAACTGCACCTGGAAAACTGCTACGGAGACGTTGCAAACGGACAACTGCATGAAACTGGCGCATATGCAGTGAGAGCGTTCTATTAGGCGCTATGCCCCTTTCTGCTCTAACTGAAACTGATAACCATCTTCTCTAGCATGTATTTTGCAGAACTTTTGCTAATATCGCAGACTGCTTGAAATAACTCTCGGTCTCTAGTAAGTTATCCTGCCTCCTCCGCCGTCGTGTTCGCGGTTTCTTTAACGTTCTGTTGCCACCGTATACTTTTTCGCCCCATTTCCGGTCTTCCAGAAATCACCCTCCCCAATCTCTCCAACCACCATAACGTGCGATGTTTGTACAAATATTCAATGTCCGACATATGATATTGTTTATGAGACAATAATCTTCAATGTTCAGGTCTTATAGGATGTCCATTTTGTTTTTATTTACTGTCCAATTCGTTCGAAGATTTTGATTTAAAGTATTTGTTTCAAAAGATTCGATTCTATTCTAGTCCATGATTCACGTCCATATGTTGTGACAAGAAAAATACATGTCATCATGAGCTTCCCTTTTGTTTTCTTGCTTGTGTTATGACATAATTTATGAATGAAATAGAAGCCCGAGTGGTTACCGGGGCCCAAATTTGGGGTGTAAAGAATAGAACCACTGTTACCTACCACGCATGTCGTAAGAGGCGACTAAGGAGGTTTGGCTAAAATCGGATGCACATGTCCTAAATGTGTAGAAGTCTATCTGTTTAGGGGCCTACCAAACCAATGTACAACGTATACACGTTCTTGGCAAAGATCAAACATATCACAAAGGGTGATTAAAATTGGTCGTAAAGAACGAACGCAAAGAAGAAGAAGAATGAAATAGATAATATGACAGTATAATCTATTTATTTGTTATTGGTCTTGCCAAGATTGTGTGTACATCTTTAGTACTTTTTGTTTGTTCTATCTGTACAGAGAAAGCGAATGGTCGAATGATTAGATTCGCCGTTGGAGTTTCTTGATGGGACACATCGTAAGATCAAAAGTTTATTTTCTGCTGGGGATAAAATAACCTGCACATCTTTGTGGCTAAATAGTTAAGCCGTATGATCCGAAGATCGTAGGTTCGAATCCTGACGGTGCCGTTCAGTTTACGAGTGTATTTTTTCCAGAGATCCCTAGGATTGCTTTAACGGAGATACGGGGTTTGTGCTTTGTGCAGTACTCTCTGCAGCTGGCGTACAACTTCTACGGAGAGGGACCGAGTAATATTCAGTAAGACAGGTGGAGTGAAGTCAATCCGTTTATTAGACCCTCGTTATAGGTGAAGCGATAGCTTCGCGTAAGCGGTCTGAATTCCTCTGCCCTCATCGAGAAAATGATAGAAGAAAGCGTTATAAGATAAGATATCTATCTATCTGTTCCTGTTTCTGACAGCTCATTCAAAACAATGATAGCTCTTCATATTAACATATCCCCCCTCCCCCACCACCCCAACACGCTCACTGTGTCGATATTCATGGCCTTTTGGGACCAACATGATGCCATCATCTATCCATCATACCTTTTCTTTTCACCTTCTCCCACTTTCTCACCTATGCTGTCCACTGCTCTCCTATTTCATCTCCTATCTCCTACTCTCTCTCTCCCTCTCTCCTTTTCATCTCCTATCTCTTGCTCTCTCTCTCTCTCCCCTCCCCTCCTTTTCATCTCCTATCTCCTACTCTCTCCCCTCCTTTTCATCTCCTATCTCCTACTCTCTCCATCCCTCTTTTCATCTCATATATCCTACTCCCTCCTTCTCCTTTCCCCTTCTCTTCCCTCCTTTTTCATATCCTCTCTCCTCTCCTCTTTCTCTACAGCTCTCTTTCCTTCTCTCTTCTTCTCGCCTGTTTCCTCCCTCCTCCCAGCTCTGTTTATGTGTGTCTTCATGTGTACGTACCTGGGGATGTGCGTATGTGAGAAAGGTTTTTGCTTTTCTTAACATGATATTCTGTTTCTCACTGATGCCACTTATGACAGGCATCATTCTGTGTTTTAAAAAAACATCGACTTACAGGTTTCCTGCTAATAATAATCATATCAGCTCCCACCGAAGCATAGGCTATTAACTAACATCCATCATTCGTATTTTTCTTGTACTCTCTCTATGCCATCTATCTTCTGTTACCAAGTTCTCGTTGATGTTTTGGTTCTCTCCCAGTGGCGGCTCGTCATTAAGGGCCAATGGGGCCGGCCCCACCAAAATAATATATAAGGTGTATTTATTATTTAATAAATTAAAATATAACCTAATCAAAACATCATGGTTTCCCCGAAAATGTGGGTCTGGCCCCGCCAGCAAGAATGATCACTAGCTGCCACTGTTTTCTCCTGTTACTAATTCTCTCCAGAACCATTTAGAATACCCTAAATCTTTGCTCGTAAACTTTCGAAGCAGGTTAATGTGACCGACTAGTAACCGTTTTCATGCAAATGCGTAGCTCCGCCCATAAATGTGAGCAGATGGTATTAAAAGTAACACAATTTATGAGCTTTTCTGCCATCCTGTCATCTGTGCAATTGCATGCTGGAAGCTATTTCCTGTCTTCTGTTGCTAAGGGAAACGTAATTGCTTATACTCACGAATACAAAACTATGCGGGTTGTTTTGTTAGTGTTTTTTCTTGCAATGTGGTTGTGGTTGTGATTAATGTAAATGGTGATGAAGTTGGTGATAGCAATGCTGTTGCTGTTGTGATTATGGTAGCTGTTGTGGTTGTGATGATGACGACGCCGTTAGTGTATTTGTTGTTGTTTGCTATCATCTAATAGATGAATCTATAGCACCACCGCATAAATACATCAAACAGTAAAGCGCAGACCACAGTCTTCAGACTTAGAACGGGACACTGTGGTCTCAGAGCACACCTCCATAGAATGGGTCTCAGAGATTCGGTTACCTGCACCTGTGAGACAAAACAGTCCCCAAAGCATATCCTGCAAGACTGTCCCATTCTGAGTAGTATGAGAATGGAGATCTGGTTAACAGAAACAACACTACAAAACAAATTATGGGGAACCGGTGAAGACCTCAAGCGGACTTTCCTGTTTATGATACATACCGGAGTAGTCGCATAGCAGAAGTTGATCGCAGAAGAAGTCGATGGATGTATGGCACATGAATAGACGTCTTTGGAGAAGCTGTCATGTGAGCCAAGAATATAAGATGATAGTCATGTTGCTGTTAGTATTATGGTAGCTAGTGGTCGGCATGAAGATGATCCCGTAAAAGTAAGGTTTTTAAAAATCCGTTTTCATACAGTGAGACATCGGCCACATAAAAAGATTACCAACAGACAGTGCGCCTCAAAGAGCAATGCTACTCCGAAACAATGGATATAAAGAAAAAGGTAGTCCGCGCAAAATGTGGACCTCAGAAATAACAGAGTCGGTGAAAAACATTATTTATTAAGCGCCAACAACAAACCAGTTCTAGAAATCTGTTCTTATCCTGATACTATAAGACACAACAATATCAGAGAAAAGAAGAAGTATATTCAAGAATATGGAGTTAGTCGCTAATGTTTCTTTGATCACAGCCCGCCATTGGTGGTATAGTCGATCTGAGAATCATTACAGTTGGATCAAATTTCACTCCCAAATTGATATTGTTCTCGGGATTACTCGTCTATAATGCCCCACCTGTGGTCGGGGATTCTGTTCGAGGATTGGACTCTACAGTCACCTCCGCACACACCAGAGAGTTGCAACAGCACACGTCTGAGATTGTTGTCATCATCGCTTGCGATGGACGGCTATTACTCGTCTATAAAACCGGTGCAGTTACCACATAACGTGCTCATAAATTCATGAATAAAAACTGCATTATATACATATATATGATACAGTGGAGTATCTGACAGAATGGATTAGGACACCAGCATCCATACTTGAGACCCGGGTTCAATCCTCGGTAAGGATAATAAGGTTTTTTTTCTGTCGGGGTATAAAGAAAAATCAGAACCTGAACAGTTTCGCGACGACGACAGTCATGTGGCCATTAAATTTCCCAGGCACATGCTTCCCATCCCTCCTCCCCTCCCAGCATAAAAATAGATATTACAGGGAATAACACGGTTAAAAAAAACATTTAGTACAACTAGGCTTGTCTCTGTATTTGTTAATTTGTTTGTTCATTCCTTTCTTGATTACAGAAAACTTGGTTAGAATCGCTTGTTGAATTATGATAATATCAATGGACAATATGCACAGTTGTCAACATAATATTTCATAACAGTGCAGACGTTTATTGAAACTTGTGTGTCTGGGAGGATGTGGATCCAAGACACACTAGATCGTGGTCTGTGTTGATGTAGAACATTTACTGTCTGCTTTCCATGAACAGACTTTTTCTCGTTTTCTCTCTCTCTCTCTTTCTCTCTCTGTCTTTCTCTCTCTCTCTCTCTCTCTCTCTCTCTCGCACGTTCTCTTTCTATCTTTCCCTTCCTTCCAATGTTTTCATTCTTTATTTTCTGCGGTTCTGCTTCCGTGTCTTCTCTTCTCTCTCTCCCTCTCTATCTCTCTCTCTCTCTCTCTCTCTATTGACATACATATATTCTATAGATATAATAGTGTACCACTGTCTGTCTTCTACATATATCTCTGTCTCCACTACATCGGATCTTCTCTATATGGTAGATTAGCGACTTGGGGCATTCTATATATCGTAGATTAGCGACTTAGGGCATTCTATATATGGTAGATTAGCGACTTGGGGCATTCTATATATCGTAGATTAGTGACTTGGTCATTCTCTCTATCGTAGTCTAGTGACTCGGTCATTCTCTCTATCGTAGTCTAGTGACTCGGTCATTCTCTCTATCGTAGTCTAGTGACTGTCATTCTCTCTATCGTAGTCTAGTGACTGTCATTCTCTCTATCGTAGTCTAGTGACTCGGTCATTCTCTCTATCGTAGTCTATCGACTAGGGCATTCTCTCTATCGTAGTCTAGTGACTCGGTCATTCTCTCTATCGTAGTCTAGCGACTCGGTCATTCTCTCTATCGTAGTCTATCGACTCGGTCATTCTCTCTATCGTAGTCTATCGACTCGGTCATTCTCTCTATCGTAGTCTATCGACTAGGGCATTCTCTCTATCGTAGTCTAGCGACTAAGAAAATAAAACAATTTGATACACTGATGCTAATAGACTAGTGGTGCATGTAATTTATCCAAACTAGAAGAGACTGATCTCGCTTGAAATACAAGGCTCACAAAACACATATGTCCACGCTGACTTGTTGAAATGTAAACTAACACACTAACACGATTAGATGTAAACATAAAACACTAACAGGATAAACAAACAAACAAACACACAAACACAGACATGTCTGTTTAAAGCACAGGTTTCTACAGATAGTAAGTATGAAGATTTGCATAAACTGAAGCTAATTTTCTGCCTGTGTAAGGCTGCTCAGTTTCTTCTCCCCCATGCTAGCTTATCATTATCAGGGTGTATCCCCCAGTCAGAAAGTACTTCCATTCTTCCTCCTGGGATACACGGTTCACAGATTAAGTCTGAGGTGATTTCTTGAGCACTGGCTTTCACGCGCATCCTTGCATCTCAAACAGAAGACTATTTCTCTTAACCGTGACCTTGAAGAAATTTGCAGGCAAAAATAATTCACAAAGACCGTTTGTGTGTTCGTTCTATTAAATGCTTAAGGATGTAAAATTTTTCAGAAATATATAAACATTAATTACTTAACCATACTGACATGAGATATCTGGTTCCAGGCTTATAAACAGTTTTTGTTTATGTAACTGATTGCTTTTAGAACAACAGAGATCTTGTGGGCATATTTATTTGAGAATCATACATGTTTATTCCAGGGGTCTGACATTTAACAGTCTACGGGAACTGACAAAAACAAGCTCAAGTATAGTTTGAAGTCGCAGATTAGTTTTATTTGCAATATTTCACACTCCTTCATGCCATTGTGAATGCAGCTTTCTGCTTCTACTAACTACTATCACCAACTTCTGTCACTAACTACTGTCACTAACTGATGTCTCCAATTCCTACCACTAACTACTACCACCAGCTACTGTCACCAACTACTGCCACCAACTACTACTACCAACTACTGTCACCACCTACTACTACAAGTTAATTAGGTATGCAGCATCATCCGTTATGGGAGCTAAATCGTGTGTTAACAAAATGCTACTAATTTCAGTTGTGTCCCTTAATTCTTCTCCTAATAATAAATCTAGCCATATGAGTATACAACACTAGATTTCTCTTGGCGACACTACACGTGTAAACTATAAACCAGGGAAGCCGAACAAAATAATTTTGGGAGACAAGTCCCGTTGTGGGGTGAGTACAACCTCGACGCGCAGTCAACTAAATTTGCCACACCAAACGAATACCGAATCAAACGACGTCTTACCTGGCTGAAAATACTGACACAAAGTAAGGTCACAAGTTTTGTGTCCAATTATTGGCTTTAAGCAATGATTTTCACAACGATACGTACACGACACAAAGTCTTAAAATTTCTTGAAATATAACATCACCAAATAAAAATGCACTTCTACCGTAAAAATTTCATCATCATCAAGTGGCTTGTGTCTTTCGGAACCTGACTCTAATGACAGCAGTATTGAAAAATGCTGTGTTATGTGCAAGTTGAAAGCGTCAGCAGCAGTCATTCTCAGATCATCAATGACATCTTGCACCAATCGTCTTCTAGTTCTGCCTCTCATTATTCTTCCAGACACCACCCCCTCCAAAATTATATTGACATCGCTTTTTGCATTGTGGGGACAGGACGATTGTACAATGTAGTAATATAAACATTGTCTATAGCGATATTAATACGTTCAATCTTGATTATACTAAATAACTACACTTTAGCATGGTCACATGACTCTTACACTTGTTTCTAATATTACACTGTCGATTTATTGGAGGAAATGTAATACCGCAAAAAAGATTTACTGCTGAAACAGTAATTTTTGTTCACCCTCACAATGTGATATTGGTCACCATCACAATGTGATATTGGTTACCCTCACAATATGATATTGTTCACTCAAACAATGTGATATTGGTCACCCTAACAATGTGATATTGGTCACTTTCACAATGTGATATTGTTCACCCTCACAAAGTGATATTGTGAAATTGATAATGTCAGTACATATAAACTTCTTCGAACTCTCCATATCGACAACCTGTTAATCACTCTTTGTGATTTGTATGTGATCTAAGCCTACGAGCGATTGTACGTTGTGTCAGTTATGCGCATACAAGTAGGCCAGCACATTCGATCTCTGCGACTCTTTGTTTATTTACTAGGGTAGCTTTCCTAGGTCCCTACCTCAGTCGCTTCTTACGACATGCCTTGTTACTTAAGCAGTGTTACTATTCTTTGCTCCCCTTTCGAGCCCCGACAATGTATGGGCGAGCTTTTAGAAACACTGAAGAACAAAACTTGTTAAAATGAAATGAAATGCAAAATCTTGACAACTGATAAAACAGATATAACAGCTGATCTATGCACTAAACAACACGATGGTTTGGATAGAACAGTAAGAGAATGTTTGGTTCTTGTGAGTAGAGGCAGGGGAAGACCAAGACGAAGGTGGCAGCAGGACATCAAAGAAACATTGAACATGACGTTGGAATAGGTGGGAGAACTTGCTAGAGACAGTTTTTTTTCAAGCATGCTGTGATGAAAGTGACGTTCTACAAGCGACACGCTACTTGATGATGATGATGCATTAACATACATGTACATAAATTGGAAAGAGTTGATATTATATTTATAGTGAATATTTTAAGTTCATTGATAATGTAATAATAATAAGATCCGTGACCCGATAGACACGTAGGGCTGTCACGATTTTTTTTGTTCCGATCCAGAAGCACTTGAGCGTTTCAGCTCTTCGGCTCGGTGCCATGGACATCGTAACCCTTCGGTTCGGTGCCACGAACACCGTAAATCTGGGAAATCTGTGGCTTTTTCTGCTATCCCGCGGAATTGAACCCGCACACACAGAGGGATAGTCACCCGTAGTCCAACGCGCTACGAACACGCTGGGCAGACGGGCTGGGGCTGTCACGATAGAGACATCAGCACAACAAGCACGTTATATTTCTATGTTTTCCAATGTTAAAGCAAGTGTAGAGAAGTTGTGCACTTGATGTTGTCAATCCAGGACATCTTATTATCATTGTCTTCTCTTTGCACCCTCACCCATGTGAAATAATCTTAGTAAATGAGCCATCAAGAAGATATGACACCTGACGAACTGGCAACACAGGCAAGAGATATATTACTCTCCACCGCACAAAACATCATACCCAGGAAAGTACACAAGAAACAGGTCTACATAACTGAAAAACACTGAAGCTAATTGAAGAAAGAAGAAAGCTAAAACAAACCGGGTTAAAACGAAACAGCACTGAATATAAAAACTGCTCAAGAGAAGTCAAGAAAGAAATCCGAAAAACAAGAAACAACACATAGTCACCTCATGCAATAAAATTGATGAATTAAGAAAACAAGGGAAAGAGAGAAATGTACAACGAAATTAATATAATGACACGTGACTTCAGCCCATCAATACAAGTCATAAACGATAACAATGGCAAAACATTAACAGAAAAGAAAGATGTACTAGAAAGATGGCGTGAGTACTGCAGAAACATGTATGAAGACACATCTAAAAATCCACATAAGATAATAACAGAAAGCGAAGAGACAGAAACAGAGCCCATGTTGGATTAAGTGCGCCTGGCCATCAAAAGCCTGACAAAAAAATAATTTTTTAATGAATTTTGCCCGGGCAGCGGATTTCCAGCCTACTCTTGTCGAATTTAAACCGTCAATGGTTCTTTTACGTAGCTCAACTTGAACAAGGGACTTACGTTTTATCGTCCGTCTCCGAGAGGACTAGAGACTCGATCTCACCTACACTGAGATCAGGGATCTCTGGAAAAATGTGATGGCTCCATTAGAGAGCTAACCGAGAACCTTTGCAACGAGATGCAAACATTTAACCTCTACGTCACATGGTCTCTTTAGTTTTCTGTTCGTCCGTAGTATTCTGTGAATTCTTCTTTAGAAAAACAATTCCCATTACCATTAGATGTTTCTCAGCTTGCCTGCTTATTGTCCATGTTTCACCTGCATACAGCAGTATAGTTTCTATATAGCACTTCAACACTCACATTCTCACTGCAAACTTGACATTATTTGTTTATTGGTGTGGAAGTTTTCCATTTAGAAAAAAAATCTGTTTTATTAACCATGACACTTCTAATCTCTTGTAGACATCTTCCATCCCATATTATATGACAGTTTCAAGACAGTTGTACCGTTTCACCTGTTTAAGATCTGTCTCATGTACTTGTATGTTACATTGTGTTTTTTCTTTTTTCTTGAAGACCACCATAATCTTTATGTTCTTATAACTTAATTGTAGCTCTAGTTGCTCAATGTATTAAATAACAACATTTGTTAAATTCTGCAGGTTTTGTTAATTGTTTGCCAAAATAATGCTGGAGTATCCGTGGCTAAGTGGTTCAGCAATTGTCTTGCGTGCCGAAGGTCCTGGGTTAGATTAAGTACCGCGCTGCTCTGTTCACAATTGTATTTGTTCAGAGATTTCTAGGATTGTTGCTGGAGCTGTGGAATTTATGCTTTGTACATTACTCTAGGCTGGTGGTGTGCAATACTCTAGGCTGGTGGTGTGCCATACTCTAGGCTGGTGGTGTGCAATACTCTAGGCTGGTGGTGTGCCATACTCTAGGCTGGTGGTGTGCAATACTCTAGGCTGGTGGTGTGCAATACTCTAGGCTGGTGGTGTGCAATACTCTAGTTTGGTGGTACGCCATACTCTAAGCTGGTGGTGCGCTATGACTACGAAGAGGGACCAGGTCATATGGGACAAAACCCGGTGCCAAACATAAAATTCAACAAACAAACAAATAAATAAAGGACGGTTTTATTCAGGACATAGCCACAGTCACAATGATACAAGTCGATGTTCTTAGCACAGTTCATAATGATACGATTCGAAATTTTTAGAACGGTTCACAATGATACGATTCGAAATTTTTAGCACAGTTCATCTTTAACAAATAAATTACCATAGACTTTTCAGACTTTATGGTGAGAAGTGCCTGTCACTTCATATTTCTATCCCTATTGTGCAGGAGGTAAGAGGGCCAATTCCTTTCGTCACGCGTGAAACGTCGAGTATGAGATGGAACACACAACTATCTTGTGTCCAAGTCGAGAGATGAACGTTAATCCGTTTCATGCAGCTCATCTAAGTAATTAAAAAATGTGACTAAAAACGAAACGAAATAATTTTTTGTTTAAAACACATAAACTAGAAATATAAAACAAAATATATAGATATAAGTACACAGAGAGAGAGAGAGGAGAGAGAGAGAGAGAGAGAGAGAGAGAGAGAGAGAGATAGCGCGCGAATGTAGAATGGAGTGTACAATTATTGCTATTCGGTTTATTGCAAACAAAGAAACTTGCTCATAAGAAACGAAATATCGCTCATTGCAAGAAGGTAGTATAACCGATTTCTGTTTAACAGGGACTCCATTTGTTATATATTATTATTACTATTTATATGTGTGGGTTATGGGGGCGGGCAGGAGAGGGGGTATAGGTGGATTCCGATCATTAAGAAAGTAGAAGTGAATTATTCGATTAACAACTAATAAAATGTTATTTTACTACTACGCCCCTGTATATTCTGACGCCTGCTGGTGAAAAGCATATGGAATACAACTTATTCGACATTACAGACAGAAATAAAAGGTTGACAAGACGGAAAGTTGGTTATACAGCCTCGGCATGCGTGAGAGATTGCTGCTTGTAAAGATCAGAATACATCAAGCTGTTTAACGGAAGCTTACCGAATGTTCTATCAATTCCGGTACAGAATATACAAGTGATCACAAGATAGATTGCAGAACCAGAGGCGTAGCATGTTTGAAGGAAGGGAGGCGTAGCATGTTTAAAGCAAGATAGGCATGGCATGTTTGGAAGACGGCATGAAATGCTTAAAAAACTTAAAACGTATATAATATTAGTAACAATGATGGTGTGGTCGATAGTTAACACTTATGTGTTATGTTCGATAGTTAACACTGATGTGTTATGTTCGATAGTTAACACTTATGTGTTATGTTCGATAGTTAACACTGATGTGTTATGTTCGATAGTTAACACTGATGTGTTATGTTCGATAGTTAACACTGATGTGTTATGTTCGATAGTTAACACTGATGTGTTATGTTTAAACTAACACTGATGTGTTATGTTATAAACTAACACTGATATTATGAATATTATGAATATTTTTCACCAATAAATAATCATAGACTCACAGAATTGAGTAAAATTGCAAAAAGCTTGCAGTGTTCTATCAAACATATATAAATTCCAGTCCCTCCAATTGAAACTAGGACAAGGGTTTCCACGTGAGTCCGCAGGTCCATACGTTTATAGTTGGCAGTGTGAAAAACCACAGCCAACTCTATATAACTAGGCCAGACAACAGGCGGAGAAACATCTGACCGCTCAGACCGGGGGAGGGAGCTGGAATACATATATGTTTGAATGAACACTGCAACACTCAAGCTTAGCTTTTGCAACTTTAATCAATTCTGTGAGTCTATAATTATTTATTGGTGAAAAATATTCATAATATTGATATTCCTTATTGTTAAACTTAACTTGTTGCATAATATAACTTCGACTTGGCATTTTGTGTTGATTTTAAAAGGTATTCGTCTATATACAACAATACTAGAATGCGAGGTCACGTGGTGTAGTTGTGCTCTGATTTTCCATAATTCCTGAGTCTGAAGGCCCATAAGTTTATAGTTGGCTCTGGAAAACCAAAAAACGGTCTGGCTTAAAATAGATCAGGAATTTCAAGAACTGTTCGACTCAAAACAATGAACGGTCAGTTCGATAGGTCAAGCCGCAATCCAGAACATAGTGACCATATGAGAAACATTTTTATCCAGGGGAGACTCTTACTTGAACTGTGGCAAGAATGTGCAGGGTGTGTGACAGAGCTGTCCGGCCATGTACACCAGAACGTCTTCTTTTCGATCCAGAAGCACTTGAGCTTTCAGCTCTTCGGCTCTGTGCCATGGACATCGTAACCCTTCAGTTCGGTGCCACGAAAACCGTAAATCTGGAGAACCTGTGGCTTTGCTGCCATCCCGCGGAATTAAACCGCACTCACAGGGGCTTGTCACCCGTCGTTCAACGCGCTACGAACACGCAGGGCAGGCAGGCTGAGAACGTTTTCTTACTACCATGTTATGTAGCAGTTTGACCATGTAGACTAGTTAATCTTCTTTCTATTGTAGATAGCAAGCAATCCATATTTTTAAAAACAACTTTCGTTACTACATGTAATACCGCTTTTAGGTGGTGAAGGATGGAGGAGAGGGAGGGTGTGGGATGTGGCTGTGGTATTTAATGGCCGCATGGCTACTGAAGTCTCCAGAAACAGTTCATGTTAGGATTTTTCTTTATGCCCCCAACAGAAAGAAATCTCCATGACTTTACCGTGGATTAAACATTGGTCTCCCGCATTGGAGCCTACGCTATTATCACTTCGACCAGACGCTCCACCAAGCAGTCTATATATGTACACAAAATGTCTACTTACTAACGTGTCAGGAAACAGTTTAGACTTGTACATAAGAAAGTCTTAAGATAGTATTAGATATAACAATTCTGGACATGTTCATGAAAGTTTTGCTACCAGCGGGAGTATTTCTGGACATGTTCAGGAAAGTCTTGCTACCAGTGGGAGTATGTCTGGACATGTTTAGGAAAGCCTTACTACCAGCGGGAGTATGTCTGGACATGTTCAGGACAGTCGTGCTACTAGCGGGAGTATGTCTGGACATGTTCAGAAACGTTTTGCTACCAGTGGTAGTATGTCTGGACATGTTCATGAAAGTCTTGCTACCAGTGGTAGTGTGTCTGGACATGTTCATGAAAGTCTTGCTACCAGTGGTAGTATGTCTGGACATGTTCAGAAAAGCCTTGCTACCAGTGGTAGTATGTCTGGACATGTTCAAGAAAGCCTTGCTACCAGTGGTAGTATGTCTGACATGTTCAAGAAAGCCTTGCTACCAGTGGTAGTATGTCTGGACATGTTCATGAAAGTCTTGCTACCAGTGGTAGTATGTCTGGACATGTTCAGGAAAGCCTTACTACGAGCGTGAGAATGAGAGCGAACAAGGAAGAAGAGGTGAGAACGAGAACATAAACACAAATCAAGATCTACGATCAAGCATTAAAACACTTGAGTGGCATTAGCTGGAAATGTCGCTCAGGTCTGGACAAAGAAAGTGAGTTGACTTTTCTTATTTCTTAAATGGTACTTATCTCTTGAATATAGCTAGTAAATGGTGTCAGAATCTATAAACCTTTTTGTTTGTGAATGTCGGACAATAGAGTTGCATGTATCGACACACTTTATGTCTGAGACATAGTTTAGTTGTACGACACTTCAACAATTATTCTGTGTGTCCAAACACAATAATAGTGAGCGTCTGTAGCTCAAGTGGTAGTGAGCTCGATCACAAACCCAAGCATACCTGGTTCAAACCCCACGGTGGGCAAGTTTGGAAGCAAATTTGTTTCCGTGGGGTTTTTACAAAAGGTAAAAATATACCTCACCGTTCAGAAAGCAATGGTAAACTACTGAACGTGGTGCCTTTAAAATCAACGACTCGTTTACTGTGGTTGATGGCCACGTCCTTTAGGATATGCCACGATTTTCATTTTCAAACACAATAATGCAGGGGACAGAAAGAGAGGGGTATATGGCCAGAAATCGTTTGAGAAACGCGAAACTGACCTTGGATTGTTATCGTAAAAACAAAATGGAGTTGCCTCTTGAACTAGGTCATCTGGTAGTCACTAACAAATAGAAAATTTATGTAAATGCTAACTGGCCATATCTATAGAAATCTGCTGACCACGCAGTCGTGACGTCTACAGATCTGAGGTGATCAGACCAGGTCAGGTCAGATTTCGAAAAACCAGGGGACGCTGAGGTAAAACGAAAAAAACCGGACGGTGTGAACTTAGAGAAGAGTCTTCCGTATATGAAGGGCAAGGAAGAGAATAAATAGATCTATCAAGAAAGAGCTGTAACAAAAACTGGTTGCTTCTGCAAATAAGAATATGAAAATTGAAGTATTTTGAACGCATAAAAAGACACAACGGGTTGGATTGCAGAATGATCTCCATGGCTGGGTAAATGTTCCATAAACTCCCCATGAATATCATTTGTTTGATGTTTTGTCTAATTTTTTTTTTCCAGAAGCACTTGAGCTTCAGCTCTTCGGCTCGGTGCCATGGACATCGTAACCCTTCGGTTCAGTGCCACGAACATCGTCAATCTGGGGAACCTGTGGCTTTTTCTGCCAGCCCGCGGAATTGAACCCGCACACACAGAGAGCTAGTCACCCGCAGTTCAACGCGCTACGAACACGCTGGGCACGCGGGCTATGTATTGTCTAATTAGATAATATATATATACATATATGTACTGTTTGTGTACACTTAAGTTATAATTATACTGACCAGACCTGACGATAAAGAATTAAAACTCAGAAAGATGAAATACGCAAAAACAAAGTAATATAGTGCAAAAAGCAATATATAGCGACGCTTTCAACAAAAATCCTTTATCAAACAAAAGATATAATAAGCGGGAAGAAATTCAGACTTTCTATTCGTTCCACATAACATATACAAACCGACAATAAATTCCTAACAGCTTTAAAATGAAAATAGTTGAAAGACAATGTTGAAATCTTGGTTTAAATCAAAGTCACTAAAACTGAATTTGACAAAGAAAGATACTGAATAAAAATACAATAAATAAGTAGAGAGAAAGAGAGAGAGAGAAAGGGAGAGAGTAATACACAAATACACACAAAGAGTTATCAAGAGAGAAAAATAACATTAACTCCCAGAATACGATAAGCCACCTGGCAAACGTTTTCACCTACTAAAAATATTGAATAAAATCCATTTGATGCTTTTTGTTTCGTTTTTTGGTTTTTTAGAATCCAGCGAGTGAGTTTAAAAAACAAAACTGTCAACTCTGCGCCACATTCTGTGCACAACATAACGCTTTGGTACTGAATGAGAAAATAGTTATCAATTTTGTGAGGTCATTCTTTCTGATAAACTGTCATTCTCTCTCTCTCTCTCTCTCTCTCTCGCGATCTCAAACTGTCATTCTAAAACAATAGCGCGTAAAAACATGGTTTTATTGTGCGCTTACTAAGAGTTAATAGCTGTGACTGCTTCAAAGAGATCTCAAGAAGATTGGCAATGACAACCAGGAAGTTAAACACTGTATGAAGATCATGTTGCAAAGCACCAGCAAAATATTAAAATTAAAAATGCTGAGAGCATGCAGTTTTCCAGTGGGTACTTATGGCTGTGAATCATGGACCATTACACAAACAACAAGAACGAAAATCCAGTTCTTCGAAACGAAATGCTACTGAAAGATCCTACGAATACCATGGATAGAAAAAGAAAGAACACTGATGTCCTGAAAGAACTGAATGTTAAAGACAATTGGCTGATAAATAATATACTGTACATTATATACTTTGGTCACATCAAGCATCACGATGGCCTGGAGAGAACAATATTAGTGGGCAGGGTCCCAGGATGCAGAGGCAGACCAAGAAGACGATGGCTACAAGATATTAAAGAAACCATGAATATGACCATAGACGAAGTGGGTGAACTGGCTAGAGACAAAGCACAGCCAACTCTAGATAACTAGGCAAGACAACTGACTCTGGGTTCCTGACCTAGATCAGAAAAGGGGGCGGAAAATATAGAGGTTTGATAGAACAATGCAAGCTTTTTGCAATTTTACTCAATTTTGTGAGTCTATGGTTATTTATTGGTAAAAAATATTCATAATATTGATATGCGTTACTGTTAAACTTAACGTATTGCATAATATAACTTCGAGTTAGCATTTTGTGTTGATTTTAAAGTGAACTCGTCTATATACACCAATACTGGAATGCGGAGTCACGTGGTGTAGTTGGGGTCTGATTTCCCATAATTCTTACCTGAATCCGAAAGCCCATAAGTTTAAAGTTGGCTCTGGACAGAGTGAATTTCAGATGCGCTGCAACAGAGCAACATCCTATAAAGGACACGCACCTTGATGATGATACTAAGAGTCAGTGGCGGCTAGTAATCATTTTTGTTGGTAGGGCCGACAAAAATTTGCGGAAAAATAATAGTTTTGGGTTAGGTTACATTTTAATTTATTAAAAAAATAGATACATGTTACACATTAATTTTGGTGGGGCCCTGCCCCACGGGCCCTTAATGGCGAGCTACCACTGCTAGGAGTTAATAAACAGGCCTGGCATACAACGGTAGACAAACAGAATGAGACCAATAATACAAATAAAAGCACATAGAAAGATACAAGGAATTTAAGAATAGAAAGCTCTAAGTAGTCAGCCAGGTAAATGTGTATCCATAAATTACTGTTGAAAAAAAAACAAGACACAAAATAAAGACAAACAACGAGAGGTAAATCGGTAACGAAAGACAGAGAATGTGAGGCACAGAAAGGAGAAACGAATAAACACGTAATAATGGAGACAAATACGTGTAAACAACGAGACCAAAGCTGATGAACATACGTACAAATACATTAAAATAATGAGAACGTACACAAGACATACATATAAATCAACAACAACAAAAAAAGAAAGATGAATATAGAAAGATACATAACAAAAACAGTTTGTTAAATCAAGAGAACACAAGATAAGAGATGGTGAAACAAATATTAATCAAACAGAAGACATGATTGTATCAATCAAAATGATTGATTGACTGATCTATATGGCCATCATCATAGCACTTCGGTAAGTAGTCATGTGTGCTCCGATATTTTTCTTACACAGGAGGATCTCAGTGACAGTGCACGAACACCGTAACAAGGGCGAATGTCTCTGATATCATTTAAAAGATGGTGAAAGTATTTTGTAGGAATTTTATTTTTTAATCTTTTTAATGAATTTTGCCAGGGCAGTGACTTAGCAGCCTGCTCTCTTCGATTTTGAACTGCCAATGTTTCTTTTACATTCTCAACTTGAACACATAACCTACTTTTTATTGTCCGTCTCTGATAGGACTAAGAACTCAATCTCACCTACACTGAGATTGGGAATCCCTGGAATAATATCTTGGTGGTTTCATTAGCAAGCGAGCCGAGTACCTTTGAAACGAGAGGCAAGCACCTATCCTCTACGCCACAGATACCAATATAAATTAAATAAGAAATACATGGTTATACTAATATAAATCAAATAAGAAAGACATGGTTATACTAATATAAATTAAACAAGAAAGACATGGTTATACTAATATAAATCAAATAAGAAAGACATGGTTATACTAATATAAATCAAATAAGAAAGACATGGTTATACTAATATAAATCAAATAAGAAAGACATGGTTATACTAATATAAATTAAACAAGAAAGACATGGTTATACTAATATAAATCAAATAAGAAAGACATGGTTATACTAATATAAATCAAATAAGAAAGACATGGTTATACTAATATAAATTAAACAAGAAAGACATGGTTATACTAATATAAATTAAACAAGACAGACAACGAATATGATAAATAAGCTACAAATTAACCTTACCCAAGAAAGATTCGACAAATCCAGACCAGAGTCCAGGAAACAGCACTTGAATAATAACCTTAATGATGTGACACTTACTTAAGTTACTACGTTCGGGCGATCAAACAAAATGTTGGTAAACAGAGCGAGTCAAAGAGACGTTTTACTAAAATCTTGTACTGAAAATCGGAACCAGGAAATGTGCCGCGCGAGGTCAGCCGCAAATATCTTTGTACCAACTCTTAAGACACTTCACACAGGGGGACTAGTTTGGTGGTGCCCCCATTTTTAAGATCTCAGAGCGCGCGAGCATTCTCTTGCGTGCAGATCTGCGTGAGAACTTGGAACGAAACGAAACTCGCACTATTAAACGATGTGTTCTATTATCAAATAACGATTTAATACTTGCTTTTGTTTTGTTTTGTTTTTCTTTTCACAGAACAATTCAAGTTTTTTTTGTAGTCATGGAAACAAAGAACTTAACATGTTAACTCGCTGTTAACAGCGAGCAGTGAACAAACTATATATTTTACGTTTTGATTGGTTATTGGTTACTGAACTGACGTCATAGCACACCAGGCGCGCCCATATGTGCTCATCCCCTCTCAGCAGATGTCGTAGGGTATGCTTACTGATGGTCTGTGGATCGCTGGGGTTTTTTTCCGATCCAGAAGCACTTGAGCTTTCTTCTCTTCGGATGAAAACAAAATCCCTTCGGTTCGGTGCCACGAACACGTAAATCTGGAGAACCTGTGGTTTTCTGCCAGCCCACGGTTTTGAACCGCACTCACAGGGGGCTCTACTTGTACATCGTGTAGTTCCAAACTCCTTAAATCGATATATTGATTCAAGATCACCGTTAGTGTCCTCATCAAACAGTAGGTGGGGGCCAAGAGACTATTTTACTTTGAAAGTTCGACAAGCTGCGGTTAACAAGAGACTATTTTACTTTGAAAGTTCGACAAGCTGCGGTTAACAAGAGACTATTTTACTTTGAAAGTTCGACAAGCTGCGGTTAACAAGAGACTATTTTACTTTGAAAGTTCGACAAGCTGCGGTTAACAAGAGACTATTTTACTTTGAAAGTTCGACAAGCTGCGGTTAACAAGAGACTATTTTACTTTGAAAGTTCGACAAGCTGCGGTTAACAAGAGACTATTTTACTTTGAAAGTTCGACAAACTGCGGTTAACAAGAGACTATTTTGCTTTGAAAGTTCGACAAGCTACGGTTAACAAGAGACTATTTTACTTTGAAAGTTCGACAAGCTGCGGTTAACAAGAGACTATTTTACTTTGAAAGTTCGACAAGCTGCGGTTAACAAGAGACTATTTTACTTTGAAAGTTCGACAAGCTGCGGTTAACAAGAGACTATTTTACTTTGAAAGTTCGACAAGCTGCGGTTAACAAGAGACTATTTTACTTTGAAAGTTCGACAAGCTGCGGTTAACAAGAGACTATTTTACTTTGAAAGTTCGACAAACTGCGGTTAACAAGAGACTATTTTACTTTGAAAGTTCGACAAGCTGCAGTTAACAAGAGACTATTTTACTTTGAAAGTTCGACAAACTGCGGTTAACAATTATTACAATAAAATATCTGCACATTTTTACATTCCTCAAAATTACATTAGTAATCTTGCCGGTGCTGTTGAGTTCGTGCACTGTCGCTGAGACATTTATGGGTAAGAAAGAGGTCGCAGCACACATGGTTATTCGCCTTAGTGCAATGATGATGTTCATATCAATTAATCAATTATTCGAGTTACGGTAATAGAATGAAGAATTGATGTATTACCAACAGTGAGATCTTCATAGCAACATACCATGTTCAAGTTCCGATACATACGATTCTCTAGTCTACCCAGATGACAATGAGTACGAGAGTGATTTTAATTTGGGTGTGAGGAATAGAAAGAGAGAATCGGATTCGTGGATGAGAAACTGAATAAGTGATCTGACAGTGGGTATTTTCATTTTAGCTCGGAGACTTATATGTCATTTACGTTAGAAGGATTTTATCTTCTAGAGTTTAACAGGTGTAGGGGTGGCCATGTTTAGTCATTATTTCTGTTTTTTTCTAATTGATATTGAGCCTAACTAAATTGCTATATTGCCACGTCTTTTCTTGGATATCTTTTTGTATGCGAGATAGAAATGCGATGTCTTCAACAAAATCTAGGTCCTCCTGTGTGGATGTCAGAGCCTTACATGTGTCCCTATGTCTCCATTTTTTATGCTGTCCCTAGGTTGTCCACTGCATTGCATTGCTTGTCTTGGTCTTGATCGTCTTTATTTTATACTCCTGAGAGCATGGCCTCTTTTATATCTTTTTTCTTCTTCCAGAACATTTAGTACTTGAAGTCTGATATTGCTAATCTCAGTGGCGGCTCGTCATTAAGGGCCACTGGGGTCGAGCCCCAACAAAAATAATGTGTAAAGTGTATTTATTATTTTATAAATTAAAACATAACAACCCGAAACCATGATTTTTCCGAAAATTTGTGTCTGGCCCCACCAACAAAAATGATCACGAGCCGCCACTGGCTAATCTTATCCTCTCTTTATACCAAGTATTCTTCGAAGCAATCGCTCGAATCATTTCTAAACCACATATTTAGGTCATCATGTTATCAACGAGTGCACACTCAAACCGTGTTGTTTTGTATCCAATGTAACAATCTGAACAGAATGACGATAGAATGTCACTCTTCCTACTTCAGATTTATCAGGTGAACAAATTATAGTCTCGAAAACTTGAGATGTGATCAAAGATAACAGAATATCAGGGTGGTCGTGTCTAAAGAGACGACTGTAGTAGTAGTGGTAGTAGTGGTGCGAACAAATATTGGTGATAGCCTGAACAGAACAACACCAGAATGCACTTTCTTTTTAAATGACACACTTTACAAATTCGTTGATATTAAATTTAAATGGCTGATCTAGATAGTATCAAATGTGATACAAATATTTCCAATAAATGTGCGTATAATGACTAAGGATCACAAGTCTTCTTCTTTGTGTTCGTTCTTTACGACCAATTTTAATCACTCTTTGTGATATGTTTGATCTTTGCCAAGAACGTGTATACGTTGCACATTGGTTTGGTAGGCCCTAAACGCATAGACTTATACACGTTTAGGACATGTGCATCCGATTTCAGCCAAACCTCCTTAGTCGCCTCTTACGACATGCGTAGCAGGTAACAGTGGTTCTATTCTTTACACCCCAAATTTGGGCCCCGGTAACCACTCGGGCGAGGATCACAAGTAAGTTGAATGCATTCGAAAATTGATGGCTGCGAAAAATGATGAGCATAAAATGGGAGAAATTCAGGAAAAGTGATGAAATCAGAGAAATGTCTGGTCAATCACTAGTAACATCTGTTATAAGAAGGAAAAGATGGAGATATGTTGGGCGTACCTGAAAAGAAGTGATAAAAGAACACCAACAAAGGCATTGAAGTGGGATACAGAGGGTTCAAGAAAGAGATGACGCTGACAGGAAACCTTGAAACGAACTTGGCTGAGAGAGGCAAGAAATATCTGACTCAATTTCATAAAAGAGATTGATCGAGTTGCCCACGACAAAGCGATATGGAAAAATTACTTACAGTTCCTATGTAACGTATAACGGTATGAGAGGAATGTACATATGCGTATAATGTTTTTAAATTATTGGTAAATAAGTATTGTGAACATATAAAGTTGATGAATGTGTGTAGATATAACAGATAATGAAACGAATCGGAAATAAATAATCAGCATTATTTAGTTATGGGAGAAGAAACAGTGTAAATAAGTTGGGACAAAGGGCAAAAGTGGTAGAGATCAACAGAGAATAAAAGATTCTAAACAGTTTAACATAATGACACAACATGAAAACAGTATCAGAACTCATAGCTAGAACAGGAGACAGATAGTTCTGGAAGAATATGATAACCTACGTCTGCTCTCATTGCACTTGATGATGATGATCTAACAATTATGTTTAGCAGTACATCTCACATATTTCTGGTAGCAGATCAGAGAAGCTAAAATATTAATGGACTAGCAGTTTTGATACAATTACTCGAATGCAGGGACGGCTCGTCAGTAAGGACCAGTGGAGCCGGGCCCCACCAAAAAAATTACCACGAGCCGCCACTGCTCGAATGTTTGCCCCAGTGCTTCAAACAAATAATAAAAAGAACACAAACCAGCATATTGTTATATTCCAGAAAATGTTAGCACAGAAAAACTTGTCGAGGAAGATGGAACACTAACAACATGACGAAGCAACGACATGTAAAGTCAAAACACTTATAAATGCTTCTGTTAACGCATTCACTCTCCTGGGCTAATATACTGTCTCGATGTATTTCTTAAAAAGACAAAAAACCAGAATACTAAATTCCGTTCACAAATTCGTGACCGCGATGTTATGCTACACAGTTGTTTAGCAAGTAGTATGATAATTCAAATATCATTATGGATGTATAATCAAAAATTGCAAACACAAGACGGTTATTCAGTGGACCTCAGAGATAACAGAGGCGGTGAAGAAAACACTGTTTATAAAGAGCACAAAAAAAGCCCGTCTTAGAAATCTCTTCTTATCCGGACGCTGTGAAGCAAATCAGGATTGAAGAAAAGAAATAAGACGGTTATTGCGTGGAACCTTTCTTCTATTGTAAGTGTCGGTTAGGTTATCCATAAAAAACAGAATGTACGAATAACATAATTTTACTGTACAGTGTATGATTTTTGTGACGAAGGCGTATCCTTAAACATTCTTGTAAAACATGAGAAATGGGAACAATGATGGAGAATAGTAGCAAAGTTATACTATTAGAGTACCTCATTCAGAATTTGATGAATCTAAGATGTTAATAAATGTTATGTAACGGTTGGAGAAATTGTAAACCATTTCTCTTACAGTAATCTTTCTCTTCACGGAGCACGTGATCTTTACATTTTGTCCAGTATTTAATGTCTATCTTTGAGAAGCTTTAGTCTCCGTTCACCCTAGCCCACACAAGTTTTATTAGATTTAGATATGAATGGTAAGGTGGAGTAGGGAAGCGTGGTCTTGTGTTGGAATCATTTTCTCAATCTGAAATATATGTTTCCTTTCTTAATTTGTCTGACAATCTGCAATAACTCTGGTTTCAAATAAGTATTATCAAATGAAACTCCGACCGAGTGGTTACCGGGGCCCAAATTGGAGTGTAAAGAATATAACCACTCTTGCCTGCCAGACATGTCGTAAGAGGCGATTTAGGAGGTAGGGCGTGGGCTAGACCCACACCGTAAAAACAAAAGGGGAAAATGACCATCTAGTCCTAGTGCACGCTTCGTCCTACTCACATGATCACTGATGCTGTGATACAAATAATCTCTCTTGGCTTTCCGACAAAAATGTTTGTACAATATGATTGCAACGTTTTGTACCCTTCATGAGGACTGCGGGGCTTTTGAGACAACGACATCGAGCATGACTATGGAGATCACCGCTGCCTCCAGGGCTCTGTCATGGGTGGCTGAGCAACAGGTTACCCATACGATCATCATATCAGACTCGATGAATATGCTTCAACTGATTGAATCTGGAAGTATGCGCGTGGAATGAGTGGACATCATTCGGAGATCACATCTCAAGAAAATGACGTGGCTGTACACGACTGGACATGCTGGAGTGCGGGGTAACGAGCGTACTGACTCTCTTGCAAACAGTGCCCCGACTCAAGTGGGCCAGAAGTATGGACAGAGCCGATATCATCAATGCGGTACGCTATCAATTGTGTAACACGGGCGGGTCTCAGACGCTGGAACGAGTTCGAGAATTAGGTGCTAAGTTTGGACATGCCAGACAGTGTCGTCTTCAGACAGTGTCGTCTTCGTGGTAGAGAGAGAAGATATAGTAATCAACTTCTCATGGGTACTGTGAGCAAATGGACTTTGGGATGGCTGCTGAAACGGAGGACAGAGCACGAATGGGAATGCCCAATATGCCATGACGTCGATCGCATAACATAACATAACGTTTTGTACCGTAATGTTTTTACAACGGAGAACCATTATTTCGTTGTCACAATAACAGACCATTAATTATCACTGAATTATTCTATAGTTAATTTGCACAATCAAAACGTGCTGTCACTCAAATTTTTCGAAACGCCTCTGGTAAAAGGTAAAACACGTAATTACAAGTACTGTAGTTTTACAAATTACAAAAACAATGACAAAATACAGCAACGTTTCGACAACAAGGCCTTTATCAAGCAAACGAACAAACAGGAGTGACAAATTAAAATGAAACACAAATGGACGACGTACAATGAAACACAAATACAAACGTATTTGGTCGTCCATTTGTGTTTCATTTTAATTTGTCACTCCTGTTTGTTCGTTTGCTTGATAAAGGCCTGTTGGTCGAAACGTTGCTTATATTTGTCATTGTTTTGTAATTTGTAAAACTACAGTACTTGTAAATTACGTGTTTTGCCAATCAAATAGTTTTACTGCAGTTCCATATGGTAAAAAGGTACATTTTTACGTCATAGAATGTCGCATTCAGTAACAGTTTGAATTTGAACCAAAATAAAATTGAACATCAATGCGTTCCGGTTACAAAAAAAATTGGTAAACCCGGAGCTACTTTTTTTAAAAAAGAACAAATTATGCAGATTTGTGAAAGTAAATGTCATCAAATTCGACCATTTCAGTTTCATTCTACAAATATAGATCGTAACAAACAAAAAATATTCATACAATATGTTTTATTTGTGAAATAAATACCGTATTACAGTATTAGAGGCAGACCAAGAAGAAGATGGCTACAAGATAGAAACCATGAATACGACCATCGACGAAGTGGGTGAACTGGCTAGAGACAGAGTGAATTTCAGATGCGTTGCAAAGAGAGCAGCGTCCTATAAAGGATACGCAAGTTGCACGCAAGTGAACCATTGACAGTTAATCAATAAAAGGTGCGCCCCGTGTTCAAGTTGCACGCTAGTGAACCATTAACAGTTAAAAAACTGATACCAGTAGACCGCAAGCCGCTGTGCGGACCAAAAGTTAATAAAAAATGTTTGTATAAAACTGATATAAAATTTACAATTTCTTTAAAATGACATCGAAGACCCTCACCAATGCTACGGAGTTTGTGCACTGCCGCTGAGACCTTCCTGTGTAAGAAAAAGATCGGAGCACACATGGTTATTTCCCAAAGTGCAATGATAATGGTTTTATCAATCTCTCTCGTGCGATCACTGCTTATACTGATGTACCAGATTTCCACATAAATGCTGCTGTTGTTTTTAGGGAGTCCGTCCCTCCGTATAGCATCTCATTTAGCTCGGTATTTTCCGGCTAGGTTTCCTTTCTCAGGCTTGCTAGCAGTGGGCAGTCTTGCAGTAGGAGCTCTGTCGTCATGTCCGCCTTCTGGTAGTGGCACAGGCTAGTTGTGCCAATTTTAAATTTGCTGTACAGTTGGTACCGGAGTCTGTTATGGCCGGTACGGAGGTGGAATATGACAACTTGTTTGCTACGGGACAGACCATAGTACCCATCTTTGGCGCTGTGTTGAGGGTGGTCTTGCGACCGCTTCTCCTATATCGCCATCCGATTGTAGTTTTAGCTTATCAATCAATCAATAAACCTATTGCCTCAATAGAATGTACTATTGTATATGTTATAGTTTTCAACTTGTATATATATATATATATATATATAGCACTACTGTTATAGATATACAAATGTAGCACTACTATTATAGCTATACAAATGTAGCACTACTGTTATAGCTATACAAATGTAGCACTACTGTTATAGCATTACAAATGTAGCACTACTATTATAGCTATACAAATGTAGCACTACTGTTATAGCTATACAAATGTAGCACTACTGTTATAGCTATACAAATGTAGCACTACTGTTATAGCTATACAAATGTAGCACTACTGTTATAGCTATACAAATGTAGCACTACTGTTATAACCAGTGGCGGCTCGTGATCATTTTTGCTGGTAGGGCCATACATTTTTTTCCGGATAAATAATGGTTTTGGGATGCTATATTTTAATTTTTAAAATAATAAATACATGTTACACATTATTTTTGGTGGGGCCAGGCCCCATTGGCCCTTAATGACGAGCCACCACTGGTTATAGCTATACAAATGTAGTTCTGTAATTATATATATACGTGATCGCTACCTCTTACCTGATGCAGAACACGGTTGACATATCAACACATAATGGCAGGACGTGCGATATTCATGTATCCAGGTTGAAATATTTATGATAACCAGTTATCTTGAAGTTAGCATGAACACAAACTTAGTTACAGCAAAATTGTTATTCTCATAGAAGTTACCGATACAATGAGATCACCTAGAGAAATAAACTTCACACTTGTGGACACGATTAGTTCAAGTGAGGAAGCTGTTTGTTTCTTTGTGAATAGCTCTACGACAGAAACAGATTCACTCTTCTCCGGTCTAGAACTGGAGGATTGTGTTTCTATAGTTGTTGTTTTTCGTTTTCATTCACAGACGTTTTTTAAGCGAGGAGCGGGGATTAGAATGGTAAATAATAGTTCACTAGACCGAAACTACATCTACTCTGTAACTTCCTTACTGACTAGAATGTTCGAGTTCCGTTCCTCAAAATGAACAATTGTTCATATTTGAACTGTTCATCTTTGTGTATGTATGTAATTCAAGAAATACAATTTTAAATAACATAGCGAATAAACTAATCTTCTTCTTCTTTTATCGTCACACTGTTACCGGATTGTTGCACAGTGTCGTGGTTTTCTGTTTTTATCTTGCGCTACTCTAGTAGCTTGGGTAATAGTTATTTTTGATGTTTGATAGAATTCTGTTATGCTACCTATCCATCTTTTTCGTGGTCTACCACTTGCCTACTTTCCTGATATCTTGTCGTATTAGACTCGGTTAACACTGAAGTTTGGATACATTCTTATTAAGTGGAAGAACCAACTTCATTCTTTGTTTCTCAGTGAAGGATTCATGCAAGGATCTGTTCCAACTTTCTATCTTATGCTGATGTCTTGTCGTAGTAGACTCGGTTAACACTGAAGTTTGGATACATTCTTATTAAGTGGAAGAACCAACTTCATTCTTTGTTTCTCAGTGAAGGATTCATGCAAGGATCTGTTCCAACTTTCTATCTTATGCTGATGTCTTGTCGTAGTAGACTCGGTTAACACTGAAGTTTGGATACATTCTTATTAAGTGGAAGAACCAACTTCATTCTTTGTTTCTCAGTGAAGGATTCATGCAAGGATCTGTTCCAACTTTCTATCTTATGCTGATGTCTTGTCGTAGTAGACTCGGTTAACACTGAAGTTTGGATACATTCTTATTAAGTGGAAGAACCAACTTCATTCTTTGTTTCTCAGTGAAGGATTCATGCAAGGATCTGTTCCAACTTTCTATCTTATGCTGATGTCTTGTCGTAGTAGACTCGGTTAACACTGAAGTTTGGATACATTCTTATTAAGTGGAAGAACCAACTTCATTCTTTGTTTCTCAGTTTAATTCATGCAAGGATCTGTTCCAACTTTCTATCTTATGCTGATGTTGGTGGCTGTCTTTTCTGGTGTTGTTGGTAACTTTTTGTAGGCATCGCATTTCACATGTAGTTATTTTTTGCGACTTTGCTATGCCCATTGTCCATGTTTGGCCCTGGTAACACAGAGAACATGAGACGGATTAGTGTTATGCGAAAGCGTTCGCGTATCGACACGAGCATAAGAGGGGTGTGAGTTCAATCCCCCACTCGATGTTCCACACGTAAGGAAAGGAATTGGCCCTCCTACTACCTGCTCATTAGGGTCTTCTTCTTCTTCTCCATATCGACCACTTATTAGCCACTCTTTGTGATTTGTAAGTGATCCAAGCCTAAGAGCAATTTTTCTCAAGTGAGTATCAAGAAGAGACCGGTTTAGAAATGAAGACATCAGGGAAAAAGTGGTTACAACGTCAGTACTGAACTTCATCAAGAACAACCAATTAAATGGTTCAGCCACATAAACAGATTACCAACAGACAGTGCGCATCAAAGAGCAATATTACTCCGATACAGTGGATACAAAGCAAAAGGCCATCCACGCAAAAGGTGGACCTCAGAGATACTAGAGACGATGAAAAACAATGTATGTGAAGCACACACAAAAGCCCGTTCTAGAAATCTCTTCTTATCCTGACGCTGTGAGACAAAACAGGATTAGAGAAAAGAAAGAGAATAAGGACATACCACAAATGCTAAATAACAACATAAATTATTATTATTACAATACAACACAAACGATCATTACTAGATTGACATAAATGATAATTGTTCAAATGAAACACGTGATCATTACTCACATTATCGTTCACTTAATTGAAATTTTATTTATATCCCAACACCAACAATAATGTGTTCTTGTTCTTAGATTTGCTACTGTGTGCAACTGCGCCTCATCGCACAAAGCCTGTTTAACCAGGCTGACAAATCTGTAGCGACATCAATTCTCTTGTTGTCGTAGACACTGTTGGTTTGAGAACTCCGGAGGCGAATGCTCTGAAAAGCAAATTGTTCCCTCAGTTGCAATGTTTTTTGTTTTCCAACCTTGGTTCATTAAGAAAACGTGTGTCAACATGCTAGTGTCGTTCTTCAACTAACGAACTTTGTGGGTACACTGACAGAATTCTAGTGAGTGTGTAGACACGCTCGAGTATTTATTCAACTAACGAACGTTGTAGATACATTTATAGATATAAGGGAAGACTGCAATAAACTATGTAGCAATTGCTTCACTTCTGGTGTATCCTTTGCTCGATAAAGGCCTGTAGAGAATGTGAGATGATTTAGCAAATATTTTAAACGTTGAAAGAAAAAAAGAAAATAGCACTAACTGGGAACAATTATTTCCATCCTTCGTTTTATAATGTATCTTTGTTGTCTTCACACGCACACTCTCTCTCTCTATTGTCTTTCTTCTCTCTTATAGATTATTAGTATTGTTTCCCACTCTTCCTTTGTCATATTGTTTTATTTAAACTTCCTCACACTTTGTTTCTTTCTTATCTTGTTATCAGTTTAAAGTTTACCACTATTTATTTCAAATCTTTTTATTAATTTAACATTCTCTGCGCTAACTTAAGTAACTATCAAACAGGTTTGAGACAGAACAGACCAACCATAGATCAGATACTCTGAGACAAAAAAAGTTGAGAAAATTGGAAGCATAAAAATAAATGCATCATATTTGGGTACATTTTAGAAAATCATATGAGAATAACCTGTGAGATATCATGCAGAAATTTAAAGTACTCGTTCTTGTCCAGTCTTTTTATTTTATCTAATGTTTCTTCTCGTTATTTATATCTATATTGTCTGTTTATCTATTGTCTACTTGAGCTTTTTCTACTCATGAATTTGTTTTTTATTCTCTCTCTCTTTCTACTATTTTCAGATTTAAAAAAAAAACACATTTATTTTTCAAACACTGACAGGTAAATTACTTCCGTTCTATTCGTTCACACTGTATATTTACCTCCTTAATTTTCTGAATTTCAGGTACAGTCCAGAGCGGAAATATAATTAACTAGCTAATATACCCTAAGGGTTACATCTGAATTAGTTATGAATATCCTGCCTCTATCTCTTTCTTATTCTATTACGAGCACTGTAGGATTTGCTTCAGTCAAGATATCTTCTTCTTCTTGACGTTTCATATCGACCACTTGTTAAACCACTCTTTGTGCTTTGTATGTGATAAGAGTCTAAGAGCAATTGTACATTGTGCCAGTTATGCGCCTACAAGTAGGCCAGCATATACAATTTCTGCTGCTTTTATTTACTAGAGTAACTTCCCTAGGCCCCTACCTCAGTCGCCTCTTTCGGCACGCCTTGTAGGTCACAGTGTTACTATTCTTTGCTCCCATTGCTAGCCAGGCAACACCAGGGTGAAATCAAGATACTATACTCTACAAAGACCCTTGGGATATTGTCTATATAATATATGTTGTTTCTTATGTATGTTTCACAGTCTTGTGTAGCTCACAACGATATATGTGTAGTTTTTCAGTAGATGGGATTGGGCCCTTTAGAGGCAAAGTATCGACCTGCACTCGACCTGCCTGAGTGTTCATCACAGGGCAAGAGCAATAATATTTTGAACATATATACTAATTTCTATTGTGTTGTTGCATGTAAGGCCATGGCCTTATAAAAAGTTGAAAAATTAAAATCAGTATGGAATAGAACTGATAAGGAAACAAAGATCAGAATACTAAGAGCAAGAATATATCCAGTGGCAACGTATTAGTGTAAAGCATGGATATTTAACAAGGCAGTGGAAAAACATATATGTGTTTTTAAAAACTTCAGTGTTGCAGAAGAGTCCTCTATATATCATGGACAGAGAAGAGAACAAATAGATCTATCCAGAAAGAACTCAAAATCAATGAAAACTGATTGATACTATTGGTAACTAAACTGACGTCATTGCACTCCGGGCAGACCCATAGGTGCTCAGTCTTCCCAACAGATATCGAAGAGTATGCATACTGATGGTTCCCGAGGCTCACTGATTAAACACACCTCTCACTCTGCCTCTCAGGCATCCAGTTCGACTTGAACAACGGATAACTCCAAACTGCCTAAATCGCTTGATCGATTTAACATCGATTTTAGTGTCCTCATCCAACAGACAGTCGCGAAGAGACAGAAGAATATCCCCCTTATCCATCTTCAACTCCCCAACAATTGATGCCTATCCGCTCTCTCCTTACCGTAAACACCAGCATGTCCAGGACAGTATATCTAAGTAAGCCTCTGGAGGTTAGAAACTTCTATAGACGAGATCCACTCATACCGAAACCTGCCCTTCTGATTGATACTACAAATAAGGATGAGAATATTGAAATATTATGGACATATAAAGAGAAAATAAAAGTTTGAGATGACCATCATGGAAGGAGGCGAAAAAGGGAAAAAAGGAAAATCACGGAGAAGATGGATTCAGGATGTAACTGATGATTTCAGCATGACGGCTGCACTGGTGGGACATTTGACCTATGAGAGAGAGAAATTCAGAAGGACTGTAAGAGTGACAAAGTTGTGCTCAGGACAAATTAGTTGATGATGATGATGATACTACAGGTTCACTTCAGAACATTTTAAAAAATCATGCATTCAAATACTGACAATCAATTTTTCCTAGTTTCTCTCTATCTCTAGTATTGATTTGTAGAGCCAGAGAGAAAGAAAATAAAAAAACTAGAAAATACCAAAATATAACAAAGTAACATTTTCAATAGAAACTAATGTATTTTATTATTTTCTTGAAATCAAAGAAGCAGACACCAGTTTCATTGTGCTGGGATATTTGATAAATTGATGAGATATTTCAGTGAAATTAGGAAAACAATATTGTGTAAGCAAAAGATATTCATTAAAAATAATTAATTTGTTTCTAAAAGTTTGTGGTACATTTGATCTTAACTGTGCACAAGGAGCTCAAACTGTGCATATGGAATGTAAATTGTGCACATGGAATGTAAATTGTGCACATGGAACACAAAATGTGCACATGAAATGTAAATTGTGCATATGGAATGCACATTGTGCACATGGAACGCAAACTGTGCACATTAAATGTAAATTGTGCACATTGTGCACATGGAATGCAAGCTGTGCACATGAAATATAATTTCAGTTTTATTGAGTTGAGGATTTAAGAGAATTGATAACATTTCATAACAAGCGATAATTAAAAATATAATCAATCATATTGAGCTACTAGTGATGTAGAGAAATATCAATATCAAAATTGTTGCAGTTCTAAAAGATCTAAAGCCGAAGGACTGACTTCATTGCACCGAGTTTGACCCCATATGCCTCAGTCACTCTTCACAGAAATGGCACACCAGCTGCCAAGAGTATTGTACAAAGCACGAACTCTGCAGCTCTGACCATAATCCTAGGGTCTCTAGAAAAATGCACTTGTGAACATAACAGCGTGGTCCGGATTTGAACCACGACCTTCAGAACGCAAGACAAAGGGTTAACCAAAGAGACCCCTGAAGTTTCTAGAGTATATTGAACTAAATCAGTTGCTGAAATAAGCCAAGCAAAATGTAATAATATTGATTGATTAATTGATTGAAACATTGACAGACTTGAGTGAATAAAAATGTGTGCTCCAATCTCTATTTTACACAGTAAATATCTCAGAGCATGTGCACACATTCTGTAGGAACAGGAAAGTTGCCCACTCATTTATCATTTTGTGGTTAAAATTGGTAGAAATTTTTCATAATTGAGATTAGTGAATAAATTAAAATAATGCAAGACAAACTTAGCCTTAAATAACTACTAACATTGATAGTGTAAGCAATTTCACTGTGATAACACATCATGAGGACAAATTTAACATCAACGTTTAAACAAAGTTTGGCAGATTCTCGCTCCTTACAAGCTCAGTTTTTCTTCCTTTCTTTTCTTTAATCCTTTTTTTTAATGAGCTTTTGTGTGCGCTTCATAAACAGTGTTTTTCACAGCCTCTGTTATCTCTGATGTTCACTTTTTGCGTGCCTTTTGCATTATATCCGCTGTATCAGAGTAACATTGCTTTTTGATGCACACTGTCTGTTGGCAATCTGCTTATGTGGTCGAATCATTTAATATGCTGTTTCTTGATGAAGTTCAGTACTGATGTTATACCAATTTTTTTCCTGTCTAAACCGGTCTCTTCTTGTTACTCCCAGAATTCTGCGTAGACAAGTCATCTCTGTCGTGACTATTTTTCTTCTATCGTTTGATGTTAGCATCTAGGTTTGGTACTTATATCATTATCAATATAAGCAAAGACTGCAGTAAAACTATGTAGCAATAGCGAAACACATAAAAACAAAGCACTAGTTTTACAAAGTACAAAAACAATATACAGCGACGTTTCAACCACAAGTCCTTAATCAAGCAAAGGATACACCAGAAGCAAAGAAATTCAGACTTCTTGGACGGCTGATAACATATACAGACTATGATCTATAATGTAAACTACGACAGCAGAGCGATCAAGAATCACTATGTAGTGAAATAGTGGCCTTTGTGCATAACTTTGACATCCAGTGAGAAAAAAATGTAAAGGAAAAACTATTAGTAGATCTACAGAAAACCGACTTGCCATCACTGCACATTACAATTGGCCTAGTCAAGATTTTTCTCAAAGCTATAGAACCTGGAAAACTGAATTTCAATATTTGTGACATAAATTTCCTAAAATAAAAGATGTTAACCCATTTGCCCTTCCGATCCAATATACTAGCTTGTAAAAAAATTGTAAGATGATGTACAGCCATTATACTGGCTAATTCGCTGACATTGAAATATAAATGCGTCCAGAGGTCGTCAAAAATGACGGAGGGAAAGGGTTAACTGAAGAATAGCATTTTTGTTTAACCTGACATTAGGCAATTATTGAGATACCACATCGGTCACCTTTACTTCCCAGTGGTTCTATAGAATCCACTTGTATGTGGCTCGACCATGACAGCCATTAAGGTCTGAAATAAATGTTACTCCAACTGGAGTATTTGATCCTTGGCTATGCCCCTATGAAACAAGTGCACTAGGAATTATGTTTGTTGTCATGGCTCTCTTCATGTTTAAGATGAGATTCTATTATCAGTTTCTCAAACCGTGTTCCAATTCAGACTTTGCCAGTCAATATTTTGATTATGAAATGATTGATGTTTAACATAGGCACAGTGGCAAACAATGCTGTCAATTTGATTACACAAACACCATGGCAAACAATGCTGTGAATTTGATTACAAAATCACAATAGCAAACAATGCTGTTAATTTGATTGCACAGACACCATGGTAAACAATGCTGTCAATTTGATTACAAAATCAGTGGCAAACAATGCTGTCAATTTGATTGCACAGACATTGTAGCAAACAATGTTGTCAGTGTGACTATAATGTCTTTGTCAAATGATATAACAAATAAGACAACAAAGGAGATTAAATCTTGCAAAAAGAACATTTAACAAAGCAGTGGAAAAACATATATGTGCTTTTGAATATGTTTTACATAAGAGTCCTCCATATACCACAGACAGAGAACATATAGATCTATCCAAAAAGAACTCAATATCAAATAAAACTGGCTGATGCTACAAATAGGAATGAGAAAATTAAAATATCTTAGACATATAAAAAGACACAAAAAGTTGGGAAAGAATATTGTGGAAGGAAGCATCCCAGCATAGATATGGAGAAGTAGAGCATAGAGAAGATGGATTGAGGATGTAACTGCTGATTTGAGCATGGCAACTGCAGAGGTGAGAGATCTGACCTATGAGAAACATAAATTCTGAAGGACTGTTAGGGTGACAAATGTCTGAATCAAGAAATTGGCGCTGAAACATCACATCACCACAATTGATTGTCTATCTATTGTCTATTCCCAGGTGGATGATGTAGTTGGCTGTCCACTCTTGTCGTTAAGCGTAGGGAAGGGAGCTTTAATTTGCGTTCTAGGGCCAGATGAGTCGCCCTTGTTGTGTTATATCCGTGTTTATGTAGTGTGATCTTGATATTGTCTATCCATCTTTTTCTTGGTCTTTCCTTAGCTCTAGTACCAGATCTCTTTTATTGTATGCTGTTATTGGTGGTTGGTTGTATTTCATTCTCATTAAATGTCCAAACCACTGCATTTGTTGTCTTTCGATGTATTCAGTGCATGATGTTATGCACAATTGTACCTTTGTAAAAACTGTTCTATGCCTACTTTTCTTTATTATTCATACAAAGTTTTATTAAACTTTCCTTCATATTTGACTTCAATTTGTGCATGCAGTATTCAGATTTAACTACAAACATGTGCTGCATTTCCACTTCCCATCTCCTAGCATACTTCTGTTGATCATCCAACTATTGTTACATTTCAAGATGGTAAAATGTGTCAATGTTTTAAACTAATATAAGTCACTAATGTCTTTATTACACATCATATTTAACCCATTCACCCCTCTCAGCCGTTATAGTGGTTCCCTGCACTTTTTAAGATGACACAAAGCCAGTTTACTAGCTAAATTAGTATACATTGCAATACAAATGTGTCAGTAGGTTCAAAAAAATTACGGGCCGAAAGAATTAAAAGAAAGAAGTATATATTTGTGTTGTGTCCAGCAAAAAAAAAAAAGATATAAATTTTCAATGTGGATGTAAATTAAAGAGTTTAAAAATCATCTGCGCTATCTTCTTGACTGTTAGCTTCACTTTCAATGACCTCTTCATAATCGTCTTCATATTCATAATTGTCTTCATTAGACTCTTGATGGTTCTTATGGTCATTGACATGCGTATCCTCTTCTTGGGCATTCTCAATGGTGATGTTATCCAACTGTGTTTCTGCTGGGTTCACTCTTGATTTGTTTGTTGTTGAAACATTTTTGAAGTGGTGCTCTTCATCACTCTTACTACGGATGATATTCTCTTGTACTTCATCTGCCCCTACATCAGCTATAACCGTTGTATTCTTTTCAATTATTTCATAACTTCCTTGTCTAGCTCTGCTTCTTGGCATTGCTGTTGGTCTTTGATGTGATAAATAACTCTTCTCATCTTGTATTTTATGGTCACCAGAGTTGTTTCCCTGTGATAAAGTGGTGCTGCTAGTAAGAGACTTTTCAGAGAATTCTTCACTGGTTTTCTTGTAGTTCTCAAGATATGAGATAGGTTGTGAAGTGATACCAGAGGACATTTCACTATGCTGGCTTGTATCCATACTGCTTTTTCTTTGAGAATATTTTGCATCATGCATCTTCTGTTCTCTCATGCTAGACTTGTCTGAATTGAATGTCTCATCCTCACTTGATCTTCTCTCTCCTTTAGATGTTCTTACTAGTCTGATTGGATGTGTCAATGTATCATTGTCTTTGTCAGAAACAGCAGTTTTGTGATCTCTGGTACCATTGCTGCTTTCATCTCTTTCTTCTGCTGTCAGGCTGATCTCGTATTGTTTCAATGTCTGTGTCGCTGTCATCATCTCACTTTCATTATCTTGTATGTCTGGACCAGTCTCCCTAACTTCTTGATCAGCCTCGGAATTGATAGTGCTCAGAACATCTCCAGTTTGGCCAAACTGCAGGGTGGAGATGGACTCTGTGGATGAATTCATCTCTGAATCTACATTAGTTTGGGAAGTCTTCTCAAGCTCCTTCTTGCCAATTCTTCCATTCTGCTGGGAACTACTGCTGTCAGTACCATATTTGCTTATTGACTTCTTGCTTCCATTCTGCTGGGAACCATCACTGCCGCCAGTAACATGTTCTCTTACAGACTTGTTGTTATAATTACTATCTGACAGCGAAGCTAGCATCTGTCCTTTTGCTAAGGAATCTTTCAGACCAAGATTCTTACGAAGATCACTGATAACTTTTCTCATCCGACCCTGAAAATAATTTAAATATTAAACTTCCTACATTATATATTGATATTTCATATGATCAAGAAATGAGAACACAGAAGAAGAAGATGGTCAAGAAATGAGAAAGTAGTAGAAGAAAAATATGGTTAAGAGTTGAGAAACAGTAGAAGAAAAATATGGTCAAGAGTTGAGAAACAGTAGAAGAAAAATATGGTCAAGAGTTGAGAAACAGAAGAAAAATATGGTCAAGAGTTGAGAAACAGTAGAAGAAAAATATGGTCAACACTAAATGTCATATAAATATAGAAATAACAAGATGGACAAACTATAATGTACAGGGAATAATATTCCAAGAGACAAAGTTCATCACACCAGACTAGAAAAAGTACTTAAACAGAACAAAGCCCTTGTATAATCCAGATGATCATCTTCTTCTTCTCTTCCACCATTTACTTCTGTATAGAAGTGTTGGGGAGGGATGGGGGCGTACGTAGTGAGCTTGTGTGTGCTTGTTTTAAGGCACTTTGTAAGCTGATATTCATTTTCATAAGTCTGTTCTTGATGCCGTCGCTCCATCTTTTGCATGGTCTTCCTCTTGCCTTGTACTCATTATACTTTTCTGTGTGGCTCTCTGTGATAGGCGATACCAGAGCATTCTTGTCAGGTGTCCAAACCATTTAATCTGTTGTTCTTTTATGAATTGCATGACTGGTTTCACATCCAGTCTTCTTCTGATTTCTTCATTTCTAATTTTGTCTTTTATTGTCACACCTGCAGCTCTTCTATGACACCTCATCTCTGTCATTATGATTTTCCGCTCATTAGCTGCTGTTATTGGCCATGTTTGACACTGGTAACATAGTGTTGGCCAGAAAATCGTTCTTATGAGATTTGCTTTAGATTTTAATGGTATCTCTTTATCATAACTGCACTTAATCATATGTGACAGCCAAATATTTACTGCTGACATGTCCAGGATTCACCACATAAAGACGGAAACTTATTACTGAGCTAACAAATATTCAGAAATAACCTACACAATAAATACATAAAACACATTTTCTCAACTTGACATTGACTATCCTTCCTTCTTTTCGTTCGCTTGAAATATTGTCTATATATTCAATGTTGTCTCTTGTATGAACTTCACTGTCTTTTGTAGCTCACACAGAGGTCCATGTAGTTTTCTGTCGAGTCTTTGTTTCGTTAGGCCAGTGAGTTTGCCTCATTATATCATATTTGAGGCAGTCTTGAAGTATGTGCTCTACAGTCTGATGTGCTTGTCCATGTCTACACATGGCTAAATTGCCAATCTTGAATTTTGTATTCATATGTCTTGTGTCCTGTTCTAAGGCGCAGAATGACAACTTGTTCTAATCTGCTCATATTATAGTAGTCACATTGACTATGAAAGAATGGTCAAATTATCCATTCTAGTTCATAGCAAAATCTCATTTTATTGATTTACATTAGCTAGCCACTTTCACTTGTGCTTATCTGGCCAGTCCTCATCCCTATGATGACGTTTTAGTAAAAAGAGAATTTGTTATACTATTACTATTATATAACTGTGCTTCTGTTGTTCTGATCAATTACGTAATGCAATGACATGAAAATCGTGGCATTTCCTTTACAGGACTATGACATCAACCACAATAAATGAGTTGTTGATTTTCTAGGCACCACTTATACATTCAGTAGTTTGCCATTGCTTTCTGAACGGTGAGATCTATTTTCACAGTTCGTAAAAATTCACTGGAACAAATTTGCTTCCAAGTTGCCTGCCGTGGAGTTTGAACCACATACTCTTGGGTTGTGATCGAGCTCACTACCGCTATGCCACAGATGGTTACATTACTACTACATTACATTACATGACTACTATTTGGAACATTTCAAAATTTGTACTGACAGCTTTACACAAATACTAAGACAATTTATTCATCATCATTCATTCCTGACTTTGAGATAGCTGCTGCAACGGAGGATGGAGCACGCATGGGATAGCTGCTGCAACGAAGGACAGAGCACCAATGGGATAGCTGCTGCAACGGAGGATGGAGCACGCAAGGGAATACCCAATGTGCCATGATGTTGATCACATAACATCATCATACATTTAATAGAGACAAATGAAAATATGAATGTTCCCAGTTTATTCATAATTTAAAACTGAATCATTTTACTTACTTCATCGAGATCGGACTTCCGTCGTTCAATGTGATTTTCAAAGACCCTGTAAAGAACGCTGGAACAAATATGAAACACAGGTAAACAGATTTCATGTGAATTACCAGAACTTGTCACTGAAACACATTAATAACATTATGTAAATTTTTATTATCATTGTAAAAAGTTGAGAAGCATATCTAAAGGGTCCAACGTCAAAGGATTGACTTCATTACAGCGGGTTTTACCCCATATGGCTTAGTCCTTCTCTGCAGAAATGGCACGCCATCTATCAAGAGTATTGTACAAAACACGAAATCCTTAGCTCCTACAACAATCTTAGGGGTATCTAGAAAAAAATTCACCCGTGAACAGAATGGTGTGGTCCGGATTTGAACTAACGATCTTCGGAATGCAAGGCATGGGCGTAATCCCTTAACCACAGAGAGCCTGTGAGAAGCATATAAGCTTTTGAAAAGACAGAAGAACTAATAAAGAGGGAAAGAATATTTACACTCAGCTGAAAAAATGTCATTTATCTTTGATATATATATATTGTATTTATCTTTGATAGATATATATTGTATTTATCTTTGATAGATATATTGTATTTATCTTTGATAGATATATATTGTATTTATCTTTGGTATATATATTGTATTTATCTTTGATATATATATTGTATTTATCTTTGATATATATATTGTATTTATCTTTGATATATATATATTGTATTTATCTTTGGTATATATATTGTATTTATCTTTGATATATATATTGTATTTATCTTTGATATATATATTGTATTTATCTTTGATATATATATATTGTATTTATCTTTGATATATATATTGCATTTATCTTTGATATATATATTGTATTTATCTTTGATATATATATATATTGTATTTATCTTTGATATATATATTGTATTTATCTTTGATATATATATTGTATTTATCTTTGATATATATATTGTATTTATCTTTGGTATATATATTGCATTTATCTTTGATATATATATTGCATTTATCTTTGATATATATATTGTATTTATCTTTGATATATATATATATTGTATTTATCTTTGGTATATATATTGCATTTATCTTTGATATATATATTGCATTTATCTTTGATATATATATATTGTATTTATCTTTGATATATATATTGCATTTATCTTTGATATATATATTGTATTTATCTTTGATAAATATATTGTATTTATCTTTGATATATATATTGTATTTATCTTTGATATATATATATATTGTATTTATCTTTGGTATATATATTGTATGAGGTGAACAGTTTAACCTTATGGCATAAATAACTAAATAAACAACAACAGAATTAATCTCCTTTCATAATGGCCATTGTCAACTCTTCACGTCTATTTTTCTTATGTTCTAAATACTTCAATTTTCTCATTCTTGTTTGTAGCATTAGCCAGTTATCTGTAGTGTACAGATTAGGCGCTCGTCTCTCATGCCAAAGGTACCAGGTCCGCTCCCTCGTGAAACCATCTAGATATTTTTCCAGAGATCGCTGATCTCAGTGTAGGTTAGATCGACTTCCTAGTCCTACCAGAGATGGATGATAAAATGTAGGTCCCCGGTTCAAATGAGCATGTAAATGAACCCTTGGCAGGTTCAAAAATCAAGGAGAGCCGGCTGCAAAGCCACTGCCTGGAAAAATTCATGCGAAAAAAAAATATTTAAAATAAAATTTCTCAATAAATATCTTCACCATCTTCAAAATTACATTGTGGACTCTCGCCGTTGCTATGGAGTTTGTACACTGCAGCTGAGATCTTCCTGTGTAAGAAAGAGATTGGAGCACACATGGTTACTCATCGAAGTGCAATGATGATGGTTAAATCAATCAATAAATTATGTAACACTTATATTCAACAGCACATACATGCTTTTTCATTGCCTTGTTAAATAGCATTCTTATCTTTGTTATCCTATCGGTTCCATTTCATATTGTTTTTAAGTTGGTTATGTCTTTTGTAAGGTAACTTTATCTATGACTATATTATTTCAATGGCACAAATACCTGTCTGAAGAGATGCCTCTAGACAATACATCATCTGTGACTTCTTTGGCAAAAGCAAGGTATTTTTGTTCATCATCTCTGAAAATATATTCAGAAAAAGTAACTTAAAACAACATCTGAAAAACAAAATATGATATTAAATGAAAGATAATTAATGTTTGCTTTTAAATGGTTTTTGACATGCATGATGGGACAGAAGCATGTCTGTCTGCAAATAGTGATAATAACAAATGCAGTTGAATAAATGTGTCACTATTTCAGTATGAAATAACTACCTCTGAAGTTGGAGAGGGCCCACCTGTATGACAAGGGACGCCGTTAACACAATATTCAACACATTATATAACACAGTATTTAACACATTATATAACACAGTGTTTAACACATTATATAACACAGTATAGCAGGATTTAACGCAAAAAATAAGTCAGAATAGCATATCAGGCGCCCTGACTAGGCCTTAATTTATAGCAGCAAATGCAGAAGAAGAAGTCTAAAATAACAATTATCTTCTTCTTCTTGCTTTTCTCTAATCCTGTTTTGCCTCACAGCGTTAGGATAAGAAGTGTTTTATGGTGACAACAATCAAAATAATAACAAAAATAGTTGAATAAATGCATGATTGTTTCAGTATGAAAGAATAATAAACAATAGTAGACAACAACTGTTGTGTCTGTGGCTTAGGGGTTAGTGACTTGGTCTATTATTAACCCTGACATTCGCTGCGGACAGTTTGGTTGCAAATTGTTTCGCGTGGATTGTAACAAAAAGGACGATGGCACCACCTGTTCAGAAAGCCAACGGGAAACTACTGAACGTAATAATGCCTAGTAAAATCACAAACAGCGTTAAAAGCTGGGGTTGATTCGCAAAGTCCTGTAAAGGATATGCAATTAACTTAGACAACAACAGCAGAAATATAATAAAATGCAAGAAATATTACATAACTGTACTAGTGCTGACAGTTGTCAGATTTCGACTGGACGTCACACACCTCCATAATTAACCAGGCGGTTTGTATGGAATCATTTATAATGTTATTTGTTTTATATAAATATTTGCGCATGGCCAATGAGGCATTCATACTGCATAGAATAAGTCAAACAGCTATATGCCAGTGTCAACAAGCGGAACAGACACCAAAGCATGTCTTGCAAGACTGTCCTCTCCTGGGTGAGCTGAGAAGCAACATGTGACCACACCCTGTCGAACTAAAAACTAAGTTTTCGGGAAATCTGACAAACCTGAAGCTGACTGCCCAGTTCGTGGTCCACAGTAAACTTGGCGCATGACCAGAGAATCGCTGAAGAAGAATTTGTTTTAATTCATGATTTTACTAGGTGAGTAATGTAGTGGCTTTGCATTGCCTTTAACACCCGCATGGTGGAGACCTAACTTCCATCTTAAACAACAATGTCTAGTTGTCTAGTCAAGTGAATATCCTACTCTAAAAGATAGCAGAGATGTTAACTTGTACACGTGAATTCTCAACTTAAAGAACTGCGGTTTTTGTTACACAGCTGTGCTGTTTTAAAAGTCGCATGTGTGGTGCTGGGGCCCACAAGGAAAACAAAGAATAGTAACACTGTGACCTACACGGCACGATGTAAAAGGAGACTGATGTAGGACCTAGGGAAACTACTCTCGTAAATAAAAAGCATTGCAGAAGTCGGATGGGCCGGTCTACTTGTAGGCGCATAACTGGCACAACGTACAATCACTCTTAGGCTCAGATCACATGCAAAGCACACAGAGTGATTAACAAGTGGTTGATATGGAGCGTTCAAAAAAGAAGTTTTAAAAGCAAAGCTAAATACAGAAAAGTTAAAACAAAAAAACTCCAAATTAGGAAGATGTGTCAATATCTACTTACTTATTCCACTCCACTCCACATGGGCATAGGACCAAGAGTTGTTCTCCCCTTTTAATTGGTCACAGGTCATTTTGTTTATGGCTTCCCACGATAGTCCAGCATACTTCAGTTCCTCAAGAAGACTATTTCCAAGTCTGTTTAGGATTTACATTTTTCCATTTTCCTTGTAGGTTTCGCTCAAGTACATGTCTAGTGACACCCGTCTGTATTTTCTACAGGGTATGTCCGATTCCCCCACCATCATTTTCCTGATATCATGGGTTCCTGCCCATGTTCTTATTCCCAGGCCTGCGTTTGTCACTCTGTCATACTATCTCAGTGTCAATACATGGTGAAACTTTAATAACCAATAAATAACACATTAACACTAACCGAATAAAATACCAAGAAACATAGATATAAACAACAAACAAATGAATGTTGTGTTCAATCTAATAACAACGACTGAAACAGAAACCCGGGAACAACTACTCACTCCGCCATTAACCTCTCACTTATCCATAATGGAGAAGATGTGCGCAGTAACAATGATCGGTAAGACCACAGACTTTGGTAACTGCTTGTCCAAAATAAATTATGAGAAAAAAATCTTCTTGATAAAATTAATGTATTGTTTTCTTAACTAAATCTCAAGCAGTACAGGGAATATTTGATACATTCAAAAGTAGGATTTAATAACACAAACATGTGTTCTGTACTGCCTTATAGGGTCTAAAGGTGAAGGATTGACTTCCCTGCACCAGATTCCCCCATATGACTTCATCCTTGTCAGCAGAAATGGCATGCCATCTGCCGAGAGTGTTGCAGAAATTACAAACTCTGTAACCCCAGCAACAATCCTAGGGATCTCATGAAAAAATTGCATGTGACTCTGTCCGAATTCAAACCTACAACCTTCAGAATGACATGCAAATTTCTTAACCACTTCACCATAGAGAGCCCCTTCTGTAGTGTTCTCATCTTCAAAATGTCTTAACCACTTCACCATAGAGAGCCCCTTCTGTAGTGTTCTTATCTTCACCATAGAGAGCCCCTTCTGTAGTGTTCTCATCTTTACCATAGAGAGCCCCTTCTGTAGTGTTCTCATCTTCAAAATGTCTTAACCACTTCACCATAGAGAGCCTCTTCTGTAGTGTTCTCATCTTCAAAATGTCTTAACCACTTCACCATAGAGAGCCCCTTCTGTAGTGTTCTCATCTTTACCATAGAGAGCCCCTTCTGTAGTGTTCTTATCTTTACCATAGAGAGCCCCTTCTGTAGTGTTCTTATCTTTACCATAGAGAGCCCCTTCTGTAGTGTTCTCATCTTCACCATAGAGAGCCCCTTCTGTAGTGTTCTCATCTTCAAAATGTCTTAACCACTTCACCATAGAGAGCCCCTTCTGTAGTGTTCTCATCTTCAGTTAAAAAGTAAAGATCCTATGTTCATACCATGTGGGATATTGTAAAGTCTTAGTGTTAAGTCTGTACTATTTTTTTTGAACTCATGACAAATGAAGTGTGATGTGATTTGAATTACTGGAACTATTCTGGTATATGAGAGGTGCAATTTTGGTAGGAAAAAATATCCCATGCTAGGACTTGAATCAAGATCAAGCGTCTAAGAAGCCAGTGAACTAATCAATGAACCACATCAGCTTATAGTGTTCACATGTACTTGGTTTCATCAACCAGTGCTAGATACAACATTATATAATCAAATGTTTTTTTTTTATTTCTATGAATGTAGGATTCATATCCAGTGCCTCTAGCTTAATACTTACAAATACACACACATAAATAAGGCAACATGTAGATGTAATAGTTTCAACTTTCAGAATATATTTGTTCTGACTTATTATCTGCACAAAATCTTCCAGGCATTAAGGAATTGCGTTATATTCATTCAACTGTTTAAATAAACATTTTCTGACATTATCTGAAAATGTATCAACACACTAAAATATTTGTGAATTAACAATTGTGTCCTTTTTTTTAGATCCAGAAACACTTGAGCTTTCAGCTCTTCGGCTCGGTGCCATGGACATCGTAACCCTTCGGTTCGGTGCCAGGAACACCATGAATCTGGGGAACCTGTGGCTTTTCTGCCAGACGGCGGAATTGAACCCGCACACACAGAGGGCTAGTCACCCGCAGTTCAACGCGCTACGAACACGCTGGGCAGGCGGGCATACAACTGTCTTAAAATACACACATTTTGTTTCTAGTATATATTCTGCAATAAATCTGGTCATAAATAAAAATATTGTGCTATAGTCATGGCAAAATATGTACTTGGCAACATATGGTTGTGAGACTTGGATCATTGGCAAAGTGGCAGAAAAGATCATTAATACCTTCGAATGCAAATGCTACAAAAGAGGACTTAGAATATCATGGACAGATAAAAGAACAAATGTTTCTGTTCTACAACAGCTTGATATTAAAGAGAGTTGGTTATTAAAGAACATAAAATCAAGGAAAATTTAATATTTCAGACACATCAAACAACATGAGTGTCTAGAGAAGATAATTTTTTAGGGAATAGTTCCTCGAAGAAGAATGAAAGGAAGACCTAGAAGACGATGGGTGTAGGATGTCATTAATGATCTGAGAATTACTGCTGCTGGCGCTGGTCATCATGCACAGAAAAGAGTTTTTCATGGCTGCTGGATCATGGGAGCTAAGTTCCTAAAGGGACAAGCTACTTGATGATGATGATATTATAGCCATTGAATTGTCTCAATATATTTTTATGGCATAGCATATCTTTGAAAAATCTGTTCAAAAAATATAAGTATTGTGTTGTAGCCATTGAACTGGAAAAACTAGACAGAATCAACATCTATGCTTTCAAAGCTTCCCCATAGATGCTCAAGTCCCTTCATCAACTGAAAATTTATCTCAGTATAAGGAGTGAGAGAAAGGTATTACTCTAGAAAATAGTATTACATGTACTTACTTTTTCTGTTTCTCCTTCATGACATCCTCTTGTTGGTCATAGTGTCTAGAGTTGCTATACTTGTGTCGGGGATGAAGTTCTTCATCAGGGTGCAGTGATGATTTCAGCCGTCCACTACTGCGTACCCTGACCTCTGCCTTATTAGCTTGCTCTTGCAGCCAGTTCATATGATCTTTATCCATGGTAATAGCTAATGGTGGCACATTGTGATTCACATCCTTACCATAAATTTCATCCCGACTTTGTAGAGTAATGTCCATCAACAAGGAATCGGAAAGTTGGGATGCGCCGTGTGTCTTGAAGAGAATTCTTTGAGTAGTCTTTACTTTTCTGATGCCTTCTTGTTCGTGGTGGAGATTGAAGCTTTTGACTTTTGGTAATGTCATTCTCAGGATTGCTTTCTCTATGAACACCACGTTTTGTACGAGGAGGGTTGTAGCACTTTGAATGCTTCAGTCTGACTCTGTTTTTTTAAGAGTTCTTGGCGTAAATGGTCTTTCTGGTTCTGTGAACAGATGAGGTCTCTTCTCTAGCACATCTCCTTTACATGTTCTATTGGCTGACAGAGTGGTTGGCATAGCTACACGGGAGGATGAGCTGGCCAGGGAATGACCTGATTTGACAGAACGCACTGAAGTAGGCTGTTCAGTTGCCGTAGTTCCATATGGCAAAGTGTAATATGTGTCATGGGTCAACTGTTGCATCTGTTGAGACATATGTGTATTATTTTCATATGTGTCCAAACGGAGCGCTGAACCAAATGTGGCATTGTTGCAGCTTCTAGACTTGTCCATAAGTGTTGATTTCATGATGGAATGAACAAGCCTCTCCTCTTCATCTTCAGGCTCATCCTATAAAGAAAAGTTCACAAAAATAATATCTCTTATTGTCAGTTATAAGTTACTTTGAGCATTATGAGTTATAAGTTATATTTATTTTTTTCGATCCAGAAGCACTTGAGCTTTTCAGCTCTTTGGCTCGGTGCCATGGACATCGTATCCCTTCGGTTTGGTGCCACGAACACCGTAAATCTGGGGAATCTGTGGCTTTTTCTGCTATCCCGCGAATTGAACCCGCACTCACAGAGGGATAGTCACCCGTAGTCCAACACGCTACGAACACGCTGGGCAGATGGGCTTATAAGTTATATAAGTACTATCATCATAGCATGCTGGACATATCTATAGATGCTCTAATCCCAGTCTGAACAAACCCTGCATCGTCCAGCGGCAACACACAGGCGATTGAAGTTTATACAAGAGACAACATTAAATATATAGACAATATTTTAAGCAAACAAAAGAAAGGAATAAGACCATCACCACTACACTTCAATAAAACAACCATGTGCGCTTTGATCTCTTTCTTACACAGGAAGATCTTAGCAGCAGAGCATTAACTCTGTAGCACCGGCAAGTGTCCTTAATGTAATTTTCAGAATGTTAAAAATCTGTAGAAATTTAATGTGAATTTTTGTTCTGGGCAGTTACTTTCCAGCCTACTCTTATCGGTTGTCAACTTCCAATGATTCTTTTATGCGCTCAGCTTGAACACAGTACCTAAGTTTAATCGTATATCTCCGACAGTACTAGGAACTTGATCTGTTTAGATCTGGCATCAATATAAAATAGCCATCATTCAATGCAGAAAGCAAACAAACTACTTCTGGAGCAAGTAACAAACGCCGTACCTCCCTGCCACAAGAATTATAACCAATTAACGTCATTATTGATAGTAACACCATATGAGGTCACATTACCAATGAAGTGACATAACAACTTACATCATCACACAAGTTTCAAAAAATTAAATTATAAATAATATATACATACCAACCACTTGCTACATTATAAAACATAGACACTATATTAGACACAAGAGTAGAAGATCACATTGTTCGATATGTGAACAAGGAGTTTTAAGAAGCCCGGGGGAAGCACCAGAGCCAATGAATATGGTAAATAAATATTAAAAACCTCCAGAAAAAAGACAATTTACCAAACACAGGAGTCGAACCACAAACCTTTATTACTTATGGTTCCCGTTGCCTAGCCCTCCAGATGCTCGTTTTTCAGAGCACAGCTCTTTTAGAGCTAGCTGGTTGTGCTCAACTCAACAACATATCAACAACAGAGGAACAGCTATAGCAACACATTAACTCCAGTTAATATGCAATGACTACAACATGAGAATAAACATTGACAAAACTGAAGTAATTACATTTGCTAGAGAAGAAAACACTACCAATATCTTCATCGACAAACATCAATTAAAACAAGTCAAAGACTTCACATAACTAGGGAGCATTTTTTCAGCAAATGGAAGAATAACTAACAAAACTCAACATAGATACAATAAAGCAAATCAAATCATAGAACAAATGGCACCAATTTTGAAATGCAAGCATGTCATAATGAACACAATCTTTTTTCCCCAACATAATGTTATCAGTGCCAAACCTGGATGCCGACATCAAACGATAGAAGAAAACTAATCAGGACAGAAATAGAGTGTCTACTCAGAGTGCTGGGAGTATCAAGAAGGGACCGGTTTAGGAATGAAGACATCTGGAAAAATGTGGGTACAACATCAGTACTCAACTTCATAAAAAAAAAACACAAATTAAATGGTTGGGCCACATAAGCAGATTACCAATAGAAAGTGCTCATCAAAGAGCAATACTACTACGATACAGTGGATACAAAACAAAAGTCTGTACATGCAAAAGGTTGACTTCAGAAATAACAGAGGTAGTGAAAAACAGTATTCATGAAGCACAGACAAGTGTATATTCTAGAAATCTCTCCTTATCCTGATGCTGTGAGGAAAAATAGGATTATTTAGAAAAAAAAATTATTAGGGGAAAAACACAACAGATGTCAAACAGAAATAGATAAATTTAAAAGATATTACCTTCAATACATCTTCAAATTCATGCATGTTCACACCTGACATAGATGAATGGGAACGTGACATAGGACTTTTCACAATGCGATCTCGATTCATCCTATCGCGCACTGTAAATAGGACAAGTAAATGATGATGATAATCAATTTGAAGGATTGCGGTCAACACCGCAACATAAAAATATGATCAAAACATAAGTGATATCAAATGTGTTCAAGGATTGATTAATATCATCATAGCCCTTCATTGAATAATCATGTGTTCTCTGATCTCTTTCTTACATAGGAAGATTTCAGCGACAATGCACAAACTCTGTGGCACCATCAAGAGACCCTGATATAATTTTGAAGATAGTAAAAATTTGTAAACATGTTTATAAATATTAGTATTCATTATTTTTGCTCTAGGTGCATATGGAGGCAAACTTTTGAAGCAGAGATCAAAGATATGCACATGACTAGGTCTGAAATAGAAAGAAAGGCACAAAATTAAATTGAATGGACATTTTTAGTCTCTGCTTTATGTGCCATTGGGCTTGACAAGGAATAATAATGATTGATTTTTTGCATGTGCAGTTACTTTTTAACCTACTCTTATCTATTTTAATCTGCCAAGGGTTCTTTTAAGTGTTCAACTGAACACAGATTCTACATTTGATTATCTTTCTCCAATAGAATTAAGAACTTGATTACATCAACATTGAGATCAGAGATCACTTAAATAGTACCTTGATCGATCCACAAGGGGAAGCAAACCAAGTACTTGTGAAGCATGAGGGGAGCCACATGTCTAGAAGAGCTTTAACAATATTTGGTAAAACAAATGTACTATTCTGCAAGATTTCATCTTTTTTTCCTGCAATTATCATCCATGATAGAATAGGTTGTCAACTATTTCCAAGCAGTTATATCCTGTGTCATTTTCTCCAGCTGTTCTCTTGTTCTTTCAATATCAGTTTCTAGATCTCTATAATGACATGTTGTTAATTGGCCTACTCCATTATAGTTTTTGCTGTTCAGAGTCATAGATTTTGCTAGGGAACATTCTCATTCAAAGATGGCTTGCTTAAATATCGCTTGGTTTACATTTTTGTAGCACTCACCAAAAATTTTTTTAATGGATAGTGTTGCTGACCACATACCTAATTCATTTTAGTCACCTTTCATGCTATAACTGGCAGGATGCAGAGGTTCAAATCTTTACTCCTCTGATAAAGGGACCTAGGTAACATTTAGTGAACTTTGTAACACAATAAACAAAATTGAAGCATAGATCTATCATCAGCTAAAGGAAAGAATCAAATAAGATTACTAAAATCGCCCGTGTGGTTCCGGGGTCCGCAAAGGAAGCAAAGAATAGTACCACTGCAATCTATAAGGCATGTCATAAGAGGTGACTGATATAGGACCTAAGGAAGCTACCCTAGTAAATAAAAAGCGCCGTAGAAATCGGATTTGCTGGCCTACTTGTAGGTGCATAATTGGCACAACGTACAATCGCTCTTAGGCTTAGATCACATACAAATCCCACAGAGTGGTTGGCAAGTGGTCGATATGGAGCATTTGAAGAAGAGGAAAAAAGTGACTAAAATGCTGTCAAAGGTGACGAAGAGAAACGGTGCTTGAAGATAACAATGTTCATCTGTTCTAGTTATGCCCAAGGATACATAATGCAGAGACAAAAATGTCCACTCAATTCAATCTTGTGCCTTTCTTTCTACCTCAAACTTAATCTTATGCGTGTCTTTCAACTCTGCCTCAAAATTTCTCCTCCCTATGCCCATAGGCTTTCTTTTGTTAATAGGCAGACCATCGTGACTGGTCCCTCCCATAGGTTTTCACCCTGCCCATTACTGATAGTTGTTCCATTTCCTACCATTATGGCATCTGGATCTTCATGAGCAGTTTTGGTTTTTCCTATCTCTGCTTCTGTAACTTTCTATAACAATGTTACCATGTCAGTAAGGCTTACAGAGTTGCTTGCTTGTGTCTTAGAAAATACACTTGCAATAATCTTACTTTATCTTCCTGTCGGTCGTTCTGAGAACAGACTTGATTGATTAACAAAGTAAGAATCTAAATGATGATTCCAAATGCCTTCTTGTTCACCCTCTTCCGATTACGCCGACAGTAAGGGTACCAATCTTCATCTAGGTAATTTATGGAGCCGGCTGTAGTGGGAACTGACCACCATATTTTTAAGAGCAAATGGAACTTACTACCGATATGCAATGTTGACTCTTCTTTGAATATTAAAACTCTGCATCAAAAGACCTAACGTAATAATGAAACAACTACAAGATTATCCAATACACAAAAAGAAATCAGTTATATCTAAATATCAGAGCATGTGACAGTAAACAGTTGTTCAACATTTTCTGGTATCAGCATTGGTGGTAAACTAATCTTCACAAACAAGAGTCAACATTTAACTACACAAATAATCTAATATAATATGAAAAGAAATATAGAGAAAATATATCTTACTTTTCTGACTTGTACTAAGGCTTTTAGGAGGTCTGGAGTCAATTGCAGCTGAAATGAACACAAAATTAAATATGTTTCATCGTGGAAATGTTTTATATGTTTTATGGTGACTCTTGCTTGTTTGATATTTCCATCATTAGAGACATATAAAGGATTTATGGGTCACTTCATTAGAAGCATCAGTGCAATGCAAAGTCTCACACATCATGTAGGGAAAGTATCATTGTTTGATTAGCAGCTGCTGATATTAGACTGCGATATGTTGCATCTGATACTCTCTAAGTTTGAAGTTATTCTACGATCAGTCAGCCACCTGTGGACACCCCTGATTGGGGTCAATATCCCGCCTGCCAGACAAATATCTCTGACACAAGCATGGAAATTTAAAAATATATACCCTGACTTTTATTGTAAACAAAACATTACAGACTTACATGAATAATTTTTAAAAAGACCAATTTTCACTGTTAAACTTGAACAATGCACAAACAATTAATATAGCTTCTTGACTTATATAGATAATGTGAAACATGTTAAAAACAAAGTAATATAGTTTTGTAAAGTACGAAAACAATATACAGCGACCTTTCGACCAAAAGGCCTTTATCAAGTAAAGGAAACAAAAGTAGCGAAGAAATTGAGACTTTCTATACGTCAGACATAACATATACAGTCAGACAATAAATCACTAATGGCACTTAAATTCTTATATAGATACACTTTGGATGAAACAGTCTAAACAAATATTGAACACATATTATAAAGACAGAAATAAACAACAACAAAAACAACTTAACTCTTTCCACGCCCATTTATTTCCCCAATTTTTAAGCAGTTAATTCAAGGGAAGTAAAAAAAAAAAAAAAAATTACGATCCCAACTACTTATCAATAAATAAACATATATATATTATTATATACTAAATTGAAGTAAACTGGACAACCTAACAGAATAACAAGGTTAAAAGTACTATAAGTAAAACAGAAGAAGTAAAACTAGAAAGACTTCTTATAAGGAAGCAACTCTATGGCGCAGTGTGCGGCTTAAAGCGTGCAACGGACTTCCGCCATGGCGCAGTGTGCTGCTTAAAGCGTGGAAAGAGTTAAGTTAATTAACAATGATTTAATGAGATGCTAAGTATAATAATATTATAATTTTTAAGTACCATCAACTTTTGTGTGACATAAAATTATGTAAATTTAGAAAAGTGTGAAAAGAAATTATATAAAAGTAGAATATCTCAGTTGGTGAAAGGTTATTATAACAGGTTGATTGATACTCTTTATATGTCAAAATTGAAGTATTTGGGACATATAAAGAGACACGAAGGGCTGGAGAAGACCATCATGGAAGGAGGCATCCCAGCAAAGAGAAGAAGAGGAAGACCACAGAGAAGATGGATTCAGGATATAAATGATGGTTTGAGCATGACTGCTGCAAAGGCGGAACATCTGGATCTGGCCTAAGAGAGAGCAAAATTCCGAAGGACTATTAAGGCGGTAAAGTCGTGCTCAGGACAAGCTATTTGATGATGAATGATACTTACATTTTGCTTTAGCAATCTTCATGTAATGATTGCTCATGTGATCCAAGACTAGAAATTGGGAGGACAACTTGCAGGCCGTGGGAGCCAGGGCTGAAGTCAACAGAAAACATTCATAAAATTAATAAGTATACTCAGATAATTGATATTTGAGTTATTTTGTGTGTTTTTTGTGATAACATTGGAAATGTACATATAGATTACTGATATTGATAATAGGGAAGACAACAGTTAAACTATGAGAGCTGTGATTGTTCAGTAGTTAGTGCAAGTGATTCATAAGAAAGTGGTCACAGGAGCAAATTTCTCACTTGAAGTAGGATGGATTGTTACTGGCCCTAACAGATATCAAGTTGACCCCATCTCAGTTTGGTACCAGAGAAACATTAGAAAGTGAAGGTGGTGGGTGCGATGTTCACTACATCATCCATCGTGTGTTGCTGGTCAAAGAAAAATGCAGACCCAACACTGGATTCATAAATACTACATGGTATGAATACTGCTTCATTATTTTACTTTCTTACAATAAAACTTTGTACCAAAAAGTGAAATATCATATCACACAAAATTTAGCTGCACTGATGTTTTGAATAAACAGCTTTTATTAAGCAATGGATACAAGGCAACAAGGGACATAAAATGATGATACCTTAAGGAACACAGAACAATCACAATGGCAAAAGTAGCATTTAGAAGACTAACTTCTCAACCTTTTATAAATGAATGGTTAAATATGACCTTCTGTGAGTACAGGATGAAGAAAAATATTTTACTACACACTAGAAGCATTAAATGACTGGTGAAAGATGGATGTCGGGCATCTGGTAATGGTACTGATGACCCAGTCATAAAAATACTTCTGACAAAAAGTGATCAAAAACAATATTTAAAACGTTCTCGTCAGACATAAAACATCAGAAATAACATGAGAAAGATGGAATAACAAATGACATGCTTAAGGAATAAGAATTCACTGTAAAAAATATGCTCCTTAAATTCATGAATTTGAGTTGGAAACATGAAATATTAATGCAGACCTGGAATGAAGCAATAATTATAACGATTCTCAAAATGGATAAAGTCAGATTAGATCCCAACAGCTACAGATCAATAATAATACCAAGATGAACTGGAAAGCTTATAGAGAAAATGATTGCTTGCTTATTCTTCTCCACTCCTTGTGGAGCATGCACTCTTAATATTTGTCGAGACTTCCCAGTGCCTGGGCATTTTTTATGGCTTCCAAGAAGAAGCCGACATTCGTCAGTTCCTAATGAAGACTCTGTCTCCAGGTCTGTTTATGGTATCCCATTTTTCGCATGCCTTATGGGCTTAGCTCAAGTGCTTGTCTAGTGTCCCTTGACTGTGTCTTCTGTAAGTATACCTGACCCATTTCTAAGAAAAAAGTGAACATAGAAGAATAAGTATAGCTCTTGTGGACGTAGTACAAAATAAATCATCATAAGTTTGATAGTTCAAAGACATGTGATAAAGCATCCAATAATATCTCTCCATTATACACTGCCATCAATATTAGGCAAATAAAGTTGAAGATTGAACTTAACTGATCGTGTCTATTCACATTCATCTTGCGGTCTTTATGGTGAAGTGATTAAGACATTTGCCTGGTGATCTGACGGTTGTAGGTTAAAATCTGGATTCAGTCACATGTGCAATTTTTCTGAGATCCCTAGAATTGTTGCCGGAGCTACGAAGTTCATACTTTGGGCAACACTCCCTGCAGGTGGCTTGCCATTTCAGCAGAGAGGGATGGAACCGTATGTGGAAACCCTGTGCAATGAAGTCATCCTTCGCCATTAGACCCTTTCTTTCATCCCTCTTGATTGCTCTATATATGTCACTTAAAGCTCAACTCTAATGCCTCATCATGAGTAAACAGGGAAGATTGTTTCCTATTTCTTTCTCCACAGATTTTCTGCAATAACTCAAGTACCGTAAACAAAATGACCATTAAAAACAGATCGCTGAATTAATGTAATTTGGTATACACCCATACTTAATTCTGCTCAACTGAAACAGTAAAATTCTATATGAATATACACACATGCAGAAATGTAATTTATAAATGAGATAGTTTCTCAAACAACTTACCACTACTCTTAAGTCCCAAATTTCCTTTCAGTTTCTCAAACAACTTACCATACTCTTAAGTCCTAGATATCCTTTCAGTTTCTCAAACAACTTACCACTACTCTTAAGTCCCAAATTTCCTTTCAGTTTCTCAAACAACTTACCATACTCTTAAGTCCCAGATATCCTTTCAGTTTCTCAAACAACTTACCACTACTCTTAAGTCCCAAATTTCCTTTCAGTTTCTCAAACAACTTAGGTAAACACGTAAAAACAAAGTACTACAGTTTTACAAAATACATAAACAGTGACGATAAACTCCAGTGACGATCCAAGTTTTACTGCAGTCTCCACCCTTTTTCAAACAACTTACCACTACTCTTAAGTCCCAGATTTCCTTTCAGTTTCTCAAACAACTTACCACTACTCTTAAGTCCCAGATTTCCTTTCAGTTTCTCAAACAACTTACCACTACTCTTAAGTCCCAGATTGCCTTTCAGTTTCTCAAACAACTTACCACTACTCTTAAGTCCCAGATTTCCTTTCAGTTTCTCAAACAACTTACCACTACTCTTAAGTCCCAGATTTCCTTTCAGTTTCTCAAACAACTTACCACTACTCTTAAGTCCCAGATTGCCTTTCAGTTTCTCAAACAACTTACCACTACTCTTAAGTCCCAGATTTCCTTTCAGTTTCTCAAACAACTTACCACTACTCTTAAGTCCCAGATTTCCTTTCAGTTTCTCAAACAACTTACCACTACTCTTAAGTCCCAGATTTCCTTTCAGTTTTCTAAAGTCCATCCTGAAAGAATTTACATATACAATTTTCATTGTTACTATTTTCACAATTACAACAATACAAACAAGTAGATGTATGTATATTAAAAATACTGATGTCTATACTATTTGCTGTTAGCAAAACAATTATGATACAGCAGAATTTCAAAGGACTGACAAATTTTTAAATCATACATTGAAAAACATACTAAACAATAAACACTCTTTTCTCAAATTAATTTGTATTTAAATATCATAAATATTTATTGTACATAACATGAAGTATTTACACAGGTCTGAAAAACATTCAGAGTTAAATGCTTTTTTCAACCCAATTGTGTATGGTCCATTTTAGTTAGCAAGTTCACAACATGTCATCAACATCAAAACTCGACATAATGCTCACCCAGTGGTTACCGGTGTAAAGAATAGAACCACGGTTACCTGCCACTCATGTCATAAGAGGCGACTAAGGAGGTTTGGATGAAATCTGATGCATATGTCCTAAACGTGTAGAAGTCTATGCGTTTAGGGGTCTACCAAACCAATGTGCAACGTATACATGTTCTTGGCAAAGATCAAACATATCACAGTGATTAAAATTGGTCGAAGAACTAACGCAAAGAAGAAGAAGCACATAATGCTGAACTGTGTTCATAGCTTCCGTCGCTTTTGACATTGTCTGAACTGCTGCAGGCTCTCGTTCTTCATCACTTTCTTCCTGCTCCTCTGTCATCTGCTCCTCAAGTATTTTGTCATAGACTGGCAGAATGCAACATCATCAAAATCAGCATATTCCCAACACCATCTTCAGAACAAGAAGTTGACATGGTCTTCCTCCTCAACCTGTTGCTGCCATTCTTTAGTCATTGTAATATCTTATTTTCTGTTGTTACGCTGTCTGTAACCACTGGACTGTTACAACACTAATTTACCTACAAAACTACATTTTAATGCTTCAAATCTGATGAAAACGTTTAATTTCAACATAGACTGAAAAAGAACATAAACTAATTCGGTGTGTGATTTTTGTTTCCAATTCGGTAGTTAATGTATAAAGGATGGATGACGGCGAGAGCCAAGGAGAAGGCATCGCCTAATGTGTGAGGAGTGTGACTGTCACAGTCACACTGTGACCCAAACATCAAAACTAGACAAACATTAACTTAACAACACAGCTGAGTTGAATCACGTACCAAGGTAAGAGAAAGAACATTTTGGAGATACACAGTACAGCAACATCGAGGTAGTAATGTTAAGAGATGCAGAATATCATCATAGCATAGAATGATCGCTATTCAATGACTTTGAGAATCAGTTCTGATCAGAGTGAATTTCAATTGTGACAATCGAATCAATTTTTAATTATTGATTGATGACATCAGAATGATTCGTAATAAAATAGCTTTCGAAGAATGAAAGCGTAAAATATACTATTAATAATAATAATTGCATGCAGCATCTGTTACCTCTCAGTCCTATAACAAGGAGCATCCGATGGTATGCTTTCTTTCTTGCGCAGGACTAATGTTTCTGTGTTTATCAGTAGAGAAATCGATCTAGATAAAGTTTGCTCTACGCCATCTTGGTTACTATCAACGTATCAGAGCGCCACCTACAATGTCATTATCTACTTGTTACCCGATTACAATATCCCTGCTCATTTTCCCGGTGCCCATTTTCAAATCGAGTTTTTTTTTTTTAAAGTAGGGAATAAAGGCAACCGACGTTTCCCAAGTGAGAAAATGTGCAGATCCACCTACTGTCTACACACCTGTATATAAAAATACTAAATGACAGATATTTCACACTCAATGTTCTGCAAAGATTACATACGAGACATTTTCATTTCTTATCTTACTCATCGTATAATACCGAGATGATGAGAACACTCTGGGAATAGTAGGATACCAAAAGCGCTCCTCTATAGGAAATTATAGACGTATAGGAGTTCTCAAAGTCACCCTCTAGTCCGGCATCAGGATGTCGGTCTTCTTCTTGTGATTACTTAAAGTATTTAAACAGCTAGACGAGCTCTCATGAATAACTCTTGTCGTTTTGAGCTGTTCTATATTTCTATGTAGTTTGGTGTGATGTGATGCTTGTCCATCACGGGTGATGATAACTGCACAATTTTCATCCAAAGAAATGTATGTCTGTGTGTGCGTAGATGACTAGTGAGCAGAGCCGGATTAGCCTAGTAGCAGAAGTAGCAAATGCTACGGGCCCCGCGCTTCTAGGGGGCCCCGCGCCTATGTGACAGATGAAAATGGAAAAAATAAACAGATGTTATATCAAAAACACGCAAGCTGTCTGAATTTTTAGATGTCGTTTGTGATGGTGCTGAATCCAACGAAATCGAAGCAGAAAATACAGAAGACGTGTCCCACTGTGTAGTAGATGAAAGCAGTGCCTTAGAAGAATCATCATTACCAATACTACCATTAAGATCAGCAACTCTTCACGATTTAGCCACATTTTTCACCAGACAAACTGAAATCGAATGTACAGCAAGTCCTTCCAATTTAGCCATATCATCTTCAAGCCAAAGAGAGGCAGAAAGCACAGCAAATGCTTCTAATGTAGCAACATCATCTACAAGCCAAAAACACAACGAAAGTAAAATGTACTCCAACGATATTGGTGAATGGCCAAACAACTTCAAACAATCCACGATTTTGTCGAAAGTCGTTTTTCACATACACGCATACACCAACAAACAAAACTCACGTGAGAGATTGGTTGTGTTATACAGAAACTAAAGGACAACTGTTCTGTTTTGTTTGCAAAGTTATTGATTTAGGCTGTACCATAGAGTGACTGGTGTATTTGGAATACTCCGGCAGTTAAAATCTATTACAGAGGAAGAGATCTTGAAAAGAACTCCAAATATTGTCAGCTCTTACCAAGAGGATTTGGAAGAAAGCCTAGGCGACTAACTTAAGCAGTTCATTGAACTTCTTAAAACTAATGTCTATGGCTTTTTTCATCTTTACAGACGGTCAATTGGCAAGTGTTTTACTGTGACAACTTCTGAGTTTTCGCTTTTCTCTTGTCGTTCAGCTCATACATAAGTCTCTTCTCAAAAGACTCTGCGCCCTTTCGTAATTTGGCTTTCCACACAACTCTGTCATCAGCTAGTCCTTCCCATGTGCTGGGATCTATAGAACAGTTTTTCATTGAGGCTTTGCAGACATCTTTATATATGTGCAGTGGTCTGCCCTGGTGCCTCTTCCCCTCCGAAAGTTCAAAGAACAACATTTGTTTTGGTATGCGGCAAGTTTCCATTCTTCTCACATGTCCCAACCATCTTAGTCGTCTACTGCTGTAAAACTAATGTAGCTGCTGATATTAGCAACGAAAAGCATGAGGCTCTTGAACTGCAATTTAATAAACTTGTAATGGAAAATTCATTAGAGTCGTGTTTCCCAAATGTAGAAATAGTCTTAAGAATTTACTTGTCTTTAATGATTACTAACTGCAGCGGAGAACGTTCTTTTTCGACATTAAAGCGTATAAAAAGTGAGTTAAGAAACACGATGGGACAAGATCGTCTAAATAACCTCACCTTATGTCGTTGAACATTGAATTTACTTAGAGAAATTGATTTGTTTAGTATTATCTCTAAATTTGCTCACATTAAATCGAGACAAGTTTGTTTGTAAAAGTTGTGTTTTATTTTATTATCATACAAAACCTAGGGCCCCGAGCTAAAATTTGCTACGGGCCACGCGCTAGCCTAATCCGGCACTGCTAGTGAGCCCGATGTGTGCTTTAAATGTTCTTGTACAGTGTGAGCAAGGTATACTTGCACTTGTGGGGAGTCTTGCTGCCTTTCTATTTTGACGTTTTTGTTCCATCTGTGCTGTTTTACCTGCCTCGCAGGTCGAAGAAGTGTGCGCCAGGCTGATCTGTCTTGGGCAACATTCTCCCAGTTGTCGACATCTGTACCAAAGGATTTCATCGGGTTCTTGGGTGTGTCTTTGAATCTAGATGGATGAAATGGTGACTTGCGCGATGATTTGGTTTAAAGTGTGAAAGAGTTGCGCAGTTCGTCGATCTCACGCTCTCGCCCAATTCCTTCTATGACCAGTGGCAAGACAAAGTCAAGACGGCTGGAGAGGGATCTGGGTGCAGCGGATGACCAGGGCGTTCTACATGCCTGGCCGTGTTCACTACGCCCCGCGTTGCTGGTAGACGCCGTCTTGCCCGTTGAACCAGAGTATGGTTTCTTCCCACAGTCTGCCGAGTCCAGCCTTTGCATGCAAGGTTGGCATACCCTGATTCACCTATTGTTTTAGTACCGAATCGGTTACCCGTGCCTGGTTTAGCCAGCCTGTCCCAGCCGTGGCCGCTGTCTCATCGATAAACGACAACAATAAAATTAGCAAGGTGCCGATCAAAGATGAATCGTCTCTTCTACACGATTTCTTATTTGTACAAGTGACATTATGCTGTTTCACTTTTCATTTTCCCGGATGATTCGCAATCTGAAGTGCAATATTTTCTGTCATTTGCGATACTTCAAACTAGATATTCATTTTATTCTTACACTTTCACACGGCAACCTGATTGGTTATTGGTTACCAAACTGACGTCATTGCGCTCCGGGCAGACCCATAGGTGCTCAGTCTCCCCAACATATATCGAAGAGTATGCATACTGATGGTTCCTGTGGCTCGCTGATTAAACACACCTCTCACTCTGCCTCTCAGGCATCCAGTTCGACTTGAACAACGGGTAACTCCAAACTGCTTAAATCGCTTGAACGGCAACCTGAATATACTAGTATTTAAAGAAAGTGAAGCAAGGTCTCAATCTCTATGTATTCTGGTCCTGACTTTTTGTTTAAAGAACAGACCATCTCTGAGACTGTGAACATCGTTTAGGTTTCATATTGTAAACATTGCAATACTTTGCTTGGGATTAAATTGGAACTGGTCATACTTCTGCCTTCAGTTATTACTCTTAACATTTGGGAATTGCAATTTCTGAATGAAATGAAAATGTGGCATATCCTTTACAGGACGTAGCCATCAACAACAGTAAACTAGTCGTCGATTTTCTAGGCACCATGTATACGTTCAGTAGTTTGCCAGTTTTCTGAACAGTGGTCAATTTTTACAGATTGTCAAAATCCAAGGGAACTAATTTGCTTTCTGAAAGTGACATAAAAATACGTTCTTGGTAAAGGTTTTTTATATATCACAATAAGAATGATCAAAAGGGCAGAAAAAGAACGACCGAGAGTAACATTTTGGCCTAGGAAACAATTAATAAAAAGACAACATTGGAAATCTTTTGTGGAAGCATTGTGTCAAACGGACACAAAGAAGGTATAGATTTAATCATCATCATCAAATAGCTTGTCCTAAGCAGAATTTTGCTACCTTAGCAGTCCTTTGAAATTTCTCTCTCATAACCCTGTAACGTTCGGGTTACATATCATTTATAAATGAGATGGCTACATGACTCCGGAACTAGCCGTATTTGTGTGTTATTTATGCATTTAAAAGCATATAATTTATGTTTCATAATGTAAAACATATGATATTACCATAATAAATTGTTAAAAGTTTTATTTTTTATTTTTAAGATGTCTAATCTTGTTGAATAAAGCATGTTTTTTGTTTTCTTCTCCTGCCTCCGCCCGCTATGAATTCATGCGTAGTCATGGAGCCTTTTATGGTGTATCTGACTGATTTCTGCGTGAAAGTCGACTAACCGTGTATAAGGTGTCCTAGCCATTCAGGCGAACCTTCTCCGACTTCAGTGGTAAGAACATGCTTTTATTACACCGACATTTCCGAAGGGCCGCCATTTTAGATAATCTCTGTAGACGAGTTTTCACTTGCTCTTGTCAAAAATAACACATTTGCTTACAAAATGGTATCTAGTGTCTCAGATTACTGTCCTAATCAATACTATAAGTGTTAGTTCTTTATGGGCTGCTTACTAGACCAGTTCTGCATCATTTTCTCTTATTTATTTAGTATTAATTAATTGAGGTCTTCAAAATATGGAAATATTTAGAAGTTACAAATTTCATAATTACTGCCTTATTTATTGTCCAAACAACTTCATGTTTGGATATATTGTGTAAATATGAAGGTACTAAGAGAGTATATTAATAGTTTTAATGATATATTTCATACTTAATTTTTCTCTTCTTTGTGACTGTATAATTATTTGAAATTTGTTTTAAAATCTATTTTTAGCATCACCAAAATTAGGTCACGGATATCACATATTACATGACACTGATATTAAAATCACATATCCTGATAGTACATTCAATAAACTTTCTAACCATATATAAAATGCCTATGTTCAATTCATGGAGTATATATGGCTTCTAGTAATAGAGCAGGCCTTCAAAAATAACAAAAACCTTAAAACCCACGAACGGAAGAGATAAGCCAGATGTCCTGCCTCCGCAGCCGTCATGCTCAAACCATAAGTTACATCCTAAATCGATCTTCTTTTTTTTTTTTATGGGGCCCGTCCCAGATGTGCCATACCAGGGGACCCGACAACGGAACGTGAAAACGTTTATAAAACTATCAAGCCCCATCAATCCTTCGATCGATGGCACTCCCAGTTTTGTACAAGGGTAGCCATGTGGCTTAATGAAAGCTTCCGACCTTCGGCTTCGATCAAGTGGGCACCAGTTCCGTAACACAAGCTGATACCTTTGTAAACTCATATAATGAGCCACGTGACAGATATCAAGCGATACAGATACTACACTTTGATCTTAGCCAAAAGGCCGAGGAGCGATCGAGGTTTCTCCTATGCACAAACGATCAAAAGATTTAATCGTTTGTGCAGAGAAACCCATACTTTAGAAATGATCCCTAAAAGTAAATTAAAAAAAAAAAAAAAAAAAATCGATCTTCTCCGGGGTCTTCCTCTTCGCCTCCTTCCATGATGGTCTTCTCCAGCCCTTCGTGTCTCTTTATATGTCCAAAATACTGCAATCTTTTCGTTCGTATTTGTAGCTTCTTCTTCTTCTTCGCGTTCGTTCTTTACTACCAATTTTAATCACTCTTTGTGATATGTTTGATCTTTGCCAAGAACGAGTATACGTTGCACATTGGTTTGGTAGGCCCTAAACGCATAGATTTCTACAAGTTTAGGACATGTGCATTCGATTTCAGCCAAACCTCTTTAGTCGCCTCTTACGACATGCATGGCAGGTAACAGTGGTTCTATTCTTTACATCCCAAATTTGGGCCCTGGTAACCACTCAGGCGTTATTTGTAGCATAAGCCAGTTTTCTTATGATTTTGATAGATCTATATGTTCTCTTCCATTCTCTTCTCTGTCCATGATATACTGAGGACTCTTCTGTAATATTTATATTCAAAAGCAGATATGTTTTTCCACTGCCTGGTTAAATGTCCAGAGTTTATGGATATGTTAATAATACATGCTATAATAATACGTTTTAAAAATAAAAGTGCAAGGTTAATGATAATAATCAAGTTGGATGAGGACACTAAAATTAATGTTGAATCAATCCTGTGGTTAATGATAATAATCAAGTTGGATGAGGACACTCAAATTAATGTCGAATTAAACCCTGTGGTTAATGATAATAATCAAGTTGGATGAGGACACTAAAATTAATGTCGAATCAATCCTGTGGTTAATGATAATAATCAAGTTGGATGAGGACACTAAAATTAATGTTGAATTAAACCCTGTGGTTAATGATAATAATCAAGTTGGATGAGGACACTAAAATTAATGTTGAATTAAACCCTGTGGTTAATGATACTAATCAAGTTGGATGAGGACACTAAAATTAATGTTGAATTAAACCCTGTGGTTAATGATAATAATCAAGTTGGACGAGGACACTAAAATTAATGTTGAATTAAACCCTGTGGTTAATGATAATAATCAAGTTGGATGAGGACACTAAGATTAATGTTGAATTAAACCCTGTGGTTAATGATACTAATCAAGTTGGATGAGGACACTAAAGTTAATGTTGAATTAAACCCTGTGGTTAATGATACTAATCAAGTTGGATGAGGACACTAAAATTAATGTTGAATTAAACCCTGTGGTTAATGATACTAATCAAGTTGGATGAGGACACTAAAATTAATGTTGAATTAAACCCTGTGGTTAATGATACTAATCAAGTTGGATGAGGACACTAAAATTAATGTTGAATTAAACCCTGTGGTTAATGATACTAATCAAGTTGGATGAGGACACTAAAATTAATGTTGAATTAAACCCTGTGGTTAATGATACTAATCAAGTTGGATGAGGACACTAAAATTAATGTTGAATTAAACCCTGTGGTTAATGATACTAATCAAGTTGGATGAGGACACTAAAATTAATGTTGAATTAAACCCTGTGGTTAATGATAATAATCAAGTTGGATGAGGACACCAAAATTAATGTTGAATTAAACCCTGTGGTTAATGATAATTATCAAGTTGGATGAGGACACCAAATTTAATGTTGAATTAAACCCTGTGGTTAATGATAATAATCAAGTTGGATGAGGACACTAAAATTAATGTTGAATTAAACCCTGTGGTTAATGGAGTTTGGAATTATATCTTGTACAAGTTGAGCTGAATGCTTGAGGTGCAGAGAGAGTAGTGTGTTTAACCAGTGAGTCACAGGAACCATCAGTATGCATACTGATTTTTTCTGTTGGGGAAGGCTGAGCATTTATGGGTCTGCCCGGAATTGTTGTGATATCAGAAACCAATAACTATAATTTCTTAGTGCTTAATTTCTTGCTCCCAGTAAAGAAACACACATGATCAGTTATATGAGGACTATCATCATAGCATTCCGGACATGTCCATAAATGATCTGATCTCCGCAAATCCAGCGACCCAACACGCCAGTTCGATGTTGATTAATCAATCTCTTTGCATATTTAGTATGTTGTTCTTTTCGGACTGCACCAATATTGACACCCATCTCTTTAAATCTGGTCAGCGAGTGGGATTCACAGCCCTGAAACTCCTGTGTTCGGAAAGACTATCTCAATGCGTGAAGAATGTCACTTCGATCCATGGCAGCTCCCTCTGATATTGTAGCCATGCCAGCCAATCTATCAGCCTGCTCATTACCCCTAACTCCTGCGTGCAGAGGGACAAAAATGAAGGTGATTTCTCTGATCACTGTCTGTATCAGTGCCTCCACCTAGCTGCGTCTCACCATACCTGATTCGACTTTACAAATCATGCTCATGGAGTGACTGAGTATGAAAACATGAGTAGTTGTGAGATGTCAACCAGTTCACCGCCTCCGTAACCGCCCGAACCTTCATTGTCAAGTTACTTGTGGTTGTTGCGTAGGCCCCACTGGCCTCTCTTATTATTATTTTTCCTCCTGAGCGTGCTGAAAAGCCCACGCACAGCGTTGTTGGCGAATGACTGAACCATCTGTGTAAATAATTACATCTGTATCATTGATGATGTCATTCAAGAGAGCCTCTACCTCTAGCAGTGATAGATTATTTTGTTCGCAGTTTTTCTGAATAGATGTAATAACGGTGAAAGCAGTTTGAAATTGAGGTGGCACAGCAATCCATTCCTCTCCTGTTTCAATTCCGGAAGCTGTGTTATCATGGTTCTCCCTAAATAATCACATTGTGAAGTCTGACACACCACATGTCACTTTAGATGGACATATACTCACCCGAACAGCATCTATGAATTATTTGGGTGTAAAATTTGATCGCAGTCTATGCTTTAGGGACCATATCGACCAAGTTATTGCCAAGGCTCGCAACGCACTATCCGCACTGAGACTCATGGCGGCTGCTAACATTGAGCAACGCCTTCTTGTATCAAGGTATTGTTCTGTCATGTATAGAATATGCATGCGCTCTCCTAACAATTAGTCCTACGCAAACAGTGAGAATAGAAAGAATTCAGAATGAGGTTATGCGCATCATTCTGGGATGCACCAAAGATACACCAGGAGTGTCAATGCGATTCCTTCTTGACCTTCCAACTATTGCTTACAGAATTGAAACTTGGAGGGTTCGATCATATCTAAGAATCAATGCAAACAAGGAACATCCTCCCCATGAAGAAATTAAGGAGAAAGGGTGTAGACTCAAGAGAGGCAGATCATGGCTGAGTCAGGTGGAAGATACGCTTAGGAAAATATGTGATCCTTCCGGAAACACACATGATCTCTCTCGCGATCATTCTAATGTGATATATAAACAGCGTAATAACAAAAACGGGTATACGTTCACAACCTTCAGTACCATTTGGAGCTCTGGTGCTTATCTTTCGGTTTCAACCAGTGTTTACTGGATTCACTCTTCGTTAGTCTTTTGCTGTCCCCAGCCAAACCCACAAGGCAGCAGGTTGCTATTTTCTTTCAGGGCAGCGACCCTTAGATGATCCACCCTCCCGGGTTTATGAGCCTCATCTGCCCAGCTAACCGGTCTTTTTGTGGACTACTTGGTTTGCCACCCGTCCAGTTTTGTGTACGGTTTGCTTCGCTAGCCTTTGATTGTCCCCAATCAAACTACAAGGAAGTAGTACACATGATCTAAACATACATAAACAGTCAAGCACATGATCTAAACAGACATAAACACAGTCAAACACATGATCTAAACAGACATAAACAGTCAAGCACATGATCTAAACAGACAACAGTCAAACACATGATCTAGACATACATAAAGTAAAACACATGATCTAAACATACATAAACAGTCAAGCACATGATCTAAACAGACATAAACACAGTCAAACACATGATCTAAACAGACATAAACACAGTAAAACACATGATCTAAACAGACATAAACACAGTAAAACACATGATCTAAACAGACATAAACAGTCAAACACATGATCTAAACATACATAAACAGTCAAACACATGATCTAAACAAACAAACAGTCAAACACATGATCTAAACATACATAAACAGTCAAACACATGATCTAAACATACATAAAGTAAAACACATGATCTAAACATACATAAACACAGTCAAACAAGTTATATATAGTAAAACAAGTAACAAAACTGCTGCTTGATTGTGCACAGATTTCATAAGATTATTTTTATTTGCACAAAAAAAAAACAAATTATATGATAATAATAAACAAAATGCATACTTATTCTGGAAAGTATGTCTTCATTCGTTTCATGTTAATTTAACGCCAAAATTTCAATTACAGATCCCAATGTAATGTTTCAATGTTAGCCATAACAAGTTGAACAGGAGGACATGATGAAACAAAAAATAATCTGACAACACTGTGTATTTTGTTACCAGAAAATGATGAATGTGTCATTCACAAAATGAAGTAAGAAACATATCTATTTATAAAACTCATGTTCTGTTTCATCTTTCTTGATGTTGTTCTTGTACCCTTTCTCAAAGTCCTTGGCGAGCACAACATACCTGTTCTCTCTCACTGCCTGCATGCCAGCCTATCATTAGAGAGAAATATGTCAGTCAGTTTTGATGGCCAGACTTTTCAAACATTTCCTATCATATTCTTATTAATGTCATATATTTCTTTAAACTGTAGACCATGCACAAACAAACAAGCAGAGAAGCAGAGAACATTGAAAAATGAAAATCGTGGTATATCCTCCATTACAGGATGACGCCATCAGCTACAGTAAACAAGTCATCGATTTTCTAGGCGAAACTTATATGTTCAGTAGTTTGCCATTGCTTTCTGAATGGTAAGGTCTATTTTTACAGTTTGTAAAATTCTATGGGAACTAATCTGCTTCCAAACTGTCCGCTGGGAAGTTTGCACCAGGTACACTTGGGATGTGATCAAGCTCACTACTGCTTAAGCTACAGACACCCATTAGAACAGTAGGCAATAGAAATATGAATTTTCAAAAGAATGCAGAGGTTTCCATTAAGATGTCCTGAAAGTGCTCACTTGTGTCTCCATGGAATATTTCAGCCTTCACACACAAGGTCATATGCAAGTAGTGTATCCAATGTTTCAACAAGAGATTTCTTCTGCATTCGCCCGCTATGAATTCAATCATAATTAGGGCACCTATTAGGCGCTTCTGACTGATTTTTGCATGAAGGCCTGCTTTCCTTTATAGCAGTGTCCCTTGCCGTATATGTATATTAACAAGAGTCTAAAGCTCAAGGATTGACTTCATTGCACCAGGTTTCCACATATGGCCTGGTTCCTCTCTGCAGAAATGGCAGACCACCAGCAGAGAGTAGTGCACAACAAATAAATACTATAGCTCTGGCAACAATCTCAGAGATCTCTGGAACAAAATGCACCTGTGAACAGAATGACCAGGTTGGATTTAAATTCCCAACCTTTGGAGTGCAAGCCGAATGGCTCAACTACTTAGCCACAGGGATCCCCCTCCAACAAGAGGAGGAAAAAGATGATATCAACAAGAAAAAGTGACTAGAAAATGATATACATAGAAGCACTTGCAAAAGGGTAAACACATTTTGATAAGCAGAACAAAGTAGAAATGCACATCACGGAACAGTGCCTAAATCAAAATGCTAAATGTTGTGAGATGGCCATGTTGTGCTATGAGACTTGCTGTAGAAATTATTAATGTATTTATAGACATAAAGTTATCTTACTGCTTTCTTGCTAACAAAGCATCAAGACCAGAACAGAATGTCATATCACTAAAAAATATTTGCAGTCATGGTAACACTGTGGTTAGTGCACTTTCTTCTTAGAAAGATGGTCTTAGTTCAATACCCAGTTGAAGTGATTGTTTTCCAACTGAAAATGACTCTCAGGTCATCCCAACCTCAATTAGGTATGAGAAAAACAATGGCAAGTAAAGATGGCCAGAATGATGTTGACCATATCAACTATCATATACCGTTGGCAAACAAAACCACACGGATCTACCACTGTTGTCCTCAATATATCACATGAAATAAAAAGATGTTAACTTTTCAAACAAACTCTAATGTTTAAGATGTCCAAAATGTTTGATACTCAGTTATCAGAACTGTTTTCGTTTTGCAGGTTGAGTGACGCTCAAGGTTCTGATTCTCATTCGGCAGACTTTTAGCTTGGTTCTGACCAATGTGGGTTCCATGGATATAATTTAGTAGAAGTATTCTAACATGTTGGCACACCAGCAGGTCCAATACTCATGCAGCTCAACAAAGTTTATGCACTGTTGCCTCCTCTCCAACCCCAGAGAGTCATCAACTCTTTCTTAATAATAATAATTCCTCTCGACTCGTATAATGCTACATAGGGCCTGCAAGTAATTTCTCCATACCGCTCTATCCTGGGCAACTCGCTCAATCTCCTCCATGGAACTGAGACCGATATTTCTTGCCTCTCTCAGCAAAGTTCGTTCAGGGTCTCCTTAGGTCGACTCTCTTTCTTGAACCCTTTGCATCCCACTTCAATGTCTGCTTTGATATTCTTTGATCATTTCTCCTCAAGGTGTGCCCAACATATCTCCATCTTCTCTTTCTTATAACAGTTGTCACTAGTGGTTGATCTTACATCTCATAAATAAATCCTACTACAACTGCAATAACGTAAGTCAGTAAAGAAATATCTTACTTCTTGGCAAATGGCATTGATGTCAGCACCACTGATCTTATCTGGTCTAGCAACATAGTCTTCTAGATCAACTTCATCACTTAGATTCATTTTGCCTGTGATAGTGGAGAAGATGAGACGCTTCTGTCGTCTGTCAGGCAGTGGAAACTCAATTTTTCTGTCCAGTCTTCCTGGGCGGAGCAAAGCTGGGTCTAGAGTGTCTGCTCTGTTGGTGGCCATAATGACCTGTCAATAAAAGGGAGAAGTCATGTCACTTTTATATACTGTATTAACCTGGATATTAAAATACATATATTGATACTAACACTACTAAGAAAATCTTACTGCAAGCTGTTTCATCATCATATATGTATCTAACAGTAATGTGAATATCTTACTACTGCAAGCTGTTTCATCAACATCATACATATATCTAATAGTAATGTGAATATCTTACCACTGCAAGCTGTTTCATCATCATACATATATCTAACAGTAATGTGAACATCTTACTACTGCAAACTGTTGCAACATTATCAATCCTCGTCACGCTCAAGGGTACATATGGTGGAGACGGAACGATTTCCGCTCAATTCAATCCGAGTCATCATGGGCAGTTTAAAGTTCCTTCTATCCGTGTGGCTGGCTATTTTCATGCCCCCGCCGGTCACCTTTTACTACATGCGAGAGACGAGTTGTATTTGGTTGCATTCTTCGCCACCCCAGAAACTACACAAGATGCAAGTTGTTTAGAGGTGACAATTACTTTTAACAATATTTGTTTGCTTCTTTATAGGTGACTTCTTCCAATTTGTTTAGACATTTCTTATTTCCATGAGCAGGGTATGTTGTATCAGCATTGACTCATATATGCATGTGCATGGAACATCCTTGTTCTGTCTTCCATAGTAGGATAATCAAGAAAGTAATGCATCACCCAGCATGAAGTGCCTTTAGCGAACACATGTATGATGCGCATAGCCCCATTCTGTATTCTTTTCACTTTTTATATCTGTATATGGCTGAGAGTCAGGATCGTCAGAGTATACTCAATAACAGACAGGAGCATACCTTGATATATGAGACAACAATGCTTACAATTTGCCGCAGCTATAATCCTCATCACCGTTGCTTTTGTGGGGTTCCTGTTTCTCCACACTACCTACTTTTGCGGTTGAGTTCTGACTGAAGTTCTTTCACAACCTGCTCTAATCCTTGCCCTGACGATACACTAAAACATCATCTCCCCATGATATTATCCTCCCCCTACCTCTGATCTGTTTGTCTGTAATTCTCACAGTATAGGCGTTGAACAGCAACAGAGATAATGGTGCCCCTTGTGGTAAACTATCTATCTATACTTATCAGTCATTATTTCACTAAGTAACAAAATATATCCAGGTGTATATGGCTGTGATGACAGTTATGAGCAAACAAGTTACATGACCAATAATATTCAGAACATTACTTACAGTGCCGCCGAGTGGTTACCGGGGTCCAAATTTGGGGTGTAAAGAACAGAGCCACTGTTACCTGCCTCGCATGTCATAAGAGGTGACTTAGGAGGTTTGGCTGAAATCGGATGCACATGTCCTAAACGTGTAGAAGTCTATGCGTTTAGGGGCCTACCAAACCAATACGTATACACGTTCTTGACAAAGATCAAACATATCACAAAGAGTGATTAAAATTGGTCGTAAAGAATGAACGCAAAGAAGAGGCGGATAAGAAGACTTACAGTGCTCATGAAGTCCTGAAAAAAAGACACATACACAGATTTGTTGGATAGGTTTGTCTGTATGGTATACATACCTTAACATTGACAGTTTGATCAAAGCCATCCATCTGGTTGAGCAACTCCAGTAAAATTCTTTGAACTTCACGATCAGCTGTATATTTGGAAATATTAGTCAATATGTTAGTTGTACACTGCATGGCACATGATGACAATCAAGTTTCACAGTGAATAAGTTTGTTTAATAAATAAAGTACTATTTCTGTCTTTGGTATTATTATTATATACCTCTTCGTCCTTTCTTTCTCAAACCCTTTGCCTTCAACTTCAATGCCTGCTGTGTGATTCTTTGAAATATTGTTGGTATACTCCATGTTTCATCATCAAACAGCTTGTCCTGAGCAGAACTTTGCTACCCTAACCGATGTCATGAATATGGTATGCTCTCATTTATGTGATATGGGCGAGTCCGAGAACTAGAGTTAATTTTGGACATGCCAGACAGTGTCGTCTATGGGGTAGAGAGAAGGTATACAAATCAACTTCCCGTGGGCACTGTGAGCAAATGGACTTCAGGATGGCTGCTGCAGCGGAAGACAGCGCACGCATGGGAATGCCCAATGTGCCATGATGTCGATAACATAACATAAGCTACCCTAACAGTGCTTCGAAAGTTATCTCTCTCATAGTCTGCAGCAGCCGTCATACTTAAATCATCAGTTACATGCTGAATCCATCTTCTCAGTGATCTTCCTCTTCTCTTTGCCAGGATGCCTTCTTCCATAATGGTCTCCAACCTGTTGTGTCTCTTTATATGTCCAAAATACTTACATTTTCTCTTTCTTATTTATAGCATCAGCCAGTTTTCTTGGATCTTAAGCTCTTTCTGTATAGATCTATTTGTTCTATTCTTTATCCATGGTATATGGAGGACTCTTCTGTAACACTTATATTCAAAAGCCCATATATGTTTTCCACTGTCTTGTTAAATGTCCATGTTTCACACCCATACTTTGCCACTGGCAATATGCATGCTCTTAGTATTTTGATCTTTGTTCCATTCCATACAAAAACAGAAAACCACGACACTGGGCAACAACCCGGTAGCAGTGTGACGACAAAAGAAAGAAGTTCCATTCCCTACTGTTTTTAGTAGTTTAATTTTTTGTAAGTCTCCTGTTTATAAAAAACAAAATTGTGTTAACTATAGAAAAATAAGTGAATAAAAACACAACCTAACTCAACTGAGAACATGAACAACAAATTGGAAATCACATGAAATAATGAGGAGAAATAATCAATACATAATCTCATGATAGAAAAATTGAAAAGATTGGAATCTAGGAGATCAATTATTTCATCAATATCTTTCTTGGTTGTCGAAGATATATTTTTGTTACAACAGGAGGAGGGAAGAGGGGGAGAAGAAACAAAAATAGTTTAGTGGTACTGGAAATGACGTTATCAAAAGAGACAAAAGGTAATTGATACATAAGTAAATACAACACAGGTACAAAAAGTAAGAAAAGTAAACAACTCTTTTTATACTTTGAGATATATATTGGAGAATATGGGTTAGATTCATATTTTTCTTTGACCAATGACGTGATGGGTGATATTTTTAACATCACGCCGGCTGCCTATAGACCCCAGCCTTCTTCTTTGCATTCCTTCTTATCAACGAAGTTAACCACTCTTTGTGATCTGAGTGGTTTGCGCTCCCGATTCTCTCTCTATCGTTCTTTTTTGGCCATTTTGATTATTCTAGTTGTGATATATAAACAGCCTTTGACAAGAACATTTGTTTTACGTCACATCATTCAGTACCATTTGGAGCTCCAGTGCTTGTCCTTCGGTGAAGTGTCCTGATTTCAACCAGCGTTTACTGGGTTTGCTCTCCGTTAGCCTTTGGCTGTCCCCAGCCGACCTACAAGGCAGCAGGATAACACATCCAAATTAAAAACCTAATATATGTCCCTGTGTTTCTCTGGTACCCAATAAAAGCTGGGTCAACATGAGAACAGCTTGTGGTTAGAGAAACCTACTCCAACCTAAGATTCGACTAAGATCATACCCGTCTAGGAAGCAAGTGCTCTGCCTACTGTGTTACTACAACTCTCATAAAAGTAATAACAACCAAGTTGAGATTCTTAAACTACTGACCTCCTGTCTGAGCATCAAAACGTTTGGTAGCTATAGCATCAATCTCATCAATGAAAATAATTGCTGGTGCATTCTCTTTGGCTAACCTGAACACGTCTCTCACCATTCTGGGACCCTCTCCAAGGTACTTCTGAACAAACTCAGAACCAACCACACGGATAAAGGCAGCTGCGGACAAATAGAAAGGAAGTCACTTATCAACACATTTACAAAACAAAAAATTAACTCAAAGGTATCTAATGTTATCAAATATATATTATTATCTACTGAACTGTTAGGTATATTAAATAGTTATATCAAACAAATTAAACATATTGGATGTGTGTGCATGTAGATTGACTGTGTGTGTGTGTGTGTAGATTGGCTGTGAGTAGATTGACTTTGCGTGCATGTAGATTGACTATGTGTGTGCGTGTAGATTGACTTTGTGTGCATGTAGATTGACTGTGTGTGTGTAGATTGGCTGTGAGTAGATTGACTTTGTGTGCATGTAGATTGACTGTGTAAGTGTGTAGATTGGCTTCATTCTTTTGTATGCATGAGATGGAATAAATTCTGTATGAATCCAGAATGATCTTTTGCTTTTTCCTCCCTGGTCCCACATTAAGTGCTGCCTGCTTCAAATGATCTCAACAATGTGCCTAGAGAAGATCTGTTGCTGCATAATGACAGTTGTAGTTTTTGCTTGTGTTTATTCTTATCAATCAAATTCTTTGCAATCTGTGTGGTTTGCGACAAGAACGTGAGTCTCAGATAGGACTAGAAACTTGATCTCATCTACATTGAGATAAGAGAGCACTGGAGAATAGCCTGATTGCTCCACATGGAAAGTGAACCAAGTACTTTTTAAAATGTTAGGTGAACATCGCACATCAATGTCACTGAGACACCCCCCCAGGATGTATTCCATATTGTATTTTAGCAGTATTGGGTAGTACCATTTGTTAATGTATGGTGATATAGAGAATATTCAACAGTAAAGTGTGAAATGAAATGATAACTTTTATTCTTCAACTCTAACCTGTTGTATGATGTGCCACAGCCTTTGCCAGCATAGTTTTTCCACATCCTGGTGGCCCAAACATGAGAACACCACGGGGTGGGTCAATGCCAATTTGTTTGTACAATTCAAAGTGGGTCAATGGTAGTTCTACAGCCTCTCTGACTTCTTGCTTCTGAATGTCCATGCCTCCAATATCAGAGTATTGCACATCTGGTTTCTCATCTAGAAGATACAGACAATATATTATAAATCTTAACAAGTAACTCAACAACAACAAAAAAAAACACACTGAAGTAAACTGTTGTGAACATATAATTATATTGCAACACAAAAGAATAAGTAAGACCTACTTAGTTCAGTTCTCTTGATCGAGATACTCGCACAGTGTTCAAGTTCATCCTGAAATGCAAAAGTTATCTTAATGTTCCCATGCTCATTGTGTCAACATATCTCAATGTTTAGATTGACTAATGCAATCCTGCCCTTTCTTCACTCTTTTGCTGATATCCTTACAGACTCCCAAATCTGGTGTTACTATGCTTCGCACGGTATGTCAATGTATTTGCTGCTTCCAGTTCTCTATCTTTTACTAGTTTCACTTCTTAGCCATATGAACATTATACTCTGGATATTCATTCCACTATGAAGTGTGTTTATCCTGTAGAATAGTTACTTACTTACCACTCTTTCAGTCATTTTCTGATTTGAGCAAATGAATGTATGTACTTTGTAGTAATGCTGGTTATTGGTTACTAAACTGACGCATTGCACTCCGGGCAGACCCATAGGTGCTCAGTCTCCCTAACAGATATCGAAGAGTATGCATACTGATAGTTCCTGTGGCTCGCTGATTAAACATACCTCTCACACATCCAGTTCGACTTGAACAACGGGTAACTCCAAACTGCTTGATCGATTCAACATCGATTTTAGTGTCCTCATCCAACAGAAAGTCGCAAAGAGACCGAAGAATATCCCCTTATCCATCTTCAACTCCCCAACAATCGATGCAAGCCTGTCCGCTCTCTCATTACCGTAAACACCTGCATGCCCAGGACAGTATATCCACGTAAAGCCGCTGGAGGTTAGAGACTTCTATAGACGACATCCACTCATACCGAAACCTGCCCTTCTGGATCTTGTGAAGCATCGACTAAGAGTCAGATACAACAACTGCCCCAGTAAATGAAGTCCCAGAAATCCAATGGAGGGCAGCAGTAACAGCCTCAACCTCCATCTTCATACTAGAAGTAGTTGTCCTGTACGCCCCACTTCGCTCTGCAACAACCCTACCATGCGCATTAGCAAAGAAACCCCAGCCGGATTTCTCACCACGTTGAACCGACCCATCGGTATATACAATACTTAATGCTGGTTGACAACAAAGATGTGATATTTAGGTATATGAGTCTGAAATGTCCCCACAGAAACATAAATTCAACCAACCTGCTGATAACATGGTGATGCTGCTGTCAGCTTCAGGAGGTAAGACATCCACCAGGGCATTGCTGTGCTTGTGAAGGGCAACACTCGCAGATGGCTTCAGTAACTCTCTATCAATAGTGCTCAGGATTCTCACATAGTAGTTAGATCCTGTGTTGTAGAGTAAGGTAGCAGTTAGATAATGTTGCATACAAGACAAAAATGAGAGATGCAATTCCTTCAGTGACTGTTTGTGCTATATAAAAGACTATCTACATGTAAGATGATGAGATTTGTCATGCCCATTTATGTGCTATGTTCTTTAGCAGTATTGTAAAATATAGCTAAACTGCAATATCACTGTTGTACAAAAAAATACATAAGATCTATGTAATACATGGAAGTAGGTAATAAAATTAAATGGGTGGTGTGCTGATGCACATATAGTTGGTGTGCTGATGTACATATAGACGGTGTATTGATGTACATATTGTTGGTGTGTTGAAGATGAGTAAGAGGGATGTAACTGCTCATTGACTGCCTATTAGGTGAGAGAGGACACACACACACACACACACACATATATATATATATATATACATGTGGTTTGAAGGCATTTGGTATCTAAACATCTTAGTAAGACTGGGCACTTGAGTGGTAAAATAAAGAGTCTGATATAAAACTAAAGTTAGGCGAGTAACTGGCGGCAGAAAACTAAGTAGCTTCAGGCAGATGAGGTTGGCTAACTTTGGTTGGTAATAAGACAAGGTAAAATCAGATTTCAAACCTCCGCTGTCTTGTATACCCATTCATGTAATGATTTGAGGAGTAAACCAAGAAATCAAATTCGGAGCAGGAATCACTGGTATTCTGGCAACTCATGCGATGTTGGTAGCGCCGAACTGTATAAGCCTTGCCGCCCCACTAAATTTGTCAGCTGCGTGGACGGGGGAATTAATGCACGGGCAACAGAGATTCTCCATATCAGCATGTCCAAATAACATCCTGGAGCGGTCACTCCAAAGACGTGCCAGTAGAAATCAGAAATAAAATTTACAGCAGGCGCTAAATCAAGTATTTCTCAAGACTAACAGGATAACATCACAAAACTCCATGAAATGAGAAAATATGTAGCAATTATAGTGTTACTTGAACTGATGAAGTTACCAGTATCTGATGTTCTTATTAAATTAAAAATAAGAACACAATATTAGCTAAGAAAATAACACTTACTTATGTGATATTTTAAACTGGCAATGGTGATGAAATTGCTAGTTTAAAAATAAATTCTAAGAAACTATACTAATTATCACAAATTTGCCATCCCATGGTGTTGCGGTGGGATGGCTTGAGGGCTCCAGTGACCCTAAGATCTAGACTGAAGAGGAGACTTGTTCTCCTTGCAGGTATAGCCAGGCCGGACAGGTCTTGAGGAGAGTAAACAGGCTAAACTAGCACCCAGGTTCTATAGGTTGGGGGTTGAGCTGGAAGACGACAATCCATTCTTGCAATAACTATCATGCTACGAAAACTAACACAAGAGAAAGTTTTGCACAGCTGAAAGAAGTGATGCAAACAAGATTACGGGCACAATAACGATCAAACTTGAAGGGAAAAGAAAATGAGAGTGTGGACTGATATGCGATACCAGCAGCAGACAATGGGGAAATCACTTATGAATGTCTTATGTGTCAACTATGACATGAAGAGGATATAATAGACAACAAATATAATACTACAGGGCATTACAGAATAAAAACAGACAAACTAAAGGTGAACCTCAAAAATAACAGTGGCAGTGACAAACACTATTTATGAAGCATAAAAGCCTGTTCTAGAAATCTCTTCTTTTTCTGATGCTGTGAGGCAAAACAGGATTAATGGAAGAAACAGAACTGGAGCATTAAAGAATGACTTCTGATGAAATAAAAAAGAGTCAGATATTGTTTACATTGGGAAAGAAAAACAAAATCAAATGAACCAGTTATAAAATAATGATAACAGAGTTGATGTTTCACCTGTTGGTGATTGTACTTTTATCAAACTATCCCACTTGGTTTTTTTTTTTTTTTGACCAACCATTAATAATAAAATCTACTGATATCCACACACAGAAGATAATTTCTCTTACCAGTTGTCGAACCCACAATACCATTGTTGTGGTCCACAGCCTCCAAAAACTGACCGATGACCAGAGGGACACTCTGGATACGCTTAACCTCTTCTTGAGCGTGCAAATATTCCTTTTTCAAGTTCTTCTGTTCATCTTTGATATAAGCCTCCTGAACTTCCAAAAATTCGAGTTGCTTTTGGAGTTTCTAAGGAGAGCAAATTGATAATTTCGTTTCAAGTAAATTCAGTTTATTTGTCACAAAACATCTGTTTGCTATTGATATATATTAACAAGTAAACTACAATGGATACAAAGCAAAAGGTCATCCACGCAGAAGGTAGACAACAGAAACTGAGAAAAATACTATCTATGAAGTGCACATAAAAGCCTGTTCTAGAAATCTCTTCTTATCCTGACCCTGTGATGTAAAACAGGATTAGGGAAAATACTTACTTACTTAATCCCGTCATGCCTAGTGACACATGGGGCTTCAGAAAGGACTTTCCATGCTTTCCTGTCCTGCAACCTTCAGCGCAGAGCCCCACGTCAGAGATGCGGTGTCCAGTTCCTCTTCCATCATGCGCCTCCATGTTGTCCGTGGTCTGCCTTTCTTTCTATTTCCTTCTGGTGTCCAAGTGAGGGCTACCCTTGCAGGCATTTCTTGTCTCATTCTCATAACATGTCCGAGCCATTTCCATCTTCTCTTTTTCAGTATGTCATTCATTGCCTCTTGTCTTGTATCTTGGAGTAGTTGGTTATTGGATATTTTTACTGGCCAAAAGATTCCCAAGATTCTGCGAAGACAAGAGTGGTGGAAAACTGACAGCCTGCTAGTATCTCCTTTGGTCATCCTCCAACACTCCGATCCGTAGAGCAAAACTGGCAAAACAATGCTTTTATAGAGTTTAAGCTTTGTGGTCCTATTGTAGATTTTGGACTTCCATACCGGTTTCATTCTGGCAAAAGCGGTTCTGGCCTTACTTAGACGTGATTTTATATCTTCCTCTGTGCCACCATATAGTGTCAGTACGCTACCAAGATATGTAAACTGATCAACCCTTTCCAGTGTTTCATTTTCTAACATTACTGGTTGTTGGATTTCACTGTTTGTCATAATTTTTGTTTTTCCTGTGTTTGTTTTGAGGCCTACTGTCTTTGCCGTGCTGTGAAGTATTGTACTTTTCTCTTGTATATGTTCATATTTGTGTGACACCAGGGCTATATCATCTGCAAAGTCCAGATCCTCAAGCATATCGAAAGGGGTCCATCTTATTCCTCTTGGTGCTTGTTGTTTTATGGCATTTTTTAGCACCCAGTCAATTGTAATACTAAACAAAAGAGAGGACATTACGCATCCCTGCCGTACACCAGATTTTACTGGGAATGTTTTGTTGGAATTCTTTAGGTTGCAGGAGAAATCTTTATAGAAGAGGGCTATGATGTTGACAAGCTTCTGCGGTACGCCGTATTGTCTTAGTATCTTCCATAGGCTGTCTCTGTGGACGCTGTCGAATGCCTTTTCAAAATCTATGAAGTTGATGTATATAGTCCTTTGCCACTCGCTACATTGTTCTAAAATGTTACGCAGGGTAAATATATGTTCATTTGTTCCTCTTCCTTTCCTAAATCCTGCTTGCTCCATTCGTAGACACTTATCTATTGCTTCTTGTATTCGCATTATGATAATTTTGCAGAATATCTTACTTGGGATTGAAAGCAACGTGATTCCTCTCCAGTTATTGCAATCTGTTAGATCTCCTTTCTTGGGGATTTTCACTACAGTATCCTTAGGCAATTCTTCTTTCTCTCAGATATCTGCAAACAGTGGCTCTAATATGTTTGCAGCTAAGATGGGATCGATCTTGAAAAGCTCTGGTCATTTCATCATTTCCGGTGCTTTGTTGTTTCTCAGGGATCCAATAGCTTTTACTATTTCTTGCTTTTCTGGCAATTTGAGGTTGATATCAATATCCTGTGCGGTCGGTGGAATATCCGGTGGATGTTCAGGATCAGGTCTGTTTAGCACATCTTCAAAGTGGGATGTCCATCTCATATCCTGCTCCTGCTCTGTTGTCAACAATTAGGGAAAATAAGAAGTAAATAAATCAAAATGTTAGTAGTTTTGTTCTGCCTCAACATTTCTCATTATGTGATCTGTATAGTATATTACATATGCTACAAATACGAAAGAGAAAATTGAGATATCTTGGACATATAAAAAGACATGAAGGGCTGGAGAAGACCATCATGGAAGGTGGCATACCGGCAAAGAGAAGAAGATTAAGACCACGAAGAAGATGGATTCAGGGTGTAACTGATGGTTTGAACATGACGGCTGCAGAGGCAAGACAACTGGCATATGAGAGAGAGAAATTCAGGAGGACTGTTGGGGTGGCAAAGTTCTGTTCAGGACAAGCTATTTGATGATGATGATAGTATATTAAATCAATATGGAGCAAAGGATACAACATTGTATTACTCCAATTTGCACCACAAACGATGCTGATGTTTTGTAGGATAAAAAAAGTATGTAGAATGTTACAAGGAAAGAAAATACAACCCAAACATAATTCTAAACTTTCCCTAATATCATACTAAAGATACAAACTTGCCTTGTATTTAACATAAAGATCCTCAACGTCAGGATTCATTGGATCACCTGACCCTCCAGCCATTCCTGTTCCAGGCCGGGATTCTGGGATATTTGAGTCATCCTGAATAATATGAATTATCAATAAGTAATCATTTATTAGAACTATTACATTCAAACATATTTTTTTTTAAACATGTTGGACAGGTATATGAAGCTCTCAAGGAAACATAAACATCAAAGAATTATTAGACAGGTATGTGAGTCTCTCAGGTAACATATACAACAAACACATACTAGACAGGAGTGTGAGTCTCTCAGGTAACATATACAACAAACACATACTAGACAGGAGTGTGAAGCTCTCAGGTAGCATATACAACAAACAAATACTAGACAGGTGTGTGAATCTCTCAATGAAACATATACAACAAACAAATACTAGACAGGAGTGTGAAGCTCTCAGGTAGCATATACAACAAACACATACTAGACAGGAGTGTGAAGCTCTCAGGTAGCATATACAACAAACAAATACTAGACAGGAGTGTGAAGTTCTCAGGTAACATATACATCAAACAAATGTTAGACAGGTATTCTACCTGCTTATGATTATCCATGAGAAGTTTATTAGTATATCTTCTCTCTCTACCACATAGACAACACTGGCCTGACTAAACTTAACCTAAATCTCGCAAATGTTCCAGTGCCTGAGACTCACATATATCACATAATTGAGTGTGTACTACATTAATAATATTAGCTCTGTTCCTACTTCAGTCAGTTTGAGTAGGGGTATTATTTGCAGGAAAGTCAACACGATCATTATCCTGTACTAAAGCGTAAACAGTTAAGTCAGGGTCTTGAGATGTCCACCTATTCTGCATGCAGACTTCCAGACTCAATTCTATGAAGCATATTCATGGAGTCTGATATGATCGCAAGGGTGGTCTGTTGTTCTGGTACCCATGAGTGAGCACTGGAGGCAGCAGTGATCTTCATAGTCATGCTCAATGTTGTTTTGAAGGCCCCAGTACTGATTGTGTTCCCATTTCTTGGTGCTGAATACGCACACACTGATGTGGGGTTTCATGTCTAACAGACATCAGTGTAAATAATCAAATACTCTTGAGTGCTCCACAAATGCCACAATCTCTGCCTCGACAACGGCCCACTCCTTATAGCAACGTCCAAAAGTTTCACTTCTATCAATGTCTTTGTTACACTTGCTGGCAACTGGAATAGGTACATGCGAGTGTTAAACCAGAAACTGAAAAAGCATTAGCATATAAAATAATAAATGTTAGACAAGGTGACAGAGTAATGCAACCTCATCTTACTCCCTGCCTTATGGCTCCCTTATTATATAAAACTAATCAGTGTTATCGCATGTTCTTACGGCCGTAATTTGATCACTATATAGTTCTTTTATAATTTATATGAAATGTAATGACATGATGCCATTTCTTTCATTATTTCGGTTTCCCAAAATTATGTGGGAATATCGAGAAGAGAGAAATCCAACCGCATATGTAATTGTTAGCCCCCTACTCTAAGTCTTCTTTAATCTTAATGTCACTATCTATGTTTATAAGTGTGTGCAAAATGTACTAGCCTGTCTGATCGGTTATACAGTTGACTGGAAAGTTATTGCTAGCAGTCTTCTTAACGATCTAAATGAAACGGAGAGCCGGCTCATATATGTCGAAAGTAAATCAAAAACATGGGTGACGATGCAAATTGGAAGCTTTAAAAGATAAAAAAATAACGCGTTACACATTTGGTAAGAATATAAAAAAGCTATTACATTATAATTAAGTGTATCTTTTAAGTAGCAAACTATTTGTTATAACATAGACATATATATATCATAATGATGAACTATTTTTCAAGCATACCTTTTGTTCATTTGATACCAAACCTATTTCGTCCATTTTGTTGATGGACATTAAAATGCAACAAGAACTTCCTCGGAATAATAATAAAAAACTAGCTATTTTATAAATATATAGTTGCTTATAAAAATATTATTTGGTTTTATATTAACAAATATTTTACAGTAAATATTGTTTTAGCCATAAATATGAAGCTACAATAATTGTATTTATTGTTTGTTCCGATATGATAAATATTATTTTTAACCTTAACTACTAAGACAGTTTACAAATGGCGGTCACCGTGATTCAAATGCACATAAAGAATTAACTATGTCATATGATTTTTGATAATATGTCGTATTGCAGTTCACCAGTTTCGTCGTCAGGCTATTATAAGCTACCTCCAATAGTTACTACTGAAGAAGACAAGCAATTTCTGAGATATGTTATCAATTTTATCGACACCGAATTAAGTTCAGCGAATCAACAGGACCGCGAGCAACGTTATCTGGTTTATAAAGCCGCATTTAACAAGGTACCGTTGTATAATAACATTATATTGCTAATATAAAACGGGGTCAAATGCGCAGTTATAGGGACAACGTCGCGCCAGGCTTAGTGAGCTGACACTATTCAAAATCCTACCCCACCTCCACGTGCTGACCCTGGAAACAGACAGAGGATCCTGTCTTGCTAAGCGAGTAAGGATCGAAGGAAAGCTATGGGTAGTGGTAGTAGTGCAAGCACAGAAACGTTACACATGTCCGAATTCCAGAGGAAAATGCACGCATCTCCTGTCCGATGTCTGAGCAAATGTAAAGCAAACGTAGGAACCAAAAATGCATGAGTCCTCTGTGAACAAATACCAACTTCTCTGGAGTCAAAATTTTTCATGCACCCCACTAAAATTGCCAGCTGTGTGGCAAAAATCCATGAGTACGAGTTAACGGTCGCACCACAATTGCCAGCTCTCGGCAAGTGTCTCTGAGAACACTAACGTATCGTGACGACACAAGGGAAGATTGCAGTAAACTCTGTATTGGAGGCCAAGCACAGATACATTTATTGAGTAAGGTTGGCAGAGCGCAAATCCTAAAGTTGCATTCTAGTACCTAGCGAAACTGCCCTCCCTGGGACAACCGGGCAAGGTACTGTCTGACATCCCGGAAGAACTGGGGTGGATGATGTTGACGAGCGCAAAATTTCAGTTGTGTTGAAAGCACCGAAAGAAATGACCCTCTAAAACATCTGTGCGCAGCCCCAGTCCAGTGTTTCCCAGGGACATGGAAAATGCATAGTAGACATTGCAAATTGCCGACACGCACCTCAAAACGGCTGAAAATACTCCTATTCAGGAATAAATTCACAGTGGATAGAAAAATCAGGCAGATAATGCAAAAGGCTTGACTGGTACAAACCCAAGCTAGATGAAGGCAATATTTTTTGGACCCTGATCATCCTACACAGAGTAAGATGACGTCTAAATGCTATGCTCAAATTATATAAAGGCTGAATAAATGGCAAAAAAATGATCATTGTGTGACGAGCACATGTGTCTCCAATGACTGAGAATGTTCCTAACCTGGAACAACCTCATATAGTCGGAAAGAGCACATATTGTAGACATACTCTTAGGTGAAGATCATAAAGCCCAATTATACTGCAAAAATGATCGTTAAATAGCAATGAATACAAGAAAAGTGACCGTTCCAATGACTAGCCCTAGAAGGGTTGAGAATACTCCTAAACCGGAATGATCTCACAGAGTTAGCAAAGTAATAAATGCTCTTTGGCGTAGATCTAAGCCCAAATATATGACATTAAAAGATCATTAAAGGGTATTTATCATATGATGCGTATGGAACGACCTCACCAAAGGCAGGAAATCCGATAGAGAAGTTGCACTTCACTAATTAACACTGGCCGTAAAAGTACTGATGGTACGAGGACTCAGGCAAGTGTTTTGTGGACAACAAGTCTCCTGTAACGATCACACTTTAAGGATTTAATCTTCAAGTATCTCTGAAGGCAAAGGCTGACTGCATGGTGAGGGACACCGGCAAAATGGTAAGTAGGCCTCACGCAAAACTCAGAAGCGCAATACCAGGCGTCGTGACTTCCGCCTGAATTGACAGTGGGCATTCACAGAAGAAGAAGCTAATATAAAACAAACTTTCATGTTTTATTGTAACATTTTAAAATTTACTATTTGATGTGAGGTATCCTCATGGGTGTAACTGGTCAGTGTTTGGTTTTTTGTTGTTGTTGATTTGGCTATAGTGATTAAAAATATATAATTAATCTTCTCAGCTTTTTTTTTTTTTCTTTCGTCCGCTTTCAACTCAGACGAGTTTCATCTCTGAAACTGATTTTTGCGTGAAAATCTGTTTTTCCAATTTCTTACAATGGCAGCAGCGTGCACATTGTAAATTACTTTACACTGGCAGCCGTGTGCTCAATGTACTCGTAATTAGTATTCCTCGCCATACAGGCAGATTTTCTCCGACTTCAGAGGTACTCACGTTATCGTCCTGAGTAAGACCAGGGACTCGAACAAATGCCGGACAGTAGGTTCGAACCCGAGCTATGAGGCGTCTCACAGCTAGCAGGCCGAGCTACTATCAACTACTCTAGGCAGTCCCCCTCAGCTTTTATGACTATTGTATTCTTTGTGCACTTACTGATGCACTAAATTATTAAAATTGTGTTTTGCTTTTACCTGTCACTATGTTTCATCTTCTGACAGGTAATAGAACATGTTACCGTATACAAACCTGTACTTACAAGCATCCAGAAAGAGTATGATGACACCATTGCAGCTATTAAAAATGCTCAACAAGAGGATGCTTTCTTGCAAGGAAAACTTAGGACAATGGCATCTGAACCATCAACTCTCAATAATTACAGCAGACGAATAGACGAGTTGGAAGAAAGGTGCAACTTTTTATAGTTAAATTCTCTGAATTAAAACTGTTTAATACATTTCTTAACCCTTCCCATACCTTGAATGTTATTGAGTTATGACCACAATTGCTTTAAAATACCATAACTTTCATCACACAAACATTTGTGTTTACATTGTTTGCAGTAGGTATCACATTAATATATAAAATTAAATATACTATTTAGTTAAATATATTTGTTTTAATATTTATAGCCATGATAAGAAACTTGGAAGGTTTAGTACAAAGAGAAAGTCAGTGATCTATGTTCATTGGCTTTCACACGTTAAGGTAAAGTTCTTATTGTGATTATCTTCAACAGAGTTGCTTTTATAAAAAAAAGTAATGCAAGACTTCAGAAAGAACTTTGTGACATTCAAGCTGCCAAAGAAGAAAGACAAAAGAGACAACAAACAGTAGAGACTCCAACCCGACAATTAAAAAGAGACACAAGGTCAATTCCAGGTAAGATTCCACAATTATGAGTGTGCTAGCATTAAATGCATGGTTTCATTTTCTCACAGTACAAATGATACTGATTATTTGATAGAACAAGAGGAAGACCAGATTTTTGTAGGGGGAACTTTCCAGCCAAATTTTTATTTTTTATTTATTTTTAACCGCAGGATTCTTTTACATGCTTAATTGGAACACAGGACCTTTGTTTATTTGTCTATCTCAGATAGGACTAGGAAGTTAATCTCATCTACATTGAGATCAGGGATCCATGAAATATTTTTCTATTGTTTCACATAGTAAGTAAACCAAGTACTTGTGGAGCATGCAGCAAGCACAGTACTTCTATGCCATAGAGGAGACCCCTTCCACTATGCTGTCAGTAACTACTAATTTTTCCCTCCTAATGAGTTACAGCTAAAGACATATTATTTTTATTGGGCCATACCCAGAAGGGCCACAACAGGTGGATCCAGTACAGGTCAGCGTGTAAACTCTTAGAGTTGTCATTTTTTAGAAGGATAGCTGCTCTGAGTTTTTTTTAAATGGGTTTGATTGTGGCATTTGGCGATTTTTGAAGACTATCACACTTTTGCCATGATCAAGTGAACACTACATTTTGATCTTAGCCAAAGGGCATAGAAATAAATAAAGATATATTTGGTTATTTTATGAAGATATACCATATCCATCTTCTCATTCTTTAATTATCAGCTCTGCTGACTATGTGTCTACAAATCTGTATTAGCTATTGCTTCTGGATTCCTGATCCAAATCAGACAAAAACATCGGTTTGGTGAAGGTCTGCATTTCAAAATGTGATACTTTTTATTGCCGGAAATGTTTACAAGCTACCCAGTATTGTAAATTTTACAGTTAGTTTAAACACAATGACTGTTTTATAGCTGCTACTGCCTAGACAGTAAAAGCTACAAATTGTGAAACTATATGCAGCATTGCTAGATAGTAGCAGTTATGTATCTGCAATTGTTTTCAATTTATCTATGATGTGTTTTATATAGGAACATCGCCTGTGTGGTGCCCGGGCCCACAAGGGAAGCAAAGAATAGTACCACTGTGACCTACAATGCATGTCGTAAGAGGTGACTAATGTAGGCACTAGGGATGCTATCCTAGTAAGTAAAAAGCAGTGCAGAAATAGGATGTGCTGGCCTACTTGTAGGCGCATAACTGGCACAATGTACAATCGCTCTTAGGCTCAGATCACATACAAATCACACAGAGTGGTTGACAGGTGGTTGATATGGAGCATTTGAAGAAGAAGAAGTATACAAACATCATCTTGTATCATATATTGTTCTTGTATCCTTTGCTTGATATAGGACTTTGGGTCAAAACATCTATGTAACTCGTCATTCTTTTGTGCTTTGTAAAACTACTTTACTTTGTGTCCCTGGGTTATGCTTTTCTATGTAGACTTTACTCTGTGTTCATTCATGTACGTTCAACTGTTATGCATGTCTGTGTAGGTCTAACTCTGATGGTCATTCATGAATGTTCAACTTTCATACATGTCTATGGTCTACGATACTAAAAATAAACTGGCAGGACAAAATTCCAGACAGCGAAGTCCTCACAAGAGCAAAGATCCCAAGCATCAACACCCTGTTGCAGAAGGTCCAACTGAGATGGGTCGGTCACGTTGCTCGAATGCCTGATAAACGCATCCCAAAACAGTTGATGTATGGCGAGCTTGAAGGGGCAGACGTTTAGCAGGTGGACAGAAAAACGCTTTAAAGACACTCTTAAAGTGTCTCTGAAATGCTTCGATATAGACAATACGTGCTTTGAATCCCTTGCAAGATCGCCAAATGTGGCGCTGTAACAACAAAAGAGGAACCTGAATAGCTGAGAATCATCGTATTGTTGAGTCACAGAGAAAACGAGCAGCGAAAAGACAGAGCACACAACACGCACATGTCTAACCTTGATCATGTATGCCCCACCTGTGGTCGGGATTCTGTTCTAGGATTGGACTCTACAGTCACATCCGCACACACCAGAGAGGTGCAACAGTACACGTCTGAGATTGTTGTCATCATGCTATGCGATGGACGGCTATTATTATGGTCTAATTCTGACATTAGTTGATGTAGGTTCAACTTTTATACATGTCTATGTAAGTTTAACTGTGGTGTTCATTCATGTATGTTCAACTGTTATGGCATGTCTGTGTAGGTCTAACTCTGATGGTCATTTATGTAAATTAAACTTTTATACATGTCTATGTAAGTTTAACTGTGGTGTTCAATCATGCATGTTCAACTGTTATGACATGTCTGTGTAGGTCTAACACTTGAAAAAACAACTGATATGAAAGTCCTACAAAAGAAATATGAAACTTTGGACAGACAAGTGAAGGAAATAAATAACAGTTTAAAAACACGATACCTACCCAAGGTCCATAATGTGAAGCTTAAAGAAACACTGGATGAGAAGGTTGCTTACAGGGATCACCTTTTGTGGCAGAGTCAGGTCAGGGTCATTATTTGTGGCAAGTTTTTATATATTGTCCTAGACAGCATTTGATTGTGTGTGTGTATGAGTTGATGTGTGTTTGTGTGGGAGGCATATAATACTCTGAAATATATTTTAATATGTGTGAAAGTTGTGATCTAATTGTGCAAATCAATATGTTATGTGGGCCTCTGTGATAAAATTGTCATTCTATTTGCCTTGCTTTCTAAAAGTTGTAGGTTCAAATCTGTGGATGTTATTTGGTTCAGTATTGCATTTTTTCGTGAGAATCCTAGGATTATTGCTGGAACTATGGAGTTTGTTCTTTGTACAATGCTCTTGCCAGGTGGCATGCCATTTCTGTGGGGAGGGACAGAACCAACAGGAAAACCCACTGCAATGTTGTCAAATCATTTTAAAAAAAAATTATAATGAGAGTGGGACATATTTTTTTCAAAAATAGATATGCCATTTTAAGACTTTCTGTCTTTGAATATGCACAGTTTTGAGTTTGTAAGAACTGAATAAATGGACATTTCAACCAAAAGGTCTTTATCAAGCAAAGGATCCATGATAAATGTAATTTTTTTTAAATAAGCACAGTAGGAACAACACTATTCAGTAAAGTAATGATGCTGTCCTGGGTATATGGATGTTCATGGCAACGAAATCATGCTTGCATCGATTGTCAGTGAGTTTAGGATGAATTAGGAGGATATTCTTCTGTCTCTTGGCAACCTGCTGTTGGATGAGGACACTAAAATTGATGCTGAACCAAACTAGCGATTTAATTGGAATTACACATGGTACAAGTAGAGCTGAATGCTTGAGGAACAGAGAGAGGAGTCTGTGTAGCAAGCGAGCCGCAGGAGCCATCAGTATGCATGCCCTTGGACATCAGTTTGGGTAGACTGAGAACCTATGTGTCTACCCGAAGTGCTGCTACATCAGTTCAGTAACCAATAACCAAAAACCTGTTCTTGATAAAATGGTAACAGAAACCACTGGAGTCAATAAAAAACATCTCACTGGAGTCAACAGAAAACATCTCACTGGAGTCAATAGAAAACATCTCACTGGAGTCAATAGAAAACATCTCACTGGAGTCAATAGAAAACATCTCACTGGAGTCAATAGAAAACATCTCACTGGAGTCAATAGAAAACATCTCACTGGAGTCAATAGAAAACATCTGAAATGAAAATATTGACATATTGTTGTACTCTTCGTTTACTGTAATGCTGATTTTGTCTGGATTAATCTATTCTATATAATTTTTTAATGCATCTCTCAGAAAATATATGGATGTAGCAAAAACATATCTCTTCTTCTTCTAACGCTCCATATCGACCACTTGTTAAACCACTTCCGGTCAAGATGGCGCGGCAAGCTGGTTGTGCATTTCTGCCGGCCTCTAACCGAAGTCGATTTTCAGTTTTCTTTGGATGGAATTTGTGTATTCTAGCCTGAATGTGATAGTCTAGTGCACCGTGTGACCCATCTAAGGAATTCTGAAGCCACTGGGACAGGCCTAGCAAGCCGACAGTGGTATAATCTAATTTGTGCTCGTAGAATTATGAAGAGATTTCGAAAAACGGTAAGCAGGGACACAGTGGGGAAACCAAGAAATAACATCAAGATATGCACTATTAATATCTGTGGAGCACGAGGAAAATTTCAAGACATCGTAGAACAAATGGAAAAACGTAAAATAGCAATATTAGGACTAGCAGACACACGCACCAAAGGACAAGGCTGCAAGAAGTTACATCTAGATTACACATACGCATACTCAGGTGATAATCATCTACTAAATCAAGTAAAAGATTTCACATACCTGGGGAGCATTTTTCAGCAAATGGAAGAATAACTAATGAAATTCAACACAGATGCAACAAAGCAAATCAAATGATAGGGCAAATGGCGCCAATTTTAAGATGCAAACACGTCACCATGAACACAAAAAGAGCAATGTTCAACACAATCTTTCTCCCCACATTATGTTACCAGTGCCAAACCTGGACACTGACAACAAACGATAGAAGAAAACTAGTCACAACAGAGATGAAGTGTCTACGCAGAATGCTGGGTGTAACAAGAAGAGACCGGTTGAGAAATGAAGACATCAGGAAAAAGTGGGTACAACATCAGTACTAGACTTCATCAAGAAACAACAAATTAAATGGTTCGGTCACGTAAGCAGATTACCATCAGACAGTGCACCCCAAAGAGCAATGCTGCTCCGATACAATGGGTACAAAGCAAAAGGCCGGCCACGCAAAAGATGGACCTCAGAGATAACAGAGGCGACGAAAGAGACTATCTACGAAGCGCATACTAGGGCCTGTTTTAGAAATCTCTTCCTGACCTGACGCTGTGAGGCATACAGGATTCGAGAAAGAAGAAGAGAAACCACTCTTTATGATTTGTATGTGATCTGAGCCTAAGAGCGATTGTATGTTGTGCCAGTTGTGAGCTTATAAGTAGGTCAGCACATCCAATTTCTGAGAAGCTTTTTATTTTCTAGGGCAGCTTCCCTAGGCCCCTTCCTCAGTAGCCTCTTAAAACATGCCTTGTAGGTCACAGTGTTAATATTCTTTGCTTCCCTAGCGAGCCTGGCAACATCCGGGTAGTAATATCACATGGCAAAAAAACAGTAGCATATTGGCATTACACTAACATATTGATATGACGGTAACATATGGACATGAGATATTGTTATAATTTTGAGCTCCATATAGTTTGATAACTCTTTATAAGCCAAGCAACTGTTTACAGGTGTACAAAGCTAGAGTGCAGAAACTAAAGATAGCCCTGGAGGCAGCACATGCCTATAACAATGTGAAGCCACCGCATCAGACTGTGGGAGATGCTGTTACTTTAGCCTTCCAACTTTCCTCTGGAATGTGGGTAACTGAAACAGGTTAATTTGTGTGTACGCATTGAATGTTTGTTTATCTGTAGCTTTTGATATCACATTATCTGTTTGTTACGTGTTTATTATGTGTTTGTTATGACATGCTGTGCAGTGAAATTAATTATTTTATGACACAGTATGCAGTAGTTATTGGTTACTGAGCTGACATCATAGCACTCTGAACAGACCAGTGATCAGTCTCCGCCAGCAGATGTTAAAGAGTATGCAAACTGAGTATTAAAAGTTAAGTTAATTGCATATCCTTTACAGGACTTTGCGAATCAACCCCAGATTTTTAACGCTGTTTGTGGTTTTTCTAGGCATTATTACGTTCAGTAGTTTGCCACTGCTTTCTGAACGGGTGGTGCCATCGTCCTTTTGTAAAAGTTGTCCTCGTGTAAGTGTTTTGATTGGGGATCTTGTGTAGGTGTTTTGGTTGGAGAACTTGTATAAGTGTTTTGGTTGGAGAACTTGTATTAATGTTTTAATTGGAGAACTCGTGTAAGTGTTTTGATTGGGGATCTTGTGTAGGTGTTTTGATTGGAGAACTTGTATAAGTGTTTTGGGTTGGAGAACTTGTATAAGTGTTCTTGATTGAAGAACTTGTATTAATGTTTTAGTTGGAGAACTCGTGTAAGTGTTTTGATTGGCTTCCCCTTTTTCTGAAGCTCAGACTTTATCATATTTGTTTATTTATAGTGCTAGATGTCATTTTTCATACTTGTCGAGTGATCCACTATCCCTTGCCAACAGGTCAGCCATTTTAATTTCCTATTATGCCACCATGATCTGAGATTCATTTCCATAGAGTTTTTATTTTGTTACCGACTGTTTATGAAAATATATTATTCTGTTGTGAACTTTGAACTCAACTATCCTGTTCACACTTGCAGAAAAAGCTGAAGGGGAACAGACTGAAGCTTCTCAAGCAATAGCACTTGATGATGATGATCCTGAGATGGAGCAAGAAGCTGAGATGATGCTGGACTACATAGAAAAGTTTAATGAACTTTTTGAAGATGGGCTCTATGAGGAGGCTGCAGTTCATGCTGCTAACAGCCCCAAAGGAATCTTACGTACACAAGCAACGCTTGCAAAATTCCGAGGTAAACTGCAGACACAGTTTCTAATTTTTATTTATACAGTAAATGTAAAGAACTAATTTCCATACTATGTAGTATATATTATTGTTAGGCTCAGATTAGTCTGTGGCAAGTGATACACACTGAGTGTTGTGTTTAACGTCATGCTGACCTCATTTGTTTCCTAGCATTTCTCAGGTATTAGTCTGTGATCAATGACACGCAATGAGAGATCCACCTTTTGCGTAGATAGCCTTTTGCTTTGTATTTGCTGTATTGTTGTTGCATTGCCCTTTGAGGCACAGTATCTGCGTATGTGGCCGAACCATTTAATTTGTTGTTTCTTGATGAAGTTTAGTACTGATGTTATACCCACTTTTTTTCCAGATGTGTACACCTATAAGCCAATCTCTTCTTGATATTCCTGACATTCTGCGTAGACACTTTACCTCTGTTGTGACTAATTTTTGTTCTATAAAAATAATTGATGTGCTACAATAACCTCCAAATATATTTCTTATTTGGCTGTACACATTTTAATATATTGCCTTCTTGTAGATGTCTCGCTTGAAAACCATTTTGTAATGTTGCACAGATGTCCAGGTAAAACACCAGGGAAGATCACCACTTCTTGCCTTCTTGTAGATGTCTCGCTTGAAAACCATTTTGTAATGTTGCACAGATGTCCAGGTAAAACACCAGGGAAGATCACCACTTCTTGCCTTCTTGTAGATGTCTCGCTTGAAAACCATTTTGTAATGTTGCACAGATGTCCAGGTAAAACACCAGGGAAGATCACCACTTCTTGCCTTCTTGTAGATGTCTCGCTTGAAAACCATTTTGTAATGTTGCACAGATGTCCAGGTAAAACACCAGGGAAGATCACCTCTTCTTGCCTTCTGTGATATCATGATGTCATCTGTGAAAGCTGCAGGCAGTAAACCTAATGAGGCCTTATCTAGAGATTGTGTGGCCGCAAGTCTAAAAGAGAACTGTCCAAATCTAGTCTACCATTGGCTTTCACAAGACAGGTAACAGTAATTTACATCATGTTTATTTTAGTTTTTTTTGGTTTTTTTGGGAAGGGGAAATAGTATGTCTTGTCATATACTGTTTCTTGTTTTAGTGGATTTTCTTTCTTTTGTTAGGTATATTTTGTCATGGCCCCTGCAAAATAAGTCTGACTAGCTTAGATGGGAAACTCAAAATTCTTGTTTAATGGGGGCTGATTTTTTAAACTGTTTGATAGAACACCGTAAAGTTTTTTGCAATTTTACACAATTCTACGAGTCCCTGGTTTTTTGTTGATGAAAAGGTGTTGATAATACTGATATTCCTTAGCTTTAAACTTAATTTGTAACAGAATATAACCTTGTTCTACCATGTTGTGTTGTTTTTAAAATGAATTCGTCTTTATCTAGTAATACTGGAATGCGAGGTCACGGGACAGTTGTGGTCCTATTTCCTAGAATTTTTCCTGAGCTCAGCGCCTTATGTTATCGGAAGCCACACATTTTGTCTAGTACTTCTGTGTTTCTTCCCTATAGAATATTTCCATCTTATAATTAATCTGTCTTAGACAGTTTTCATTGTCACATTTTAGTCTAAATTTGGATTAAAGTGTTTTTGTTTCTATCCTACATGTCGTAGGGGGCAAACTGGTGTAACATACTCACATTCTCTGTGCAAATCAAACAGATGACAAAGAGTGGTTAACTTGGTTGATAAGAACAAATGCAAACAAACAAAAAACAACAATAACACACTCTACTTAATATATTATCCGACTGATTGCCATCAAGCTTTTTTTTAACTTTGTCATTCCATTTGTTTTGTGCCATGCATTTTTTAAAAACTGTCTTTTTCACATAATTTATTGCTGTTCAAGAGTCGTCTTTCTAGCAATATTAAAAATATCATCATCAAGTAGCTTGTCCTTTCCAGAACTTGGCTCCCATGACAGCAGTCCTGCAAAACTCTCTATTCTGTGCTGAATGACCAGCGTCAGCAATTTCCAGATTGGCAATGACATCTTGCACCCATCGTCTTCTATGTCTTCCTCTCATTCTTTTTCCAGGTACCATTCTCTCTAAAATATATATTAACCCAACGAGACTGCAGAGTCGATATATCGGTTCAGAGTAATGTTCATGATGTCGCAGAACCGATATATCGGCTTTTGAATGTCTGTTCACGGAAACGAATGTATCTTCAAAACCCCTTTACTGAAGTTAAAAAAATCTTCAGAAATGGAAAGTACATATATGTAGGTGTATTACTATCTCCATTTAACAAAGATTTGAAAGAGGGAAAGCAGTGTATTATTGTGTTCAAGTCAAGACTTTTTTAAAACGTTAATGATTCCGACGATGTTTATATTGTAATCTTGAGTACTGTTAGATCAAATTATAACTTGTGATAGTAATGAAGAATGCAGTTTCGATAGTTGTAAGTCTAATGTAATAATTGCATCTAAAGAATGGGCGTTCCACATTCCATTTATTGACATGTCTGCACTAAAAGTGAATATTATAAAAACTACTGCACCTAATTAGATAAAACTTATAGAGTATGTTCACACATGGATTATCATCATTTAACTGCTACTTCTAGAAACATCTATGAACATTAAGATGTAATACAAACCCGAGAGTAAAAATATTTTAAATGATTTTTTGTTTTTTCAAAATAGTTATACTACAATAATCTAATTTTCTCAAATGTATATCTCTCTCTCTTTAGCCTGTTACGCCCTGGCGTTTAGGGCAGCAACAAACGTACACCATTCTTCCCTGTTCATGGCCTTCCTCTGTATTGTGTTCCAGCTATGATTCATTTCCTTCAGCTCTTGCTCTATCGTTCTCCTCCAGGTCGTCTTGGGTCTTCCACGCTTCGCCTACCCTCTGGAGTCCATCTCAGTGCAGTTTCGTGTCGGAGCCAGTCTCCATGCGCATCACATGTCCAATCCATCTCCAGCGTCGTCTTCGGATGATAGTGCCCATATTCTCTTGTTGGCATCGTGCAAGCAATTCTTGATTCGAGATAGTAGTCGGCCAGTACACGCGTAAGATTTTTCGCAGACAAGTAATGTTTGTTGTTGTTTCCGTAACTTTAATTTTTTTAAAGGATGGGATCGTTAGTCCCAAGCCCAACCCCAACCTGGAGGACCAGGAGACCATGCTTCGTCTGTCCCCTCCTCAGTGACCTTTCCGGCTGGGTAACCCTTCCGGGAACATAAGTTCCGCCGTCATAGCTCACTGTATCATTGGAGCACGCAAGCCTCCCCACCACTACAAGGTAATGGCCTCATGGGATGGAAATGTATATCACCTGATGTAAAATATTATTATATTAATATATTTCACATCCAATTGGCAACAATTTAATATATAATATGTCATACTTTAGAGAAACAATACTAGAGTTATAAAGGTTTAAACTAATTGACATTGAATGTTAAATTTGAATCTCAAAATAAATGCGTCCAGAGGTCAAAATAATACAGAGCGAAAGGGTTAAAAATATAGTTGATATATATAAAAAAATATTCTAGTATTCTGATGTTTCCTGCATTTTTATTTTCCAGATTAACCCTATCTTACCAACTTGGGAAAATGATCAGTGAGCATTGCTCATGTCCCATCCCCTGTATGTGTGGTTGCCAAGTAATGGCCCAGAATGTCTTCATTCAACTTAACGTTCATGAGGGTGTCATCTTTGCCATGCTAAAACAGGGCAAAGTTTACAGCACCATACAATATGCCAGACTTTATAACTGCATCACATCTGAGAATGTGAAAGATGTCTTACAACTAAATGTTTGCCAAGATTTGGTGAATCGATTAATGGAAGGTGATCTGTCAGGAGGGATACCATGTAAGATAACTGTGGTGTGACTATTGTTAAGTCAGTAACATTACCTTACGGAACATTGCTCCCGTGACTTCTTCTTTCCTAATTTCTCTGGTTCTGTATTGCCTCACAGCATCAGGATAACAAGAGATTTCTAGACTGGACTTTTGTCTGCGCATCATAAACAGTATTTTTTAACACCTCTGTTATCTCTGAGACCCACCTTTTGCGTGGACAACCTTATTTTGCTTTGTATCCACTGTATCGGAGTAACATTGCTCTTTGACGCAGTGTGTGTTGGTAATCTGCTTATGTGGCAGAACCATTTAATTTGTTGTTTCTTGATGAAGTTCAGTACTGGTGTTGTACCCACTTTTTTTCTTGTCTTCATTCCTAAACCAGTCTCTTCTTGATACTACCAGCATTCTGCGTAGACACTTCATCTGTTTTAACTAGTAAACGTTAATTAGAAGAACAAAATCGACTTATTTCAATCAAATAAGAACTAGATACGCAAATATTTCAGTCATGTAAAAACAAGTTATGTAATTTTTAAAAACCGTTTTCAGCATATGATATTTATTCTTCTTTATAATTACCATAGATTGTTTACTGGTGTTTTCCAAGCATTTTAATTATTGTTGGTGCATTAAAAACTTGTATCTAATTAAAAAATAATTAATGTTAAGGAAACAATTTTTTGATTAATTGAAGAAAAATTAATTGTTGTATTTTGTCACGTAAAATGTTGGTCTTGTGAGCATGTGTGTTGAATATTTGTCTTGTATGTCTCATATGAATAGTTGTACATGTCATATAAGTTATTGCTTTTTGTGAAAACTTGTACATACAAGTCATAGTAATTGTTTCAGATCTGCATGTGACAATTGGCCAGGTACTATTATCTCTAGCTGCCCTCAACAAACCTGAGCTTGCTGTTAATCTTGTACGTACGATGTTGCATCCTGCAACCAGCAACAGTGGTACGTTCTCTGCATATTAACATATAATACTGGTATTATGATCATTTTAAAAATATATAGAAGCAGAGACCTGGTAGTGCTATTATACAGTAGTGAGTGTTGGAAAATGACTCACAACATCATGCACAAGTTGGAGACATTACAAAATAAATGTCTAAGAAGAATCTTGCAAATTTTACTGCCAAATACGATAACAAGTTATCAACTTTTACAATAAACAAACTGCATCATTGGAGACCATCATTAAAAGACAAAAATAGAGATGGATTTCCTTATTATCACTGTCCCTCATCATTCAGGAAAGCCTTACTCTGACTTCTGAGGTACTTGTAATTTATATCCCAAAGTAAAGGATCAGGAAACCTGTAGTCTAACCACATACACATCGCCATCTCCTACCTGTATCATTTCCCACCTTTTTTTTATCATCATCATCTCTTACATGTCTCATCACCTTCTATCTGTATCACAATCTATAGCTTACAAAAATTCTGACTAATAAGCATTAAGAAGTTGTGTACATTTTGAGTTGAACTATCGGACAATGTACACAAAATAGACAATGTCAGAGCAACAACAAGGAGACATAAATATAAAGAAGGCATACCTGTATGGCAGGGGACACGGGCATCACTAGGGGGGTGCGGGCCGCACCGGGTGACACCAACCCCAGTGACGCCACTGGCAGGGGGACACTGATATTGAGGAAAGCTGGCCTTCATACAAAGATCAGTTAGAAACGCTATACCAGGTGCCCTGACTACACCTGAATTCAAAGCAAGCGAACGAAGAAGTCGAAAAAAATGAATTATTTAGACGGTTTATTAACACTTGAGAGCCGCGGTAGCGTAGTTGTTAGTGAACTCGCTTCTCAAGGCTGGTGGTCTGGGTTCAGCTCCCGCAATGAGCGTGGAATTTTTCCCGACCGCGACAGCTCTCAGGTCGACCCAGCCTCAACTGGGTACCAGACATGTTCTGGGAAAGTAAAGGCGGCCGGCGTGATGCTGACCATATCACCCATCGTGTGCCGACGGTCAATGAAAATACAGGCCTAACACTGTATTGACCTATATACCACGAGGTATGAAAGGGTTCTTTTCCTTTTTTCCTTTTTATTAACACTTGTTTTTTTTAACAGTATGTCTTTGTTTTTAACTTTATTTAAAACTTTGCATCACTATTTTTTTGGCCCTATCCGGCAGAGCCGCAATGGGTGGACCGAGTACAGTTGAACCAGGGAGCTCTGAGTGTCTCATCCTTTCAGAGTGAGCTAGCCTGTGCTTTGTTTTAATGTATAAGAATGTGCCTATTAGCTTTATGCTCCCACTCTTGGGCCATGATCAAGTGTTGGACACTACACTTTGATCTTAGCCAACAAGCTTTGTATCACTTGTCCTTTTTTAACACTTTCTCTTTGTAACATATTGACATAAGGGGTCTCTGTGGCTGAGTGGTTAAGCCCTTTGCCTTGCGAGTCGAAGGTCGTGGGTTCGAATCCGGACCGCAGCCTTCTGTTCACGAGTGCAGTTTTTCCAGAGACCCCTAGGATTGTTGCCGGAGCTACGGAGTTCGTGCTCTGTGCAATACTCGGCAGGTGGCGTGCCATTTCTGCGGAGAGGGCCGAGCCATATGGGGTAAAACCCGGTGCAATGAAGTCAATCCTTCGGCTTTAAAACCCTTTTAAAACATATTGACATGCAATTATTAAATTGATTTTTGTTTGTTTTCCCCAGACATCAAATCACAGATTATGTCCCTGCAGAGAATGATATCATTAGACAAGGATACCACACAAGAACAGTGGTTAACTATCATGCAGTTTCTCAGCACTAACGGACATGATGAGATGGTTCTGCAGATACTTTCAATCACAACTGTTCTGGGTGTCATCGCCAAAGCTGTTAGCACTATACAGGAGGATAGGAAGACTGTATTCTTCTCTCTTGAGATTGAGACTTGCAGCGATTCTCACAAAGATGATGATGATGATGGTTCCAGTTGTGAAATGTCTTCCAGGTCGAGAGATACCAACTCGTATGATCTTTTAACAAAATCTAGGGAATCATACTCGTATGATCAATCACCGGAGCAGATGAGTCCTAATGTATCCTTACGCCAAAGTAGTCCCAAGCAATCTATATTGAAGAAAAGATCCAAAAATGGGTCAGCAGTTGGACCAAGTACTTGTGAAATTTCTTCTCGAAATTCTTCTTCTTCGTTTCAGAAGAAAAAAGTCGGTCATGTCAGTGTGATGACGAGTCCACCAGCACAGACAAGTATAAGAGATGATGAAAGTGAGGATGATAGGGTATGTTCCCCAGAGCAGAAGCAACCTGTGTCCAAAGGAGGAGGTGGAATAAGGTTTATGAACAATGACCCTTATACGAGTAACCCAGAATCAGATGAAGAGAGTGACACAGAATAAATAATTGATCAGACATTAGCTTAGTTTAGTCATTAGATCATCATCACCGCATGTCAAACCAGTTAGTCCATAAGGGCTCTGATCTCCTTCTGAATATGTTTCTCAGCGTATAACTAACAACATCATCTCTATGATGGTTGATTATTTTTATTTGGCTTCCAGTATAGTGCTTTTGTTTGTTATATAGGGGGATTAAATCTACTTTAAGCAAAAGCATGCCCTTTTCAAACTAAAAACGAACCTTGTTTTGGTTATATCAGATCGTGTAGGCCAACAAACATGAAAAATAAGTATTAGTCCTTTAGAAGAATACAAGTTTTCATTGATTGATTGATTGGACTATCATCATTGCACTTTGATGAGTAACCATGTGTACTCCGATCTCTTTCTTACACAGGTAGATCTCAGCTGCAGCACATGAAGTCTGTAGCACCGGCAAGGGTCCCCGATTTGAAGATGAAGATATTTTGTACTAATTAAATTTTGAAATCTTTTCTAGTTAAGCCAGGGCAGCAGCTTTCCAGCCTGCTCTTCTCGATTTTGAACTGCCAAGGGTTCTTTTATGTGCTCAAATTGAACATGGTACCTACGTTTTATCGTCTGTCTCGATAGGACTAGGAACTCGATCTCACTTACATTGAGATCAGGGCTCCCTGGAAAAAATATCCTGATGGCTCCACGAGGGAGTGAACTGAGTACCTTTGGCTTCAGAGGCGAGCATCTAGCTTCTACGTCAGAGAGATCCAAGTTTTATATATAATAAAGTGTTCCTATCTAACTACAACACATTTGACTTGGTATTCTTGCAGACTGGTTAGAGTTATAGAATCATCACTATTTCTTGAATTGTTTACATGTCCTCTCTTCCTTATGGAATTCAATATCAGAAATTAATTGATGATCAAATCCAGGGCCATGCGGTATATTTCCTCTGTATGATTCAAGTCTTCTAAATGGCGCCCCTTAAATGCTTTTTCTTTTAAATAGCCTTCAATTTTGATTTTGCCCCTCTTACTGTTCCGCCTGATGCTGCCGCCTCTCTGTATCATAGCATGGCACAACCCTGATCAAATCATTTTACTTTATTGATGATCAAAACACTTCCCTCCAGTGTTGATATCATACCTTTGCATTGAAAACTGAGTTACTTCCCGTTTTGTTTACATTACTTCCCTTTACTGCAGACAAAAACCACTTACATTTAATTATATTAGATCAAGTGACTTCCCTTTGTTGTTGATATATTTCTTCCTTTTTGGTGACGCGTAAATAATAAGAATCAATTATATGAGTACCAGTTACTAACGGGATTCGCTAGTAACGGGTTTAGTTTCGTTTAGTTGACAGATCATCATCACTGCACATCGAAACAATTGTACATAAGTGCTTTGATCTCTTCATGCCCGAGTGGTTACCGGGGCCCAAATTTGGGGTGTAAAGAATAGAACCACTGTTACCTGCCACGCATGTCGTAAGAGGCGCCTAAGGGGGCGTGGCTGAAATCGGATGCATGTGTCCTAAAGGTGTAGAAGTCTTATGCGTTTAGGGCCTACCAAACCAATGTGCAACGTATACACGTTCTTGACAAAGATCAAACATATCACAAAGAGTGATTAAAATTGGTCGTAAAGAACGAACGCAAAGAAGAAGATCTCTTTATCAGGACGCCCCTCAACGTGTTGACAACTAGCAACACCAGTTCTATGCTGGTTTATTAATCTTCAGTGGCTTCCAGTGTAGCACTCTTGTCTAGCTACATCCCATTTGATTTTATATTCTTTGCAGTCTGGTTAGGGTTGTAGATTCACCACTATCACCTCCATCCCTTGAATCGTTTACAAACCCTCTCTTCCTTAGGGAATTAAGAACATTAGCCTGATCACAGCCAACTCTAACTAGACCAGACAACTGGCTGGGGGTTCCCTGACCTAAATCAGAAAAGGGGGCTGGAAAATATAGATGTTTGATAGAACACTACAAGCTTTTTGCAATTTTACTCAATTCTGTGAGTCTATGGTTATTTATTGGTGAAAAATATTCATAATATTGATATTCCTTATTGTTAAACTTAACTTGTTGCATAATATAACTTCGAGTTAGCATTTTGTGTTGATTTTAAAATGAATTCGCCTGTATACATCAATACTGGAATGCGAGGTCACATGGTGTAGTTGTGGTCTGATTTTCCATAATTCTTACTTGAGTCCGAAGGCCCATGTTTATAGTTGGCTCTGGCCTGATCCACTGCTCGTCTGCTTTTTTTACAATAACCTTTGCCCACAAACCTAACATATCATTTCATTCTTCTTTACGCAGGTGTGCCCTGGCACAAAAATAAAACTGATTTTTGCCAACCTATAGCTCCTCAAGAACTTCATCCATTGTCTTTGAACCCATTCAGTCTCAGATCATACTCACTGAGACAACATCCATCTATCCTCTTCTTCTTCTTCTTTGCGTTCGTTCTTTACGACCAATTTTAATCCCTCCTTGTGATATGTTTGATCTTTCGTCAAGAACGTGTATACGTTGCACATTGGTTTGGTAGACCCCTAAACGCATAGACTTCTACACGTTTAGGACACGTGCATCCGATTTCACCCAAACTTCCTTAGTCGCTTCTTACGACATGTGTGGCTGGCAGATACATCCATCTATAAAAGAATGTGCATCCATCCAGACCATCACTTTAGATACTGCACATGATCTCTATAGTCAGACTGCTTGTAGTCACAGCAAAAGTATTTGTATATTGTACTTGGTGAAGTATTTTATATTGTACTTGGTGAAGTATTTTTATATTGTACTTGGTGAAGTATTTTTATATGGTACTTGGTGAAATATTTTTATATTGTATGTGGTGAAGTATTTTTATATGGTACGTGGTGAAGTATTTTTATATTGTACTTGGTGAAGTATTTTTATATTGTATGTGGTGAAGTATTTTATAAAGCAATAAATAAACTTGTATGATGTCTGAAAAAGAATGTGAAAGTAAACGAAACCAACTTTGGATGGATTTAGCAGTGTAAGAGATAATAACGCATGGTTGGACACAGTGGCGGCTCGTCATTAAGGGCCAGAGGCCGGGCCCCCACCAAAAATAATGTGTAACGCGTCTTTATTATTTAATAAATTAAAATATAACCTAACCCAATGCCATGATTTTCCCGAAAATTTGTTTCTGGCCACACCAACAAAAACGATCACGAGCCGCTGCTGGTTGGACATTTGTAAAATAGTTCTTTCTAAAAATTGTGTACCATATCACATTTCTTCATATTCTATGTTCGTTTTACACCAAGCATTTGTTCATCCATTCTTCTTGGTCTCTGTGCTATTTGCGTGAGACTGATTATTTATCTTTAATAACCATCAACGAGATACGACCAGTATTGATTATTTATCTTTAATAACCATCAACGAGATACGACCAGTATTGATTATTTATCTTTAATAACCATCAACGAGATACGACCAGTATTGATTATTTATCTTTAATAACCATCAACGAGATACGACCAGTATTGATTATTTATCTTTAATAACCATCAACGAGATACGACCAGTATTGATTATTTATCTGTAACCATCAACGAGATACGACCAGTATTGATTATTTATCTTTAATAACCATCAACGAGATACGACCAGTATTGATTATTTATCTTTAATAACCATCAACGAGATACGACCAGTATTGATTATTTATCTGTAACCATCAACGAGACACGACCAGTATTGATTATTTATCTTTAATAACCATCTGCAAGATACGACCAGTATTGATTATTTATCTTTAATAACCATCTGCAAGATACGACCAGTATTGATTATTTATCTGTAACCATCAACGAGATACGACCAGTATTGATTATTTATCTGTAACCATCAACGAGATACGACCAGTATTGATTATTTATCTGTAACCATCAACGAGATACGACCAGTATTGATTATTTATCTTTAATAACCATCAACGAGATACGACCAGTATTGATTATTTATCTTTAATAACCATCAACGAGATACGACCAGTATTGATTATTTATCTGTAACCATCAACGAGATACGACCAGTATTGATTATTTATCTTTAATAACCATCAACGAGATACGACCAGTATTGATTATTTATCTTTAATAACCATCTGCAAGATACGACCAGTATTGATTATTTATCTTTAATAACCATCTGCAAGATACGACCAGTATTGATTATTTATCTGTAACCATCAACGAGATACGACCAGTATTGATTATTTATCTGTAACCATCAACGAGATACGACCAGTATTGATTATTTATCTGTAACCATCAACGAGATACGACCAGTATTGATTATTTATCTGTAACCATCAACGAGATACGACCAGTATATACAACAGTTGGCTACCATTGTTCTAGAATATAATGAATATAAAATGGAACGAATTCAGGAGAAGTAATGAAATTAGAGACATGGCTGGCCAACCACTAGTGACAACTGTTATAAGAAAGAGAAGATGAAGATATGTTGGACACAACTTGAGGAGAAATGATCAACGAATATCAAAGCAGGCATTAAAGTGGGATGCAAAGGGTTAAAGAAAGAGAGGACGACCTAAGCAGGCCCTGAAACGAACTTTGCTGAGAGAGGCAAGAAATATTGGTCTCTGTTCCATGGATGAGATTGTGCGAGTTGCCCAGGATAGAGCGGTATCGAGAAATTGCTTGCAGACACTATGTAACGTATAAACGGTACGAGAGGAATTATTATATTATTACTGCTCTAGAATGGTTGACAGCAGTAGATGCACGTCTATATATATCAAGCTGTAGGTTTGTGTTTGTTAACCCTTTTGCTGCTACATACTTTCCAAAGGCTGAGCTAAAAATAGCTACTCTTTGTTTCTAGGTCACAAACGTAAATGTACGCCTATAGCAGGACAGTAGCAATATATAATGCGTTAACACGTCTTTAGCCCACAGAGGAGAGATAATAACAGACGTGTTAATGCGTATTTAGTAGTGAATGGGAAAAACGTATATATGCGTCCTTAGCATGAACAGATTATGCATAAGTTATAGGATTTAAGTGGTTAACTGTGACTTGAAGCTGACTACGTAGTTTGTAGTCTACAGTGGATTAAGCGCATGACCGAAGATCACCGAAGATCGCCGAAGATCACCGAAGATCACAGAAGATCACCGAAGATCACAGAAGATCACCGAAGATCTCCGAAGATCACAAAGATCACCGAAGGAGTACTTCGTAAAACAAATTGATTTCGAAAGGGGTCTCTGTAGCGTAGAGGTTAGATGCTCGTCTCTCGTGCCAAAGGTACCAGGTTCGCTCCCTCGTGGAGCCATCTATATATTTTTCCAGAGATCTCTGATCTTAGTATTGGTGAGATTGAGTTCCTATTCCTATCGGAGACAGACGATAAAACGAAGTTCCTGTGTTCAATTTGAGAAAGTAAAAGAACTTTTAGCAGTTAAAAATCGAGAAGAGCCTAGGCAAAATTCATTAGTAAAGATTCAAAATAAAACTCCTACAAACATATCACCATCTTCAAAATTGGTACCCTTGCCGGTGCTACAGAGTTCGTGCACTGCATCTGAGATCTTCCTGTGTAAGAAATAGATTGGAGCACACATGGTTACTCATCAAAGTACAATGATGGTGGTCAAATCAATCAAGTTAACCATACTTCGATTTTACATGTTCCGTCATTAGTTTTACTCCTGTCTTCTCTTGTATCGATAAATAATATATAACGATACCACAAGGAATTCAACCTGCGATATATATACCACAGTCACCTTTAACCCTTTAGACATTTAAATAGTATAAAAGAAGCCCGTGTATCAGGACGGTGCGGTATGTTTTCACGGTATGATGCAAGTCTTCGAAATGCTGCCCCTTAAATCTTTTTCTTTAAAATAACCTTCAATTGTAATTTCGATTTTGCCGCTTATGCCACCCCCATTATGGTTTCGCCTGATGCGGCCGCCTCTCTGCATCATAGCACGGCCTGCCGTGTATATACATATAACTTTAATTGTAACCACCTACCAAAATTGCACGTGTATGTAACTTTATATGGGAGCTCACCAGCCTACGATGCACGTATACTTAATTTAAAAACTTTATCTCATTCCCTAAGAAACACGCTGATATAAATATACCCATGATCTTTTACTTAGTAAAGTATCTTGTGTTTTATTGATTACTCCTCATTGATCACGTCTGCCCAAATAATATGCGCAAACAAAGGAAATAAGAGAATATCGATACTATTATATTTTCAGTAAACAATGCAGCGATAGTAACATTTGAAGTGTATGACATTTTTCCTTTTTACAAACGGTCAATTGACAAGTGTTTTACTGTGACAACTTCTGAGTTAGCGCTTGTCTCTCTTGTCTTTACAGACAGTTAATTGGCAAATGTTTTACACATCTGAGTTTGCGCTTGTCTCTCTTATCTTTCAGCTCATCTAAAAGTCCCCCGTGACTGTTGCTTTCCGTGTTGTGTCTGAGTCGAAAGCAAGGATGAAGTGCTCTCTCCATTTAGGCCTAGCCTGGGCAGCTGATATGGAGAATGTGCCTTGCCCATTTTTCACAAACATCTCTGTTTCATCCAAAGGAAAGACAAAGTCCAAACGTTTAGAATCAAGCAGGGTTTGCAGGGATGTCAGAAGATGGAATGGAATACACACATAACCATTAACTGCCTTAGAGTCCCTCCCTCCGGATTTGTGGTAAAGATTTTCTCCTCTAGCTTTCGGCTGTTACGTAATATCCACGAAGAAACGTTGTACCTATCTGAGAAAATCATTTAGCTAAACGAACGACGTATCTAGTCTGTTGGATAATTTACAATATTGTTGTGACAATAGTCGACCCACGTATTCACACAGATCTGTCAAACAACTTGGATGTAGACGAGTTTTTGAGTGATATAGCAGCGTTCAAGTCTCCCACAGCAGTCACGGATTGGGTCTAAAATATTGGTTGCCATGAGACAAGGGAGACCACCAATAACAAGAAAACTATTAGTTAAAGGGACATCACCAGATTTTAACAAATATTTATAACTTAGCAAATTATTAGAACTCTTAAAAATAATTTATACAATTTGTATTAAAATAGTAGTACATCGTAAATGTTAGTCGCATACAGTAATACTGTTGAAATTATATTATATTTTCTCATTTTAAACATTGTTTTCTAAGGTCAAATGGGGTATGGGAGAAGGGGCACTTCACCAGGGGCATACTTGAAATCTGACAAATTGACCAGTACTCTACCCCCGCCGCCCCGCTCCACCTTCATCCACCCACCCCACAGGTAGCATCCCATTTATGTTCAATAAATGCAGTTTATTAAAATCAACTTCTTAGAATGCAGGCAATGTTGTGTTATTGAGCAATATATACAAAATTGCTGCGCTCACCTGCCGTCAGAGATTCTATAAAAACATGCAGTTTTGTTGTAAACGAAACACGCTTGATTTGAGGTCATCTCCCTTACATAGCATATGCTGTTATGGGTAGATAACACACTCCTGACTAAATTTCTATTAAAGATTACTGCCCTTGGACGAAGGAAGCGTCTGTGCAGAACTGAAGTATGGAATCTATTACTGCAGGTGAACCAGGAATGCAGCACGTGCGGGGATGTCACGTGCCAAAGTTTAAACTTAGCCTAGACATAGATACACTACACGTGAGCTATTTATGAACACACTTTGACTAATATCAACGGTTTTTGTGTGTTGTTATTTCAACGTTAACTATGTTGCATAAACATTGACGCAGAGTCCACCTTTTAGGATATATCTTTCATTTACACACAAAAGGATGAATAAAAAATTAACAACTTATAAGAGGAACTTTCTTCAGATAGAAAGAAAAACTAGAAAAACGTGACATAAAGTTTGGTTGGAATCTAGATTAAAAAAAAATATCACTCACCTGCTATAAATGCAGGCATAGTCATGGCGAACTTTGCTGAGAGAGGCAGGAAATATCGGTCTCAGTTCCATGGAGGAGATTGAGCGAGTTGCCCAGGATAGAGCAGTATGGAGAAATTACTTGCAGGCCCTATGTAACGTATAACGGAATTATTATTATTATATTATTATAGTCATGGTGCATAAAATGACGCCTCTGACTGATTATTGCGTGAAGGCTTGTTGTCTTTGTCACTAATGTTCCTCGCAATTAAGGTAATCCTTTCACAACACACTTCTATATATGACATTAAAAAGATCATTAAAGAGTGTTTATCGTACGATGCAAAAAGGGACGCCGCACTTTGCGTCAGAAAAGGTTGCAAAGTATCAAAGGCTTTTTGACGTAGATTCAAGCCCAAATATACGGCGGTAGACGGATCATTAAAGAGAAATGTACACGGAAAGGAAAGTGCTTGACTGTCAGCAGGACAGACTCGAACATTTCCTTAGGTCGAAAACATACGTTTCGGATGTGCCTGTCCTACACTAGTAGGGATCTAGCGGGGGCGCAACGCTATAACCGTTCTTGGCAAAGGCTGTTTATATATCACAACAAGAATGTACTTAGCAAAGACTGTTTATATATCACAACAAGAATGTACTTAGCAAAGACTGTTTATATATCACAACAAGAATGTACTTAGCAAAGACTGTTTATATATCACAATAAGAATGTACTTGGCAAAGACTGTTTATATATCACAACAAGAATGTACTTAGCAAAGACTGTTTATATATCACAATAAGAATGTACTTGGCAAAGACTGTTTTGGGATGGCATATATAGGTGAGACAGGCTTGCGCCTTGGTGACCGCTTCGCTCAGCACCTCCGGGACATCTCTAACAGTGCACCCACCCCGGTAGCTGTCCATTTCAATGGCCCCTGTCACCACGGCAGGACAGATGTCTCTATCACCGGTCTTGTGTCGTGCTCCTCCGATGACCGCAGCAGGTTATCATTGGAATGTCGGTTGATTGACCGTTTGGGTGTAGTGTCACCCAAAGGTATCAATGTACGACTTCAGCACGCGTAGTGTCTATGCCCACTGGTCCTTTTTCTTCTTATTTCATTCTCTCTATTTCATCTACCCCCTCCACAAACCCATTGACTCACTACTATTTCCTCTTCTGTCTGTCCACTCTCCAGCCACCTCCCCTGTTCTTATTCATTTCTACGCAGTATCACATGACACTATCATCCCTATTCGTCGTCAGAATTCGGCTCACACTCTAGGGTGTCACTTTTGACACTTCTCTCCTCTGTTCCAACCACACGACATTGGATTCTGCCTGTGTTCGTTCCCCGGACACACAGGATGCATATTAGCCAAGTAGGGCTCGAGTCGTTCTTGGTGAACGGTGGTCGAGACATTCCTAGTTTAGTCACTGGGACCCGTTCTAGTGTCATGTTCTATCCCATTTTCTTACTTACATACTTATCTTCTGCACGTTATCGTCTGGTATACATATCTGTGGGACACTTACAGTGTCCCCCGGAACATTGGAGTACATACCCGCCTTTGTTATCGGAGTGTATGCAATCCATATTGGCCGAATAGGGCTCATGTTGTATGGGGTGTACGTGTTTACACAGCAGTATGCTATGTCGGTCATTAACGCTATTATCTGACGTTTCTTCCACCTACCTCTCCTGCTCTTCCCACGTTGGGTCTTTGTTCCCACCTGTACAAACAATATCTTACGTAACCTGCCACTGACCCTTTCCGATTGGCCAGCCAATCGGTAACCTAATAGTCTTCCTATTTCCTGTCCATTCTTTCATTCACGAGATGCTGACCAAGGGCCACGCAGGTACGTATGCCAGTATCTTTTGATGCAGATCATTTGTTAGTGTCATGTTTTAGTTAATTTAGTTTTTCTGTTTTTCTGTTCTTGATAAAGGTCTTAAGCACCGAAACGTTGAGTGTTGTTTTTTTTTTTTTTTTTCATATCTTATAATTAATTTTTCCCTTCTTATGTAATACTGTATATACCAGTCTTTGCTCTATCGCCTATTTCCTCAGTATTACCGCAGCCACCCTAACGATTTTCTCCAGATCTGTTCTGATCCAGTCTGACTACCTCAGATTTGTTGATTTTCGTACATCGCATATAGGATATATATAGCATTTGATCATTCTAATTTTTAGCCTGTTTGTAATTTGTTTGGATGTCAGTAACTTTCTCATACTATTGAAATTATCCTTGGCCATTCCTATTCTCTTTTTAATTTCAGTTATACATCTGCCATCATCTGTTATCATCTGACCGAGATAGGAGTAGCTTTTACTTGATGTAGTAATTCTCCATGTATTTTTATATTCATTTTAGGTTTTTCCATTTCCTTGTTGATCACTAACTACTTTAAAAGTATACAAATCGATATATGAAAACGTTGGAAGAAGAAGAAGAAGAAGACTAGAAAGCTTTATTTTGAAAAAAAAGAAATAGAAAGAGATATTTTGGAGCAACGAGACGCTTATAATTAGAGCAGAATTTAATGTAAGCAGAAGAATACGTCAATGGCCACCATATTGAAACCAGTTCTGTTTTGGACGGAAGTTATCTTCAAACATTGCCACACACACACACCCACACACAAACTGATCCAAAAAGTAAATATAAGATGTCAATTGTATTTTAATTTCTATGAATGTACCCTGAGATTTTATTGACACTGAATTTCATTAACTCTAGTAGCGAACTCCATCGTTTCCTGTTGTATAAAACATGGTTTCTCAGCTTTCTGAATGCAACATTCTTTACCTGGTTCCGTGTGTCATGTCTGGGGATCATTTATTACATTCACGCCAAGTTGACAATTGTTTTGGTTCACTGCTCTGTTGTTTTGCTATTGCTAATTCAGTCTGGCATATTGAAGATGTCGGATACGCACTTTAGTGTATTTACACTTAGTTCAGTGCATACAAATGTAATGTTTGTCACCTTTGCTGTCCGTTCTTCTGTCTTTCATTTTACTTTTCACTTCCAGAATGGAGCGTAGGGTTGGAACCAATAGTTCAGTACGTACAAATGCAATGTTTGTCACATTTGCTGTCCATTCTTCTGTCTTTGTGATTACTTTTCACTTCCAGAATGGAGCGTAGGGTTGGAACCAATCTTCTTCTTCCTCATTACTCCCTCACAAACGTCAAAGTCATTGATTGATTTATTGGTAGGATCATCATCATTGCACTTCGGTGAGTAATCTTGTGCTCCTATCTCTTTCTTACAAAGGAAAATCCCAGTGGCAGTGCACGAACTACGTAGCACCGGCGAGGATTGCAGACTTAATTTAGAAAATGGGGAACATATTTTATAGGAATTTTGTTGTTCAATCTTTCTAATGAGTTTTGCCCGGACAACGGTTTTCTAGCCTGTTCTTCTCGATGCTGAACTGCCAAGGGTTCTTTTACGTGCCCAACTTGATCACTACGTTTTATCGTCCGTCTCCGATAAGATAACGAACTCGATCTCACCTATACTAAGATCAAAGATCTCTAAAAAAATATTCCGATGACTGCACGAGCAAGCGAACGTCAAAGTAAATATGTTCGAAGATAGCGGTAGTCAGTGTCAGGTTGTTGAAATCTCAAACAAGCTAGTCATGCAATAGCACTAGTGTCGACCGCATTACTAATTTGAGGGTCTCTATGACGAAGTGTTTAAGATGTTTGCTTGTTGTTCTGGAGGTTGTGGATATAAGATATCTAATCTCAGTGTAGGTGAGATTGTGTTCCTAGTCCTATCGGAGACGGACAATAAAACATAGGTCCTGTATTCAAGTTGAGAACTTAAAAAAAGAGCCCTTCGCAGTGCAAAATTGAGAAGAGCAGACTGGAAATCTGCTGCCCGGGCTAAAATCATGAAGAAAAAAATTCCTTAAAAATATTTTCACTATCTTTAATTACACCGGTGACCCTCGATGTTGCTACGGAGTTAGTGCACTGCCGTTGAGATTTTCCTGTGTAAGAAAGAGATCGAAGCACACATGGTAGCTCACCGAAGTACGATTATGATGGGTTCTATCAACAATCAATCGTTTTATTTGCTGTTTGCTCGCTTTGAATTCATGCGTAGTCGTGGCGTCTAATATGGCGCTGAAAAATACTGAAGACATCATCATCGTCATCAGGTGCCGTCTCCACATCGAAGGTTGGCTGCAATGAATCTCCAGCATCCTCTGTCTTTCGCCTTGGTGTTGCACACTGCCAGACTGTAACCTGTCCATTTCTTAAAGTTTCCTCCCACTTATCTCTCGGTCTTCCTCTTGCTTTTCCCTCAACTTTCCCCTCTAGTAAATGTTTTATCATGGTGTCATGCCTTTTATGTGCCCAAAATACTTTACTTGTCTGAATTTTATTTCTCTTAATAATTGTTTCTTCATGCCTAGTTTTCCTAAAACTTGTTTATTTGTCTGTTTTTCTGTCCATGAAACTCTGCTTATTCTTCTATATATCCACATCTCAAATGCATCAATTCTGTCTTCTAACTGCTTGTTCATTGTCCATGTTTCCGAGCCATACATTAATATAGGATATATATAGCATTTGATCATTCTAATTTTTAGCCTGTTTGTGATTTGTTTGGATGTCAGTAACTTTCTCATACTATTGAAATTATCCTTGGCCATTCCTATTCTCTTTTAATTTCAGTTATACATCTGCCATCATCTGTTATCATCTGACCGAGATAGGAGTAGCTTTTTACTTGATGTAGTAATTCTCCATGTATTTTTATATTCATTTTAGGTTTTTCCATTTCCTTGTTGATTACCATAGTTTTTGTTTTCTGTATGTTAATGTCTAATCCATATTCCTTGCTAGTTCTGTCCAATTGGTCCACTAATTCTTGTAGATCTTGTTCATTTTCTGCTACCAATACTGTGTCATCTGCATATCTTAAGTTATTTATTATTTTTCCATTGATCTTGAGTCCTGGCATTCCCTCTAGTTGTTTGAAGATTTTCTCTGTGTAGATGTTAAATAGGCTTGGTGACAGTATGCATCCTTGTCTCACTCCTCTCTTTATGTCTATGTATGGAGAGTAGCTATTTTCATATTTTATTATTGCTGTCTGTTCCCAGTATATGTTACTTATTAGTCTGATATCATCCCCATCTAGGCCTATTTCTTGTAGACATATGATTAGCTTTTCATGTTGGACTCTGTCAAAAGCTTTGCTATAATCGATGAAACACAAGTAGATACTTTTTTGCACTTCTATATACTTGTCAGTAGTCTTATACAAAGTATTGCCTCTCTTGTTCCTCTGTTCTTTCTAAAGCCAAACTGTTCTTCTCCTACTTCTATGTCTATCTTGTTTTTAATTCTTTCATGTATGATCTTGAGTAGTATTTTTGTTATGTGGCTCATCAGGCTAATTGTCCTATAGTCTGTGCACTCCTGTGCTTTGGGCTTTTGGGTAGTGGTATGAATACTGATGTCTTCAAGTCTCTTGGTATATATCCTGTGTTATATATATCATTGCACAAATCTGTAATGGTTGAAATACCAAAATCCTCTAAGGAGGTTAACATTTCCACAGTAATATTATCCAATCCTGCAGCCTTTCCTCGCTTCATTGTTTCGATTGCTCTTACAACTTCAGATTTTAATATTCTTGGGCTGTCATTGCACTTTATACTGTGTTTACTGCTTCTTTGATCATCAAATAGAGCCGTTACATATTCTGTCCATCTTGTCAATATTTCTGTTTTATCAAACAAAAGTTGGTTGTTGTTGTTTTTGATACATCCTCCACTTTTTACAGTATTTTCTTACTTGTCATTTGTCTTATTTCTCTGTGCATATCTCTAGTCCTGTGTTTTTCTGCCATATCTTCTATTTCCTTGCATTTTGTTTCTAACCAGTTTACTTTTGTGGTTCTGCACATGTTGCGTATTTCGTTGTCTAAAATTGTATACTTTGGGGTTTTCTTGGCTTTCTTTCGTTCTGTCATTTTTTCTAAGATTTCATCAGTCATCCACATTTGATTTTTCATGGATTCTTTTACAGGCAGGTTTTTGTTTGCAGTTTGTATACTCTGTTTTAAGCAATCCCATTTATTGGCTACTTTTCTTCAGGATTTTTCTTCTGTATTGTTCTAAGCACTCTGTCATTAGGCATTCATATTTGTTCTTTACTTCCACACAATATTTCTGTTGTATCTCTGATTGTTTAAGTGCTGATATATCTATATGTGGTTCTTTTCTTGTTGGTTGTTTGTGTTTCATAGTAAAATAATGACTGCTTCCAAATGCCTAAAATGCAGCCCGGAGTGGTGAAAGGGTTAAAATTCAGCAAGTGTGGTTAATTCCGAATTGATATCACGTGATCAGACACGCTTGGTTTCCTAGGCGACCTTATGCTTGGCTTCAGGAAATGGTAGCCGGAAACAGGAAGTGGAAACAACAAGGCTATTTTTAAAACTGCAGAAACAAGACAGTTACTTGAGACATTTCACACTCTCACACACACAATAACACACACACATATACATAATTACAAAAGAAGTATCGTTTCGACGCGAAATACAAAAAATGGGGTGGGTAGAAGATAGGGAGATAGAAGTGAAGATAAAAAAATATCTAGCAATCATTGAAGTGTAAATCTCGATTGCTCTTTTTATCAAACTGAAGAATTATGTTTGTATACAGTGTCACTTCCGATGTCAGATATTTATCAGTTACGTCCCTTTTTCTGCTATGAAAATATAGAGTGATAATAGGGTGGGTGATTGTTCAACGCATTATATAATATATAACAACATGCACAACACGGAAAGTGTGCACACATACACACACTATCATATACACATATACTACACACATAGACTCTCACGTATATAGGCACTACGCATATACACTTATATAAGCAGACACTACGCATATCATACACACCCACGTACTCGTACATTCGCACTTTCGTGTTTCTCCAATGTTATCACACTGTACACACTCTCCAATATTGTCACACTGTACACACTCTCCAATATTATCAAACTGTACACACTCTCAAATGTTATCACACTGTACACACTCTCCAATATTATCACACTGTACACACTCTCCAATATTATCACACTGTACACACTCTCCAATATTATCACACTGTACACACTCTCCAATGTTATCACACTGTTTATCCTCACTCTCTATTAACACATGACAACCCATCCACTGCATCCACACTCGCCGGTAACTCGAGTGGTTACAGGAGCCCAAATCATGGGTTAAAGAATAGAATGACTGTTACCTTCAACGCATGTCGTAAGATGCCACTGCGGAGGTGGGGAGTGGAGCTAGCTTTCCTAGTCCGTTAAAAAAAACAACCCACTAGACAGCTACATAAACCACAACCAAGGAAATTTATAGTTCGTCCGTCACTCGATGATAAAGAAGAAACCCGCAAGAAAATGGAAAGAGGGTGGAGAGATCTTGACAAGATGGCATGTTGGGTAGATGGTGCTCATAAGCCCGGGAGGGCAGGCCGTCTAAGGGTCGCTGCCCTGAAAGAAAATGGCAACCCACTGCCTTGTGGGTTTTGCTGGGGACAGTCTAAGGCTAGCGGAAGAAGCGAATCCGCACAAAATAGCTGGCTGAAATCGAACACCCCACCGAAGGATAAGCAACTGAGCTCAAATAGGTGCTGAAGGTTGGTGCACGTACATTACGTTCTGATGTTTGGTTGTTTATATATCACAAAGAGAATGATTAAAACAAGCCTAGAACGATCGAAGAAGAAGAAGAAAAGATGGCATTGGATAAGATTGTTTGGAAACCTTAGTTTCGAACCTAAGCCTCACTAGGGGTGAAGAGTTAAGAAGAGGACTATACTCCACTTCTCCATTATCTGCATCCTCTATCCCCCTCCTCCTTCTTCCCGCCCTATCCACCGATAAAAACAATAAATAACTACATCCAGATGACACAATTGACACGCGTACCCTCTGCCTGTTATATTTAATATTGAAACATTTATTATGTTATAGCATGACCCACTTGAAAAATCTGGTAGATGTCAACATGATATACTTCCAGGTGAAATGTCATCATAACAGTATAACAGCTTTCTCAAACTGCTGCTTTGTTAAATGTTGTGTTTGTATCGTCCCTCAACCGTATCACAGTTTTTCTTAATTCAAAGGAAGGATATTCGGTTGTGCACTTTATGACACTTTAGCTGTTGTCAATGACAACAAAAACACTCTTATTTTGCATAACAGGAAGGACGCGGTCATGTGATGTCATTTAGATTACTCAACAGTTACATCTTTATCTTGTAGTACACCAGTAGCTACCACATCATCTTCCACTCCACCAGTAGCTACCACATCATCTTCCACTACACCAGTAGCTACCACATCATCTTCCATTACACCAGTAGCTACCACTACACCAGTAGCTACCTCATCATCTTCCACTACACCAGTAGCTACAACATCATCTTCCACTACACCAGTAGCTACCACATCATCTTCCACTACACCAGTAGCTACCTCATCATCTTCCACTACACCAGTAGCTACCACATCATCTTCCACTACACCAGTAGCTACCACATCATCTTCCACTACACCAGTAGCTACTACATCATCTTCCACTACACCAGTAGCTATCACATCATCTTCCACTACACCAGTAGCTACCACATCATCTTCCACTACACCAGTAGCTATCACATCATCTTCCACTACACCAGTAGCTATCACTACACAAGTAGCTACTACATCATCTACCACTACACAGTAGCTACCAATCATCTTCCATTACACCAGTAGCTACCACATCATCTTCCACTACACCAGTAGCTACCACATCATCTTCCATTACACCAGTAGCTACCACTACACCAGTAGCTACCTCATCATCTTCCACTACACCAGTAGCTACAACATCATCTTCCACTACACCAGTAGCTACCACATCATCTTCCACTACACCAGTAGCTACCTCATCATCTTCCACTACACCAGTAGCTACCACATCATCTTCCACTACACCAGTAGCTACCACATCATCTTCCACTACACCAGTAGCTACTACATCATCTTCCACTACACCAGTAGCTACCACATCATCTTCCACTACACCAGTAGCTACCACATCATCTTCCACTACACCAGTAGCTACCACATCATCTTCCACTACACCAGTAGCTATCACTACACAAGTAGCTACTACATCATCTACCACTACACAGTAGCTACCAATCATCTTCCATTACACCAGTAGCTACCACTACACAGTAGCTACCGCATCATCTTCCAATACACCAGTAGCTACCACATTATCTTCCACTACACCAGTAGCTACTACATCATCTTCCACTACACCAGTAGCTACTACATCATCTTCCACTTCACCAGTAGCTACTACATCATCTTCCACTTCACCAGTAGATACCACTACACCAGTAGGTACCACATCATCTTCCACTACACCAGTAGCTACTACATCATTTTCTACTACACCAGTAGCTACCACATCATCTTCCACTACACCAGTAGCTACCACATCATCTTCCACTGCACCAGTAGCTACCACTACAACAGTAGTTACCACATCATCTTCCACTACACCAGTAGCTACAACATCATCTTCCACTGCACCAGTAGCTACCACTACAACAGTAGCTACCACATCATCTTCCACTACACCAGTAGCTACCACTACACCAGTAGCTACCACTACACCAGTAGCTAGCACATCATCTTCCACTATACCAGTAACTACCACTACACCAGTAGCTACCACTACACCAGTAGCTACCACATAATTATCTTATCACAAATAGTTGTCATCGTACTGAAGACAGTAGAGATCATAAACCTAATGTATATCTAGTTTTCTTAATATTTTTCGATTTGTTTGAAAGAAATGTCTAGGTTCATGACATTTCAATCCCCCTATAAAAACCAGTGTTGGCCCAGGCGTCACCAGCTAGAAAAAGATTGTTTCTTTGTTTGTTGGGTGATGGATTAATCCTCTTTGTGGTTGAGGCACGCATTATCAACCTAAGACTAGTATCTGTTTAGTTATATCAGAGTGTATTAGCCTTCTTTCTTGGTGTGGCCTGGGACTAGTCCTAAAAAGTACAGTTTATTAAGTATTGTGTGTATTGTGTTGTGGTATGTGTGTATAGTCCTCCGAAGGACTTTTTTGCTGATCTGGGTGTATCCTAAACAAGGACCTTTGTTTTGATCTGGGTGTAGCCCCGAGAAGGACGTTTGCGTTGATCTATATTTAGTTTTGAGAAGGACTTTTGCGTTGATCTGCATGTATCCCTAAAAAGGACTTTTGTGTTGATCTGTGTGTAGTCATGAGAAGGAATTTTGTGTAGATCTGTGTGTAGACATGAGAAGGACTATGTGTAGATTTGTGTGTAGCCATGAGACGGACTTTTGTGTTGATCTATGTGTAGCCATGAGACGGACTTTTGTGTTGATCTATGTGTAGCCATGAGACGGACTTTTGTGTTGATCTATCTGTAGCCATGAGACGGACTTTTGTGTAGATCTTGGTACGTGTGTGTGTGTGGGGCTCTATGTTGTCGATGCTATTGGATTTGCCTTAAGTCGGATTTTTATACTGGCTGAATGACCTGTTGATTGTAATCTTGGCGGACTTTTATGCTGGCTGGCTGGTGAGAGAGAGAGAAAAAAAACCCAGTGATGAATACACATTGAATCAACTATTTCATTCAGTTTCCTTAAAGAAAAGAAGGTTCTAGAAGGTTCAAATAGTTGAAAGTGTTTCTGTGTCAATTGTCAGATCTGTAACATAAATAGTTAGAAAGTGATACGATCAATTGTAATCATGACTAGAGATTAGAGAGTAGACTCGCTACTTTAAAGTAGCAGTAACGACTCGTTACTTTTGCCACAAATACTCGTTACTAATAAGTCCTTCTTATTGTTCATTAGTTATTTAGCGTGTACCGACTTGCGGGAAATAAGTAGTAAGTTGATATATGTAAATGTACGTATTGAAAGATCGGCATTCATCACTTTTATATGGCATTATCTGTTACAGAAAATATTTATAGAATTTATGCAATATAATAAAAGAGGCGTTAAACGAAAATATGATAACGAGAGTTTAAAATGCGGAAAAAAACAAGTAGAACCGTGATTAATCGTCACCAGGACTGTGACGGATAACCGAATAGACGGATAACAGAAATCTCTTAATACATATAATTGATGATGTTTGATGATAGGATCATCATCATTGCACTTTGGTGAGTAACCATGTGTGCTCCGATCTCTTCCGTACACAGGAAGATCTCAGCGGCAGTGTACGAACTCTATAGCACCGGCGAGAGTCTCCACTCTCTTAATACATAAGTACAGTAATGTGATTTCACTGCATGCAGGTTTGGAACGAATATGAAAATAAAATCAGTTAACAGTTAATAATACATACATATTGTATTTAATTTTACAAAACGTTCAATATAAACTTCAATATAAGAGTGGTAATATACAGAAGCGTATTGTAATTCTATAAACCTACGTTACTTTAAAATAATATGTAATCTCCTTCTGTCTCTTTGAGGCTTAAGCTTTCTGCGCGGCGATGTTTCGTATCTTACGCAGAGGTGCGTATTTGCCTCCTCTTGCACCACTTCAAAGCAGTCGATGCACTTTGATAACAGTTTCTGCATCTGAGTCAGAATCAATTTCTTCTTCGTCAATGGTGGCCACAATATAAACATTTATTTAGATGATGGCGGATAACAGGAAATTTACGGTTAAACGAGTGACGGTTAAACGAGTGACGGTTAAACGAGGTTTTACTGTAATTATCTTAGAATATAATACGAAAAGCGGGAGATTAGTTCGGTATAACAAGCAGAGATGTAATGACGACGTAGACAGTAGATGTATTAGTTCGGTACAACAAGCAGAGATGTAATGACGACGTAGACAGTAGATGTATTAGTTCGGTACAACAAGCAGAGATGTAATGACGACGTAGACAGTAAACGATTCATTAGAAGGTTTTGGACAACTTAACCCTATAGCACGTAAGAAGAGAAGATCAACACAAAAATGGATTAATATCAGTGCGTACATAAATTTCTGGAATCCATGTTTACCCACACTAACCTGTATGCTGTATGTATTAATGCTCGGTGCCAAATCTAATGTCAAACAGTTTCTAGTTTGTTTTTCAAACAGAAGCGTGTGAGATTATTTAAGTTCTCAGCTGATCTTTTTACTATGGTGTGTTACTGTCTCTCCCGTGTCGTTCATGTGTATGTGTAATAGATGTTCTCTCGTTTTTTTAGCAAGACTCAGTTTTCAGTGCAGATAAGATATTTATATATTTTCCTCTCGTACCGTTATTTGTTACATAGGGCCTGCAAGTAATTTATCCATACCGCTCTGTCCTGTGCTACTCACTCCATCTCTTTCATGGAATTGAGTCCAATATTTCCTGCCTATCTCAGCAAAGTTAGTTTCAGTGTTTCCCCAGGACGTCCTCCTTTCTTGAGCTCTTTGCTTTCCACTTTACTACCTGTTTTGTTATTTTTTGATCATTTCTTCTCAAGGTATGTCAAACATATCTCCCATCTTCTCCTTCTTATAACAGTTGTTACTAGTGGTTGATCAAACATTTCTTCTCAAGGTATGTCAAACATATCTCCATCTTCTCCTTCTTATAACAGTTGTTACTAGTGGTTGATCAAACATTTCTTCTCAAGGTATGTCAAACATATCTCCATCTTCTCCTTCTTATAACTGTTATTGATTGATAGGACCATCATCATTGCACTTTGGTGAGTAGCCATGTGTGTTGATGATGATCACATCTCACATTGAAACTCTAAACATTTTGCATGACGAAGACACCATACAGTCTAATGAAGACACCACACAGTCTAATGAAGACACCACACAGTCTAATGAAGACATCACACAGTCTAATGAAGACACCACACAGTCTAATGAAGACACCACACAGTCTAATGAAGACACCACACAGTCTAATGAAGACACTACACAGTCTAATGAAGACACCACACAGTCTAATGAAGACACCACACAGTCTAATGAAGACACCACACAGTCTAATGAAGACACTACACAGTCTAATGAAGACACCACACAGTCTAATGAAGACACCACACAGTCTAATGAAGACACTACACAGTCTAATGAAGACACCACACAGTCTAATGAAGACACCACACAGTCTAATGAAGACACCACACAGTCTAATGAAGACACTACACAGTCTAATGAAGACACCACACAGTCTAATGAAGACACTACACAGTCTAATGAAGACACCACACAGTCTAATGAAGACACCACACAGTCTAATGAAGACACCACACAGTCTAATGAAGACACCACACAGTCTAACGAAGACACCACACAGTCTAGTTAAGACACCACACAGTCTAATGAAGACACCACACAGTCTAATGAAGACACCACACTGTCTAATGAAGACACCACACAGTCTAATGAAGACACCACACAGTCTAATGAAGACACCACACAGTCTAATGAAGACACCACACAGTCTAATGAAGACACCACACAGTCTAATGAAGACACCACACAGTCTAATGAAGACACCACACAGTCTAATGAAGACACCACACAGTCTAATGAAGACACCACACAGTCTAATGAAGACATCACACAGTCTAATGAAGACACCACACAGTCTAATGAAGACACCACACAGTCTAATGAAGACACCACACAGTCTAACGATGACACCACACAGTCTAGTTAAGACACCACACAGTCTAATGAAGACACCACACAGTCTAATGAAGACACCACACAGTCTAATGAAGACACCACACAGTCTAATGAAGACACCACACAGTCTAACGAAGACACCACACAGTCTAGTTAAGACACCACACAGTCTAATGAAGACACCCCACAGTCTAATGAAGACACCACACAGTCTAATGAAGACACCACACAGTCTAATGAAGACACCACACAGTCTAACGAAGACACCACACAGTCTAGTTAAGACACCACACAGTCTAATGAAGACACCACACAGTCTAATGAAGACACCACACAGTCTAATGAAGACACCACACAGTCTAATGAAGACACCACACAGTCTAATGAAGACATCACACAGTCTAATGAAGACACCACACAGTCTAATAAAGACACCACACAGTCTAGTTAAGACATCACACAGTCTAATGAAGACACTACACAGTCTAATAAAGACACCACACAGTTTGTTTAATGGAGACACAATACAATATATCTGGCTAAGATCCGAATACACTAAAATGCTTATCAGCATAATTTATTCATTCCATTTTCTTCTCAATTAAATCACGTCTCTTCTCATATAATTGTGTTCTGTAGGAACTTCCTTGATATAGAATACTACTAGCTTTATTTACAACTATCAACAACAAGTATGTTCACCACATGTTTGATTGAGTGTTTCATTCATTGATGATTAAATGACTCCCACAATCTAGACAACGTTCACAACATCTACAAATTCGTTATTATACTAACATATTCTTGTTCCCAGTATTTCTTCTTCTTCTTCTTTTGTCGTCACACTGTTACCGGGTTGTTGCCCAGTTTCATGGTTTTCTGTTTTTGTCTTGCGCTGCTCTGGTGGCTTAGGTGATAGTTATTATTTTATGTTTAATAGGTTTCTGTTATGCTATCCAATCATCTTTTTTTCGTGATCTGCCTCTCACCTTCTTTCCTGATGTTCTGTTGTGGAAGACTGTATACAGTGGAGTTTCGTTTTATTCTTATTAAGTGGCCGAACCACTTCATTCGTTGTTTCTCAATGTAATTCAAGCAAGGTGTGTTTCCATTTGTAAGCTCATTCAAGTATTTCTCACACATTGCAGAGTATATATATATATATATTACTCAACGTATAAGTGTGAAGCATGGGCATTTAACAAGGCAGTGGGAAAAATATATGTGCTTTTGAATATAAGTGTTACAGAAGAGTTTTCCTTATATCATGGACAGAGAAGAGAACAAATAGATCTATCTAGAAAGAACTCAAATTGAAAGAAAACTGGCTGATGCTGCAAATAAAAAAGAGAATATTGAGGTATTTTAGACATATAAAAAGACATGAAGGGCTGAGAAGACCATCATGGAAGGAGGCATACCGGCAAAGAGGAGAAGAGGAAGACCACGGAGAAAATGGATTCAGGATGTAACTGATGGTTTGAACATGACGGCTGCATGCACATCTGACCTACAAGAGAGAGAAATCCCGAAGGACTATTGAGGTGGCAACGTTCTGATCTGGACAAGCTATTTGATGATGATAATCTATTACTGGACCACAGTTGTGCCAGATAAAATTTCGTATAATGCACTGTATAGCGGTTTAAAAACACTGAAATATTGTTCAAGTAAAAGCTGCACTGAATGATTGGTACATAGAATAACCGTGGACACACGTTCTACATTAAGTGCAAAAATAAGCACAAGCCAAGAACCAAGTCGAGAGACAAAAAACAGCTGATAGAGTTTCGTGGATTGTTTTTTTTCTTCTTGATGTATTTGCACTTCAGAGTAAGAATAGTGAAATTAACTTTGTTGTTAAACACAATGTATACATGATTCTCACTCTCATTGTGCTACTAATGTGATGATGTGTTTATATACTAGCATGTACCAGCTCTCATAATATCTATTAAATTATTGAAATACCAGCACCATTTTAAATATTACACAACCATATCTGAACATATCAACCTCCATCTATTATTTGCTTCCCTCTACCAAATGTTCCACCCCCGCAACTTTCATGCTACAAGTTCGGATCTGCGTAAAGTTCAAACAGAACGTGTAAGTTTTACCTGCTTGAGCGCTCATCTATCTTTTTTTTAATATGTTTATTTACACCTGACATTGCGAAATCTATGGCCTGGTTCCAAGTTAGTCCTGGTTTGTTTCTCGCTTGCTCAAGGTATTTGGGGTGAGTATCTAATGCCTAGTACTGCAAGCTGGCATGAAAATTGGAGTTGAATCGAACTTCAATAATACCACTAGCATTTCCATGAAACTGTCTTGGTTGCTATAATTATATATGCATATGTTTGCTCTCATGTATTATTTATTTGTTTGAACGCTTTATTGATATTTCTGTTTTCTCTCTGTGTGTGTGCAGTGACGAGCAGACAACGTGCTAGCGCGTGGGTGTTTTAATAAAAACGTGAACGCTGTCACTATTACGTCATACTCGAGTGTTTAACAAACAAATTATAGAAAGCACTGAACATGTATAAGCAACAACACATCATGAACATGTATCATTATCATGTGTCATTTCTAAAGTCGATGACGACCACTTTCCACCGGACTTGTTTACATTTTGTCAATTTTGTTCTTCTTTTTTTTTTTTTGGGGGTTTATATTCAGACTTACAAATTTACCTGTAAAATAAAAACGACATGTTGCATCCAATGTGTAGCCCCAAAAGGTGTCTTCTTTTTCTGTTGTTCTGACACTGCTACCGGGTTGTTGCACAGTGTCGTGGTTTTCTGTTTTTATCTTGCGCTGTTCTTGTGGCTTGGTTGATTGTTATTTTTGCTTAGTGACAGGATTCTGCTATGCCATCTAACCATCTTTTTCGTAGTCTTCATCTCGCCTTCTTTCCTGATGTTATAGAATACTGTATACTGTAGAGTTTGGATGCATTCTTATTAAGTGGCCAAAACACTTCATTCTTTGTTTCTCAATGTAAATCAAAAGCAATGCCCTGTGACAAAAAGACGTACTTAGCATATTATAATAATTCCTCTATGCTGTTATAAGTTACATAGGACCTGCAAGCAATTTCTCCATACCGATCTGTCAAGTGCACTTCGCTCAATCTCCTCCATGTAACTGACACCGATATTGCTTGCCTCTTTCACTAAAGTTCGTTTCAGGGTTTCCCTATGTTGTCCTCTCTTTCTTGAAGCCTTTGCATCCCACTTCAATGTTGGCTTTGTTATTCTTTGATCATTTCTTCTCAAGGTATGCCCAACATATCTACATCTTCTCCTTCTTATAACAGTTGTTACTAGTGGTAGACTAGACATGTCTCCTTAAGGTGTGTCCAACATATCTCCATCCTCTCCTTCTTATAACAGTTGTTACTAGTGGTAGACTAGATGTTTCTCTAATTTCATCACTATAACACAATAGTTGTGTCATATTCAAGGTATAACACAGTGTACATCACACAAGGATAACCACACAATGTACTACACACAAAGTATAACACACACAATTTGCTACACACAACGTATAACACACACAATGTACTACACACAAAGTATAACACACACAATGTACTACACACATGGGATATCCCACACAATGTACTACATACAAAGTATAACACACACAATGTACTACATACAGGGATATCCACACAATGTACTACACACAAAGTATAACCCACACAATGTACTACATACAAAGTATAACACACACAATGTACTACACACAGGATATCCACACAATGTACTACACACAAAGTATAACACACAATGTACTACACACAAAGTATAACACACACAATGTGCTACACACAAAGTATAACACACACAATGTACTACACACAGGAGATATCCCACACAATGTACTACACACAAAGTATAACACACACAATGTACTACATACAAAGTATAACACACACAATGTACTACACACAAAGTATAAAACACACAATGTACTACACACAAAGTATAACACACACAATGTACTACACACATGGGATATCCCACACAATGTACTACACACAAAGTATAACCCACACAATGTACTACACACAAAGTATAACACACAATGTACTACATACAAAGTATAACACACACAATGTACTACATACAAAGTATAACACACACAATGTACTACACACAAAGTATAACACACACAATGTACTACACACAAAGTATAACACACACAATGTACTACACACAAAGTATAACACACACAATGTACTACATACAAAGTATAACACACACAATGTACTACACACAAAGTATAACACACACAATGTACTACACACATGGGATATCCCACACAATGTACTACATACAAAGTATAACACACACAATGTACTACACACAAAGTATAACACACACAATGTACTACACACAGTGGATATCCCACACAATGTACTACATACAAAGTATAACACACACAATGTACTACATACAAAGTATAACACACACAATGTACTACACACAAAGTATAACACACACAATGTACTACACACAAAGTATAACACACACAATGTACTACACACAAAGTATAACACACACAATGTACTACACACAGGATATATCCCACACAATGTACTACACACATGGGATATCCCACACAATGTACTACACACAAAGTATAACACACACAATGTACTACATACAAAGTATAACACACACAATGTACTACACACAGGGGATATCCCACACAATGTACTACACACAAAGTATAACACACACAATGTACTACACACAAAGTATAACACACACAATGCACTACACACAAAGTATAACACACACAATGTACTACACACAGGAGATATCCCACACAATGTACTACACACAAAGTATAACACACACAATGTACTACACACAAAGTATAACACACACAATGTACTACACACAGGGATATCCACACAATGTACTACATACAAAGTATAACACACACAATGTACTACATACAAAGTATAACACACAATGTACTACACACAAAGTATAACACACACAATGTACTACACACAGGATATCACACAATGTACTACACACAAAGTATAACACACACAATGTACTACACACAGGATATCCACACAATGTACTACACACAAAGTATAACACACAATGTACTACACACAAGTATAACACACACAATGTACTACACACAAAGTATAACACACACAATGTACTACATACAAAGTATAACACACACAATGTACTACACACAAAGTATAACACACACAATGTACTACACACAAAGTATAACACACACAATGTACTACACACAGGATATCCCACACAATGTACTACACACAAAGTATAACACACACAATGTACTACACACAAAGTATAACACACACAATGCACTACACACAAAGTATAACACACACAATGTACTACACACAGGAGATATCCCACACAATGTACTACACACAAAGTATAACCCACACAATGTACTACACACAGGAGATATCCCACACAATGTACTACACACAGGAGATATCCCACACAATGTACTACACACAGGGGATATCCCACACAATGTACTACACACAGGAGATATCCCACACAATGTACTACACACAGGAGATATCCCACACAATGTACTACACACAGGAGATATCCCACACAATGAATTACATACAGGAGATATCTCACACAATGAATTACACACAGGAGATATCTCACACAATGAATTACACACAAGATATAACACAATACAATGTACCACACACTGAAGAGATATCGTAAAAAATCTTCTCAACTGCAGACTTAAGCAATCGGTTCAGTTTCACCCAATGCCTACAACAACTAAAACTGTGAAGATATAACTGAAGTAAAGTTGTAACTATATTCTCAACTTGTTGCTGATACTTGCAACATCTGTAGTTGTAACATGAATATGTTTACTCTGTGAAGAGGATATGTCTGTTATCATATTTTAAAAGCTAATATTAAAATCGGATAATTTATATAATTCCCAACAATATTACCAGCATATGCGATAACAAGCTTGCGTGGGTGGGATTCTTAGATGTTGTACAAGAGGTAATATAGACAGACATGCAGCTTTCTTCTATATCCTTCAGATAAATATTGTTTTTTTTAAAAGATATCTTCTCCCGCGCTAAGGTGTATGTTAATGTTTACCACATATTCCAGGTAGGTATAGTTACTGCATTACATATTCCAGGTAGGTATAGTTTCTACACCTGAAAGTTTTCACTCTGTCCTGACATGCAGCTGTGGTTAGAAATATATATAAGTATGTTGATGTAGCGATGGCAAAATTGACTGAATATAGGGTTGACATTTTGATTGATTTTCTTGTTGATTGGCTATAATTGATGATATGGTTCGTAGAGTGGGTATTTTCTAGATAGTCGGTCTCTTAATTGGTATGTTTACTGAAGTGATCTGTGGTATTCAGTGGCTGAATGCTTCGATCTGGCGACTGATTTGTCTACGTATCCCTAATCGATTTTTATTGTCTTTCCTTCTCTCTCTCTCTCTCTCTCGTCCTCTATGTATAAGTTGTTTGTTTTCTTGTATATATGTGTATAAATCAATCGTACAGGGCCGTACCATGCTATGATACAGAGAGGCGGCCGCATCAGGCGAGACCACAAAGGGGCGACATTAGCAGCGAAATTGCTTAAGTTATTTTAAAGGAAAAACATTTAAGGGGCGACATTTCGAAGACTTGCATCATACTGAGAAAATATAACGCACGACCCTGCCTTCGTATTGTTATTTTTCCCAGTTTCTATTTATTTATCTACAATATACATAACTCTCGGAGATCAATACTATAAAGAAGAGCTGGAAGGAGCTGCAGGAGATACCTAGAGATAGGAAGACTTGGCATGAGTTGGTTGAGGGCCTATGCCCCAACCCGGGTAAAAAGGCAAAGAGAGAGAGAGATACATAACTCTATATTTCAAGCTGTCTGTTTGTCTGTTGGTCATCCTTATTGCTGAGTCATCTCTATAGACTGGACTACCTGGTCAACATAACGGAAAAGCAGGCGAGCCATTAAGACGGAGAGTTGTTTGTTTTTTGACGCAGCTGCTCGCGAATTGTCTTTCAGATTTAGAGGGAACGTCTAGCTCTGGCAGCATAGAATTTACATAGCTTATTCCTGGAAAACTTTGTAAGTAAACGCGCACAATTTTAACCACGATCGCGCTCCAACCACCACCACCCTCTCCCCATCCCCCACCTCCTACCCCCCGAGTTATGAGTTCTGATGTCTACTTATCAAGCTGTAGATATACTAGTGCTAATATCCTAGTGCTAATATCCTAGTGCTAATATCCTTGATACAACTTATCAAGCTGTAGATATACTAGTGCTAATATCCTAGTGCTAATATCCTAATGCTAATATCCTTGATACAACTTATCAAGCTGTAGATATACTAGTGCTAATATCCTAGTGCTAATATCCTTGATACAACTTATCAAGCTGTAGATATACTAGTGCTAATATCCTTGATACAACTTATCAAGCTGTAGATATACTAGTGCTAATATCCTTGATACAACTTATCATGCTGTAGATATACTAGGGCTAATATCCTTGATACAACTTATCAAGCTGTAGATATACTAGTGCTAATATCCTTGATACAACTTATCATGCTGTAGATATACTAGTGCTAATATCCTTGATACAACTTATCAAGCTGTAGATATACTAGTGCTAATATCCTAGTGCTAATATCCTTGATACAACTTATCAAGCTGTAGATATACTAGTGCTAATATCCTTGATACAACTTATCAAGCTGTAGATATACTAGTGCTAATATCCTTGATACAACTTATCATGCTGTAGATATACTAGTGCTAATTTCCTAGTGCTAATATCCTTGATACAACTTATCATGCTGTAGATATACTAGTGCTAATATCCTTGATACAACTTATCATGCTGTAGATATACTACTGCTAATATCCTAGTGCTAATATCCTTGATACAACTTATCAAGCTGTATATATACTAGTGCTAATATCCTTGATACAACTTATCAAGCTGTAGATATACTAGTGCTAATATCCTAGTGCTAATATCCTTGATACAACTTATCATGCTGTAGATATACTAGTGCTAATATCCTAGTGCTAATATCCTTGATACAACTTATCAAGCTGTAGATATACTAGTGCTAATATCCTTGATACAACTTATCAAGCTGTAGATATACTAGTGCTAATATCCTTGATACAACTTATCATGCTGTAGATATACTAGTGCTAATATCCTTGATACAACTTATCAAGCTGTAGATATACTAGTGCTAATATCCTTGATACAACTTATCATGCTGTAGATATACTAGTGCTAATATCCTAGTGCTAATATCCTTGATACAACTTATCAAGCTGTAGATATACTAGTGCTAATATCCTTGATACAACTTATCAAGCTGTAGATATACTAGTGCTAATATCCTTGATACAACTTATCATGCTGTAGATATACTAGTGCTAATATCCTTGATACAACTTATCATGCTGTAGATATACTAGTGCTAATATCCTAGTGCTAATATCCTTGATACAACTTATCATGCTGTAGATATACTAGTGCTAATATCCTTGATACAACTTATCATGCTGTAGATATACTACTGCTAATATCCTAGTGCTAATATCCTTGATACAACTTATCAAGCTGTAGATATACTAGTGCTAATATCCTTGATACAACTTATCAAGCTGTAGATATACTAGTGCTAATATCCTAGTGCTAATATCCTTGATACAACTTATCAAGCTGTAGATATACTAGTGCTAATATCCTAGTGCTAATATCCTTGATACAACTTATCAAGCTGTAGATATACTAGTGATAATATCCTAGTGCTAATATCCTTGATACAACTTATCAAGCTGTAGATATACTAGTGCTAATATCCTTGATACAACTTATCATGCTGTAGATATACTAGTGCTAATATCCTAGTGCTAATATCCTTGATACAACTTATCAAGCTGTAGATATACTAGTGCTAATATCCTAGTGCTAATATCCTTGATACAACTTATCAAGCTGTAGATATACTAGTGCTAATATCCTTGATACAACTTATCAAGCTGTAGATATACTAGTGCTAATATCCTTGATACAACTTATCATGCTGTAGATATACTAGTGCTAATATCCTTGATACAACTTATCAAGCTGTAGATATACTAGTGCTAATATCCTTGATACAACTTATCATGCTGTAGATATACTAGTGCTAATATCCTAGTGCTAATATCCTTGATACAACTTATCATGCTGTAGATATACTAGTGCTAATATCCTTGATACAACTTACACTGTATCACTGTAGATATACTATGCTAATATCCTGTGAAAACAACACTTATCATGCTGTAGATATACTAGTGCTAATATCCTTGATACAACTTATCAAGCTGTAGATATACTAGTGCTAATATCCTAGTGCTAATATCCTTGATACAACTTATCAAGCTGTAGATATACTAGTGCTAATATCCTAGTGCTAATATCCTTGATACAACTTATCAAGCTGTAGATATACTAGTGCTAATATCCTAGTGATAATATCCTTGATACAACTTATCAAGCTGTAGATATACTAGTGCTAATATCCTTGATACAACTTATCAAGCTGTAGATATACTAGTGCTAATATCCTAGTGCTAATATCCTTGATACAACTTATCAAGCTGTAGATATACTAGTGCTAATATCCTAGTGATAATATCCTTGATACAACTTATCAAGCTGTAGATATACTAGTGCTAATATCCTTGATACAACTTATCATGCTGTAGATATACTAGTGCTAATATCCTTGATACAACTTATCAAGCTGTAGATATACTAGTGCTAATATCCTTGATACAACTTATCATGCTGTAGATATACTAGTGCTAATATCCTTGATACAACTTATCATGCTGTAGATATACTACTGCTAATATCCTAGTGCTAATATCCTGATACAACATAAGCTGTATATACAGTGCTAATATCCTTGATACAACTTATCATGCTGTAGATATACTAGTGCTAATATCCTAGTGCTAATATCCTTGATACAACTTATCATGCTGTAGATATACTAGTGCTAATATCCTTGATACAACTTATCAAGCTGTAGATATACTAGTGCTAATATCCTTGATACAACTTATCAAGCTGTAGATATACTAGTGCTAATATCCTTGATACAACTTATCATGCTGTAGATATACTAGTGCTAATATCCTGATACAACTTATCAGCTGTAGATATCTAGTGCTAATATCCTTGATACAACTTATCAAGCTGTAGATATCCTAGTGCTAATATTCTTGATACAACTTATCATGCTGTAGATATACTAGTGCTAATATCCTAGTGCTAATATCCTTGATACAACTTATCAAGCTGTAGATATACTAGTGCTAATATCCTTGATACAACTTATCAAGCTGTAGATATACTAGTGCTAATATCCTTGATACAACTTATCAAGCTGTAGATATACTAGTGCTAACCCACCTGTGTGGTGCCGAGTGCCGCAAGGGATGCACAGAATAGTACCACTGCGACCTAGAAGGCATGTTGTAGAAGCGAATGATGTTGACCTAGGAAGCTACCGTAGTAAATAAAAAGCATCGCAGAAATCGGATGTACTGGCCGACTTGTAGGCGCATAACTGGCACAACGTAAATCGCTCATAGGCTCAGATCACATACAAATCACAAATAGTGGTTAACAAGTGGTTGATATGGTGCGTTCCAAGAAGAAGAGAGACTAGTGCTAACTAATACTCAAGGAGACAGACAATAGGACGTCTTAAACAAACCTGAGACTTGAGTCTTCTGGAAAATTGAAGGATACTGACTTTCCTGGATGGTCATTTACAAAACGTTCAGAGACCGAGAAAAGTGGAGGACTACTGTTGATACCTATGCTCCATAGGAGCGGATGAATAATAATAAGGAAAACCAAATACGTATTGTCCGCAGGTCCTTATACATGCTAATAATAGTTCAGACTGACTTGTTGATTATATAACGATTATTTGTTGAACCAGTGAGAAGTCGTTACAAATACTTGAAAGTAACGAAAACGCATACATTTTTTTCTAACATGCATATCTCTATTGGATGTACTAATGCACATTTGATATCCTTGTGTTCGCGGACGCACGTGTCGTTTAGGGCAGAAAAAAAGAAATGAGCTTGTAAATTGTTTGTATACGAATTGTGCAATGCAGTTCGTACATAATCGAGCAAGTGTGTACAGTTTTTGTTTGGTTTTATCGTAAAGGTCCGCCATTTTATCTAGACCGCATGATAAGATAGCTGTGATTCTTCCATGCTTCTTTTATTTCTTAAATTGGTATTACACAATGTGCTTTATTGCACATGTTATAATCTACAACTAAAATACAAGAGAAGAAATAAAAATGTGAACATGTTGCAATCGAGCCATTATTCTTTTTTTATGTCCTGCACACGCTCACACAATTTTGCCAGTTACGCGATTTTCTAGCCCAATTGGGCTAATTTTAGACCAGTTCTACAGGAAATCTTTAATAGTCACTGGTTGTTCTGTTTTATGTTAGTTTATATTTATCCGCTATTTTTTGGAGGTTTCGGCGGTTTCTCAACACAACTTGGCCATTTATTGTCGTTTAGTAGTGGTCAGCTTTTTGACTAGAAAATGGTCAAATAATTTAGCTGGATCGCCCGATACTTGCAAGATCTGTTGGTTCCCTGCCCAATTCTCTCTCTCTCTCTCTCTCTCTCTCTCTCATGCCATTTTAACCCAGATTGGGGCATAGGCCCTCAACCAACTCATGCCAAGTCTACCTGTCTCTAGCTATCTCCTTTAGTTCCCACCAGCTCTTCTTTATATTGTTGATCTCTGACTAGAAATCTCGTCGCCATGTATTTTAGGTCACCCTGTCTTTTGCCGTACCTGTGGGTTTCAGGAAAGGACCCTACTTGTTATATTCTCCTCTGATTTTCTCAAAGTATGTCCTATCCAGCACCAGCGTCTTTTTTTAACCTCTTCATTCACTGGAATTAGTATTGTTTTTTCTATAAGTTCCTCATTTTATATAAGTTCCTCATTTTATATAAGTTCCTCATTTTCTATAAGTTCCTCATTTTCTATAAGTTCCTCATTATGCAGGAAACCCATCTCAATTAATCAAGCGCCATGCCTACCGGGCATAGATGATCATGTCTCTCCACAACTCTCTCTTTCTCTCTCTCTCTCTCTTTTACCTTGGTGCAGTTAATAAGTTCTGACGTAGATCTTTCGTCGAACCACTATGTCAGACCATTCATCATCGTCTCCCTGTCTTCCCGATCTCTGCTATCGTGAATGTTATCTGTTGTCACCAAATTTTCTAAACAGATTGGCATTATATGCATAAAGAACCTTGATTGTCTGATTCTTATTCTTTTGATAAAGTTTCTTTGTTTTCTGGCCTGCTTTAAAACCTCATCATTTGTTTTCTTCGCTGTCCATGGAGTATTCAGCATCCTTCTGTAAAAACCAAATCTCTGTGGCTCCCATAGATCTTATCGATTGTATGTTCATTGACCTTGATACCATTTGATGATCTAGCACTCCTCTCTCACAGTCATCAACAGATGCAAGAGAAAACAACTAAACTGGAAACAATCTCACAACAACTGGGTCTGACTATTCATGGGGAAAAACAAAGATAATGAGATTAAATGCTAATTCCAGAGACTAGATCATATTGAGAAGATCATCGTTAAAGGAGGTGGAGACATATACATATCTGGGAAGTGTTGTCAACATACAAGGTGGCACAAATGAAGATGTTAGGGTTTGGAATACAAAAGGCAAGATCAGCCTTTGCCATCCTGAAGAACATATGGAGTTCAAGAATGATCAGGAATAAAACTAAGATAATGATATTTAACTCAAATGTCAAGGCTGTCCTTTTATATGGAGCGGAGACATGGAGAACAACTAAGGAGAGCACCAAAAAGTTGCAGACATTCATCAATAGATGTCTGCGCAGGATATTCGATCTGTGATGGTATGACAGGACTATAAACAGGGAACTCTGGGATAGAACAGGACAACGATACGCGGAACAAGAGATAAGGAGTAGAAGGTGGCGATGGATAGGACACACACTGAGGAAACCCCTTAACAGCATCACCAGACAAACTCTCCGATGGAACCCCAGGGCAATAGAGGTATGGGAAGACCCAGAAACACCTGGAGACGGGAGTTGGAGACGGAATGCAAGAAAATGGGGAGAGAGTGGGAGATCTAGAAAGATGGCCTTGGATATGAGGGCTTGGAAGGTCTTGGTTGCGGACCTATGCTTCCCTAGGGGCGAAGGGTGAAGAAGAAGCATTCGCATTATTTGCACAAAGAACCTAGATTGTCTGATTCTTAATCTTTTGATAAGGTTTCTTTGTGTGCAGACCCGTTTTAAAACCTCATCATTTGTTTTCTTCGCTGTCCATAGAGTTTTCAGCATTCTTCTGTAAAACCAAATCGCGGTGACTCTAAAGATCTTATCGATTGCATGTTCATTGTCCATGATACGCAATACGCTGCCATACATAAGTTAAGTATATGCTCAATGTAGAATTTGAGTACTCGTTTCCGCAGTGTCATTGGTAGTGAATTCACGCATAGTTTGTTTTTGATAAAAACTGCTTTCGTTTGAGCTATTCTACTCCTAATATGTTTTACATATTCCATCTGATGTTAAGAATGATCCCAGATACTTGAATCGATGGACTTGTTTCAGTGTTGTGTTATTTATTTTGATATTGCATTGTGGTATTTCCTATTTATTGGAGATAACCATGACCTGTGTTTTCTTTATATTTATACTTAATCCTTTCTTTTCTCTTTCTCTCAGTAATATATCTATCAAGTTTTGTACATCTTGTTCATTTGTAGCCATGAGAATTGTGGATCTCGTCGCTTCATTATATGACAGCATCTTTTCCCAATAATCCATTGAGCTTGAAGATTTTTGTTTGAGCTGCAGAGTTCGTATTTTCCACAACACTCTCTGTAGTGGACGTGCCAAAGTGACCGAGACGTATGGAAAAACCCCGGGAAATGAAGTCAATCCTGCTCTATCGGACATCTTTTGAAAATTGTCTCAATCATTTCTGCACATCATTGAAGTCCCCTCCCCCCCATCTCATTTCAAAACAACATCAAGTTGCTAGTCACGACAGAGATGAAGTGTCTGGACAGAATGCTGAGAGTATCAATAAGAGACCGGTTTAGAAATTAATACATCAGGGAAAAAAGTGTGTACAAAATCAGTACTTATCTCGTCCGAGTGGTTACCGGGGCCCAATTTTGGGGTGTAAAGAATAGAACCAGTGTTTCCTGCCACGCATGTCGTAAGAGGCGATTAATGAGGTTTGGCTGAAATCGGATGCACATGTCCTAAACGTGTAGACGTCTGCGTTTAGGGGCCTACCAAACCAATGTGCAACGTATACACGTTTTTGGCAAAGATCAAACATATCACAAAGAGTGATTAAAATTGGTCGTAAAGAACGAACGCAAAGTAGAAGAAGGAGGAAGAATACTGAACTAAATCAAGAAACAGCAAATTCAATAGTTCGGTCACATATTCAGATTACCAATAGACAGTGCACCTCAAAGAAGAATGTTACTCCGACACAGTGGATACAAAGATGAATTGCGTGGTGGATCACAAACATAACAGAGACAGGGAAAGACACTATTTATGAAGCCCACACAAGAGCCCGTTCTAGAAATCTGTTTTTATCCTGACGCTGTGAGGCAAAACATGAGTGGAGAAAAGAAGCTGGAAGACCATTTTACTTACCAACAAGAGCATAAAATACTGAAACAACATAACTTTTCATTCTGTCTAAATCATTACCTCACACGTGAAAACTACATCAAAGTGTTCGTTGACATTTTTGATACTGAAATATCTTTAAATGATTGAAAGATGCAGAAGAAGCAGCAGGCAACAAGAGTCTGGTATGGTATCGTGTTTTAAGTGTTCCGAGTAATGAGGATTCGAACGAGACTTGTAAGAGAATACCTACTGTTATGGATTGTGAAATGTGGTGCATAGTTTTAAGATGCATATTTGATGCTGAAAAACGAAAAGGTCGAGGAAAAGGATAAGTGGTGCATAGACAAGCTATAAAATATGTTCTGTGTCTGCCTACATGATTGTTCTAAGATTGGCACTTCGGTTTCTGCAGAGAGAACCTCGGGAAACTGGATCTCTGACATTTCGTTGGAATTCCTAGAAGAATATATTCTACAGTCGAGGGATTGTTCCATGTTTGTTGATTCCAGTAACCAGTATGGTGGAATATGTTCTTTTGTTTAACAACGAGGTAGATCTTTGTGGATCAATGTTTGGGCTGAATAGGAATGTGCAATCCTGCAAGGCAACCTCCAGGGGGTGGAGTGAATGTTCAGAGGTCCCCAGCGGTAACACATACCTCATGGTGAGGAATATGATGAAAAAAGGCAAGCTCTAGCTATAAACTTCTTTGTTGGCGGCAGGTTTTCTTTACAGCATACGGACATTTTTCCGAAGCGTCTGCACGCATGCGTAGGTGGTTATGAACCGGGGTGAAAAGTATTCACGTTCTTGGTGCAAACAACAAAAACCGCAATAAGTGGTTAACTTGGTTTGATAAGAACGTACACAAAAAAAGAAGAGGAAGTAAACATTGGAGCGTAACAATAATCATCATCAAGGTGCGTATCCTTTATAGGATGTTGCTCTCTTTGCAGCACATCTGAAATTCACTCTGTCTCTTGCCAGTTCACCCACTTCGTCAATGTTCATATTCATGGTTTCTTTAATATCTTGTAGCCATCTTCTTCTTGGTCTGCCTCTGCGTCCAGGGACCCTGCCCTCTAGTATTGTTCTCCCCAGGTCATGGTGACGCTTGATGTGATCAGAGTATTAATTTTTCTGTATATTATATAGTTTATCTGCCAATTGTCTGTAACATTTAGTTAGCGTAACAACAGTGGCATAATATTGCAAAAGTGCAGTGAAATGAAAATGTTCTGCTTTTTTTCTTTTCTCAAATCTTTTCTCAAATCTGTTATGTCTCACAGCTTCAGGATAAGAAGAGATCTATAGAACGATCTTTTGTGTGCGCTTAATAAACAATGTTTTTCACAGCCTCTGTTATCTCTGAGTTCCACCTTTCGCGTGGACGGTCTTTTGCTTTGTATCTACCGTATCGAAGTAAAAATGTTACGTAACTTTTGCAAACCTTAGGGTATGAAGTGACTTCACATTTGTATACATAGCGTGCAGGTGGTAGGAGGGTCAATTTCTGTCCTCATTAGTGTCAATTTGCGTTCGGGAAATGAGTCCTTAACCCTTTTGTTTCCTATTCGATAAACGAACAGTCTCCACAATGCGTTAATCCGTTTCACAATAATACAGAACTAATATCACATGCGAGTCACATTTAATCATCTAATCAGATATAAGTGTTATCTGCTGAAGATGTCTCGTAAGTCTACTTCACAGATTACCCAACAGACAGTGCGTCTCAAAGACCAATGCTGTTCAGATACAATGAATGCAATACGAAATGTCGCTTACGCAAAAGGTGGAGCACAGAAATAACAGAGGCAAGGATATACACAGACATCAGTACGAATCACACGCACTTCTTAGTACTTTCTCGTCTTATGCGTTGTAATCTATATGTGCATATGTTGCATATATTCAAGTTATATATATGCTTGATTTTTAATTGTTTCTCTTCTTTCCTATTTCTAGTTTTTATGTATGTTTTTTGTGTTACACTTTTTTCGTTATTCGTTTTTGTTCCCAGATTTTCATTAGAAACGTGTGAATGTCTCCGTATGTAGTCGTCCATATGTTATTGCTTTTGTTAATTCGTCACTCCTGTTGTTCGTTTGCTGATAAAGGCCTTGCTGGTCGAAACGTTGCTGTATATTGTCATTGTTTTTGCAATTTGTAAAACTACAGTACTTTGTGATTACATGTTTCGCCAATCAAATAGTTTTACTGCAGTCTCATCTATATCGCAAAAAAAAAAAAAATGCTATTCTGGAAATCACTTCTCATCAGTGGCGGCTCGTCATTAAGGGCCAGTGGGGCCGGGCACCACTAAAAATAATGTGTAACGTGCATCTATTATTTTATAAATTAAAATATAACCTAACCTAAAACCATGATTTTTCCGAAAATTTGTGTCTGGCCCCACCAACAAATATGAGCACGAGCCGCCACTGCTTCTCATTATGACGCTGTGATGCGCAAGCGTATTAGAAAAAAAGAAGAAGGTGGCACTGTTTGAACCTTCTAATGGCATAATGACTTGCAGCTCGTTAAACATCAGCTGTGTGTGTAAGACTTGAGTCAGTGTGTGTTTAACACTGACATCTTAATGCATCAGAACTTTGATGTCAGTTCTACGAGACGATGTTGCTGCTGGGCAATCTAATTTGTTATTTTTTCACAGCACCGATCGAAATGAGATGTTGAAAATGTAGGCCCTTGATCTTGCAACGAAGTCAGTAAAACATCCAATGATTCTCCCGAGTAGTGGATGATATATTTGGGTTGTACTTATAGTATAAATGGTTTGTTGGTTAGTTGGTTGGTTTATGGTTAGTTGGTACGATGATTAGTTTACTGGTTGGTTAGTTGGTTAGTTGGTTGGTTTATGGTTAGTTGGAGGGTTGATTAGTTTACTGGTTGGTTAGTTGGTTAGTTGGTTGGTTTATGGTTAGTTGGAGGGTTGATTAGTTTACTGGTTGGTTAGTTGGTTAATTGGTTGGTTTATGGCTAGTTGGAGGGTTGTTTAGTTTACTGGTTGGTTAATTGGTTAGTTTGTTGGTTTATGGCTAGTTGGAGGGTTGATTAGTTTACTGGTTGGTTAGTTGGTTAGTTTGTTGGTTTATGGCTAGTTGGAGGGTTGATTAGTTTACTGGTTTGTTAGTTGGTTAGTTGGTTGGTTTATGGTTAGTTGGAGGGTTGATTAGTTTACTGGTTTGTTAGTTGGTTAGTTTGTTGGTTTATGGCTAGTTGGAGGGTTGATTAGTTTACTGGTTTGTTAGTTGGTTAGTTGGTTGGTTTATGGCTAGTTGGAGGGTTGATTAGTTTACTGGTTTGTTAGTTGGTTAGTTTGTTGGTTTATGGTTAGTTGGAGGATTGATTTGTTAGTTAATTTGTTTTTTTAGGTAGTTGATTAGTTGGTTATTTGTGAAACAGTCAACTGTACTAAGATATGAAACATATAGTTAGTATAAAGATTGGACTAAGATATGAAACGTATAGTTAGTATAAAGATTGGACTAAGATATGAAAACATATAGTTAGTATAAAGATTGGACTAAGATATGAAACGTATAGTTAGTATAAAGATTGGACTAAGATATGAAAACATATAGTTAGTATAAAGATTGGACTAAGATATGAAACATATAGTTAGTATAAAGATTGGACTAAGATATGAAACGTATAGTTAGTATAAAGATTGGACTAAGATATGAAAACATATAGTTAGTATAAAGATTGGACTAAGATATGAAACATATAGTTAGTATAAAGATTGGACTAAGATATGAAACGTATAGTTAGTATAAAGATTGGACTAAGACATGAAACGTATAGTTAGTATAAAGATTGGACTAAGATATGAAAACGTATAGTTAGTATAAAGATTGGACTAAAACATGAAAACATATAATAATAATTTCTCTCGTACCGTTATATGTTACATAGGGTCTGCAAGTAATTTCTCCATTCCGCTCTATCCCGGGCAACTCGCTCAATCTCCGCCATGGAACTGAGACCGATATTTCTTGCCTCTCTCAGCAAAGTTCGTTTCTAGGTCGTCCTCTATTTCTTGAACCCTTTGCATCTCACTTCAATGCCTGCTTTGATATTTGTTGATCATTTCTCCTGAACGTGTGTCCAACATATCTACATCTTCTCTTTCTTATAACAATTGTTACTAAGAAAACATATAGTTAGTTTAAATAATGACAGAATTATATATCACAAACATCACACGTATAAAGTTTCTCTACTTTATGTATCTTCATGTGTCTTGTCATGCCACTAGATTGGTGGAATCCTACACCACAAACATCACACGTATAAAGTTTCTCTATTTTATGTAACAACATGTGTCTTGTCATGCCACTAAATTGGTGGAATCCTACACCACAAACATCACACTTATAAAGTTTCTCTACTTTATGTATCAACATGTGTCTTGTCATGCCACTAGATTGGTGGAATCCTACACCACAAACATCACACTTATAAAGTTTCTCTACTTTATGTATCAACATGTGTCTTGTCATGCCACTAGATTGGTGGAATCCTACACCACAAACATCACACGTATAAAGTTTCTCTATTTTATGTAACAACATGTGTCTTGTCATGCCACTAAATTGGCGGAATCCTACACCACAAACATCACACGTATAAAGTTTCTCTACTTTATGTATCCTCATCTGTTTCTTCATGTTCCTAAATAACATAAAGCGTTTCCCGCAATCTTCACACTTAACCATCTTCTCCCCATGGACTAGCTTGTCTGACCTCCTCCCTGTCTTGCTATTTCCTCCATTGTGACCAGTGGCGGCTCGTGCTAAGTTTTGTTGGTGGGGCCAAACATATTTTTGTGTGGAAAATCATGGTATTGGGTTAGATTATATTTTAATTTATACACGTTACACATTATTTTTGGTGGGGCTCGGCCCCACCGGCCCTTAATGACGAGCCGCCACTGATTGTGACACAATCTACCAGCTTGTAGTTAATGTATACTGTTCTCTCCTAGTTGTATATTTAGTATAATATTTGAAATGGTTCACGCAAAACCTATGCCCTCACGCAAAAATCAGTCAGAAGAGCAATACCAGCCGTGATGACTACTGCCTGAATTGACAGCGGGTAATCGAATAAGAATAAGAAGAAGAAGAAGAAGAAGAAGAAGAAGAGGCCAATGATGATGATGAATTGGTTTATTGAATTTATAGTTATGTTATTGATATGTGATTGTTGACTGTTGGATTGATTGAATTATTGATGGATGTTCAGTTATAGTTCGACTGATGGCACTAATTAAACGTTCTCTATCTTCAGATAAACTGGAGATCTCTACGACGAAGTAGTTAAGACGTTTACATATCGCTGTGAAGAGTGTGTGTTCAAATCCGAACTAACCAATGAGTGAAATTTTTCCAAGAGATTCCTATGATTGTTGATGGGGCTACCGTGTTCGTGCTTTGTGCAACACTCCAGCAGATGGCGTGCCATTTTTCCGACAGTGGCGAAGCCATATGGGGAGACACGGCGCAATGAAGTCAATCTTCCACCATAAAGCCCCTCTTTGTCTTCAGATTGTTACTAAAGCCAAGTAGGAACGAGTTTTTTTTTTTCTCTGTTTCTCACTTCAGGTAAATATGTTTGTAACACTTACTGACTAACTGGCATAAACAACCAACTAAATGCCAACTTGTATATTCAACAAACTAAAGGTCAAATCACACACCACATGAAAGCTAAAGCCCCCACTTACCAGATTTTTACACAACGTGCGACTAAATTGTTCCCATTAGATGTTACAATAAATATCTCGCCCAAGTGATTACCGGAGCCCAAATCAGGAGTGTAAAGAATAGACCCACTGTTACCTGCCACGCATGTCGTAAGAGATGACTAAGGAGATGGGGATGGGGCTAGTTACTCCACCCCGTCAAATAAACGTTAGGTATAGAAATCACTAACAGTGAAATTATTAGCTTCCCACCAGAAGAAGAAGAAGCATCCCGCAAAGAAGAACTCGGAAAACGATCCAATGAAATCCGAAAGGAAATCAGACTGCGAATTCACTTTCTTTCAAACTGTAAGATCTCCAGGATTGGCACCTGGAATGTCCGCATGATGTTCTAAACTAGGAAGACATAAACTCCCAGGGTAATAGAAGTAAGAGCAGACACAGGAACACCTGGAGACGGGAGTTGGAAACGGAATGCAAGAAAATGGGGAGAGAATGGAGAGATCTGGAAAAAAATGGCCGTAGATAGGAGAGTTCGGAAAACCTTAGTCACAAACCTATGACTCTCTAGGAAAAAAGTTACGTTTACAAAACAGATAAAGAGGAATAAACCACGAGGGAGATTAATAAAACTATGAAAAGATACAATTAAAAATACCTGTTCCGAAAACTGGATGTGCTGTGCCGAAAGATGTACATATCATAACTGTTCTGCTAACGGTACACAATACCAACACAACATACGCCTGTTCTACTTCCCAAACCACATACACTCCACAGAAAGAGCTAAACAAGTGGTGTTGAGAAAATCGTGGTATATCATAAAGGACGAAGTCATCAACCACAGTAAACGAGTCGTTGATTTTATAGGCACCACTTATACGTTCAGTAGTTTGCCATTTCTTTCTGAACGCTGAGGTCTATTTTTACCTTTAGTAAAAATCCCACGGAAATGAATTTGCTTCCAAACTTGCCCACCGTGGGGTTTGAACCAGGTACGCTTGGGTTTGTGATCGAGCTCACTACCGTTTGAGCTACAGACGCTCACATTGTTAAAAACAAACGCATAAAAAGAAGAAGAAGAAGAAGTAGATATATCAATATTACTAGTTAATAATTGGGAGCTGAAGACTAAGAAAAGTGGTTGAATTGAGGCTGGTAATATCTGCAGCAATAAACATTATATAAATATTTCAAACTACATCAAATTTTCTTGGAAAAAATATTTCTCTAGCGTCATGGATATTCTAAGGCTGCTTGCAAAAATCACTGAGATCCAACAGGTAGTTTTCGAGAAAATCAATTTCAAACGTGCTCATGAATTAATGGACAGACTATAGTTAATAATTGGAAGCTGAAGACCAAGAACAAAGATGGAATTGAGGCTGGTAATATCTGCAGCAACAAACATTAAAGACTCGGAAAGCTAAAGAACCCGAATAATTATTGCAATCGCCATATGGCGCCCCTATCTTCATAACCATCAGTTAGATGCGCCTCATTATATCAAAACATTTAACATGTCTGGTATAGGGTTTATGTTGATTTAACAAGAGAATTAATCTTTAGTTTGGCCATGTTTCATTAACAACCATTACTTTGTTACAAGACTCTCCTTTCTTCTACATTTACTTTATCATTTCACAAAGTTATCAGTCTAGCTCAACCTGGCACTTCTAGCAAACCCACTTCAAATTTCTCTTCTTTCATTCCAAGTTCATTTCTTCACAACTGTCTATTTCTGCTTCTTGGTTCCGTCACATGAGAAGGCAATACCTTAAGAGTGTAGAACTCGCTTAACAAAACCCAGACATAACACCCGTCGTACTGACTTCAATCGAGCTGAGGCGACGGTGTTTACTGCACAAGAAAATTGATATTTCTCTTTGAAATCTGAGCTGTGATAATCCTAAATCTTCAAGCTCTGAATACACGTTACACGCGTGCGTCAAAAACCATCTCCACTCTTCCCGCCTAATCGATACCACTGTTTCCTAACCCTGATAGTTCATGGCAGTCTCAGATCCTAACTTGAACAACTTGTTAGGCTAGTCAAAGTGTGTGGGAAATAGCAGTGCTAGTATATAAATAATAACATATCCAGTAGCCTTTTTAGAACTTTGAGTATGTAGTCACTTCACACTTTTAGTCCTAGTGTGCAGGAGATAGGATGGCCAATTACTTTCCTCATTTGGGGAACGTCGATTGTAGGGGAGTGAACCTACAACCCTCTTGTGTCCGAGTTGACAGGGGAACGTCGATTTTAGGGGAGTGAACCTACAACCCTCTTGTGTCCGAGTTGACAGGGGAACGTTCATGAGTTAAGGTAATCCGTCCTTGCATAAATTAAGCTTTCCAATATCAGGTGACTATTTTACTGTACATTTATGAAATTAACAAATCAGTGAAACTAAACTTCATCATGATGATGATGAACTAAATTTTACAACATAATCTATATGTTGTTTAAAATATACAACATTTCACTGAATCACATAATCTACATACAGCTTATGACTTTCTTGATTTATTCTCCTCCGTTCCTCGTGGGGCATAGGGTCTCAGCAGTTGTTCACAACTTTTCCCGGTCTCTTGCTGTTTTCTTTATGGTCTCCTAAGATAGTCGAGCATTCTTTAGTTCCTCAAGAAGACTGCATCCCCAGGTCTGTTTAGGACGTCCTCAGTTTCGCTTTCCTTGCGGGTTCCATTCAAGTGCTTGTCTAGTGACACTCAACTGTGTCTTCGTAGGGTATGCCCGACCCACAGCGCCGGATTAGCCTAGTAGCAGAAGTAGCAAATGCTACGGGCCCCGCGCTTCTAGGGCCCCGCGCCTATGTGACAGATGAAAATGGGAAAAATAACCAAATGTTATATAAAAACACGCAAGCTGTCTGAATTTTTAAATGTCGTGTGGGATGGTGCTGAATTCAACGAAATCGAGCAGAAAATACAGAAGACGTGTCCCACTGTGTAGTAGATGAAGGCAGTGCTATAGAAGAATCATCATTACCAATATTACCATTAAGATCAACAACTCTTCACGATTTAGCCACATTTTCACAAGACAAACTGAAATCGAATGTACAGCAAGTCCTCCCAATTTAGCCATATTATTTTCAAGTCAAAGAGAGGCAGAAAGCACAGCACATGCTTCTAATGTAGCAACATCATCTACAAGCCAAAAACACAACACAACGAAAGTAAAATGTACTCCAACGATATTGGTGAATGGCCAAACAACTTCAATCGAGACTATTGGATTGTGAAAGAAAGTAGCGAAGTGCAACATATGAACAGTGATTTCATGTCTTTAAAAAAAACCACAAAAAAACATATGATAAAGAAAACAATCCACGATCTTGTCGAAAGTCGTTTTCCACATACACGCATACACCAACAAACAAAACTCACGTGAGAGATTGGTTGTGTTATACAGAAACTAAAGGACAACTGTTCTGTTTTGTTTGCAAAGTTATTGATTTAGGCTGTACCATAGAGTGACTTGTGTATTTGGAATACTCCGTCAGTTAAAATCTATTACAGCAGAAGAGATCTTGAAAAGAACTCCAAATATTGTCAGCTCTTACCAAGAGGATTTGGAAGAAAGCCTAGGCGACGAACTTATGCAGTTCACTGAACTTCTTAAAATTAATGTAGCTGCTGCTATTAGCAACGAAAAGCATGAGGCTCTTGAACTGCAATTTTATAAACTTATAATGGAAAATTCATTAGAGTCGTGTTTCCCAAATGTAGAAAGTCTTACGAATTTATTTGTCTTTAATGATTTTAATGATTACTAACTGCAGCGGAGAACGTTCTTTTTCAACATTAAAGCGTATAAAAAGTGAGTTAAGAAACATGATGGGACAAGATCGTCTAAATAACCTCACCTTAATGAACAGTGAATGTAATTTACTTAGAGAAATTGATTTGTCTAGTATTATCTCTAAATTTGCTCACATTAAATCGAGACAATTTTGTTTGTAAAAGTTGTGTTTTATTTTATTATCATACAAAACCTAGGGCCCCGCGCTAAAATTTGTTACGGGCCCTGCGCTAGCCTAATCCGGCACTGCTGACCCATCACCATTTTCTTCTCTTAAAATAGGTCATCATGGGTTCCTGGCCTGTTCTTATTCACAGGTCTGTGTTCGCAACTCTGTCATACCATGTCAGTCTGAGAATACACTGAAGACATCCGTTGACAAAGGTCTGAATATTATTTGTATTTAACCTGAGGCTCGCCATGTTTCAGAGCCATACAGCAACACATATCTCACATTTGAGTTGAATATCCTGAGCTTTGTTTTAGTGGAGATGGCAGTAGATTTCCACACTTTGAACAGAATAAAAAAGGATTATACAGATTATAGAACACAAAAATTCACTGAATCCTATAATCTGTAGAACAACATCCTAAATAAGATATAAATAAAAACGCAGGCATGAGGTAGAAAAGCTAAGACATATGCGTAGATCTAAATGGGAAATTCGAAGACAGTCTTGTAAACCTAGATGAGAAACTGTCGAATGTTAAATTGGTGAAATGTCTCTTTCTTGTTCCGTTATATTACTGCTTCCAACCTGAATATATATATATATATATATATATATATATATATATATATATATATATATATATATATATATATATATATATATATATATATACAGTGGCGGCTCGTGATCATTTTTGTTTGTGGAGCCAGACAGACATTTTCGGAAAAATTATGGTTTCTGTTAGGATATATTTTAATGTATAAAATAATAAATACACATTATACCTTATTTTTGGTGGGGTCCGGCTCCATTGGCCCTTAATGTCGAACCGCCACTGTATATATATATATATCGAGAGATAGAGGCTAGAGTGCAAACAGCAAATGCTGTAACCTACCAGCTAGCTCCATTGTTAAGGCACCCAAAAATTTCACTGACAGCTAAACAACGGATGATCAATGGCATTTTCATACCTACTTTGTGTTACCAGAGCCAACCATGGACAATGAGCAAAGCGCAGTCACAAAAATAACTACATGTGAAATGCGCTGTCTGCGAAAAGTTACCAACACCAGAAAAGAGTCACCAACATCATAATAAGAAGGAAAGTTGGCACAGAACCTTGAATTACATTGAGAAACAAAGAATGAAGTGGTTTGGCTACTTAATAAGAATGCATCCAAACTCCACAGTATACAAATTATTCTACAACAGAACATCAGGAAAGAAGGCGAGAGGAAGACCACGAAATGTATGGTTAGATGGCGTAGCAGAATCCTGTCAAAGAGCAAACATAACACCCAAGCCTCCAGAAAAGCGTATGACAAAAACAGAACACCACAACACTGGGCAACAACCCGGTAGCAGTGTGACGACAAAAGAAGAACCTGAGTACCTGAATATGTTCGAATGTAGCAGTGATCAGTTCCATGTTGATTTCCGAGTACATATTTTCTAATGGCACTGAGTGCAGAGCTCTGTTGGTATCCCATGCTCATCGTACACTGTACAAGGCGATGTACAGAAACTTACAAATCTGAGGTGATCAGAGAGGATCAGATCACAGTGGTTACCGGGGCCCAAATTTGGGGTGTAAAGAATAGAATCACTGTTACCTTTCACGCATGTCGTAAGAGGCGACTAAGGAGGTTTGGCTGAAATCGGATGCATGTGTCCTAAACGTGTAGAAGTCTTATGCGTTTAGGGGCCTACCAAACCAATGTGCAACGTATACACGTTCTTGGCAAAGATCAAACATATCACAAAGAGTGATTAAAATTGGTCGTAAAGAACGAACGCAAAGAAGAAGAAGAAGATCAGATCTGGAGAAAACCGAGGGGAGGATAGGGTGATACTTAACAAATTGACGTTGTAGGACAAAGACACGTATGTATGGTATCACATAAGCAAGCAGAGACATGTATGTTTGGTATCACATAAGCAAGCAGAGACATGTATGTTTGGTATCATATAAGCAAGCAGAGACACATATGTATGATATCACATAAGCAAGCAGAGACACATATGTATGGTATCATATAAGCAAGCAGAGACACATATGTATGGTATCATATAAACAAGCAGAGACACATATGTATGGTATCACATAAGCAAGCAGAGACATGTATGTTTGGTATCACATAAGCAAGCAGAGACACATATGTATGATATCACATAAGCAAGCAGAGACATGTATGTTTGGTATCATATAAGCAAGCAGAGACACATATGTATGATATCACATAAGCAAGCAGAGACACATATGTATGGTATCACATAAGCAAGCAACGACACATATGTATGGTATCATATAAGCAAGCAGAGACACATATGTATGGTATCATATAAACAAGCAGAGACACATATGTATGGTATCATATAAACAAGCAGAGACACATATGTATGGTATCACATAAGCAAGCAGAGACATGTATGTATGGTATCATATAAACAAGCAGAGACACGTATGTATGGTATCACATAAGCAAGCAGAGACATGTATGTATGGTATCATATAAACAAGCAGAGACACGTATGTATGGAATCATATAAACAAGCAGAGACATGTATGTATGGTATCATATAAACAAGCAGAGACATGTATGTATGGTATCATATAAACAAGCAGAGACACGTATGTATGGAATCATATAAGCAAGCAGAGACATGTATGTATGATATCACATAAACAAGCAGAGACACGTATGTATGGTATCACATAAGCTAGCAGAGACACGTATGTATGGTATCACATAAGCAAGCAGAGACACGTATGTATGGTATCACATAAGCAAGCAGAGACACGTATGTATGGTATCACATAAACAAGCAAAATGAATAATCAAATCATAAATACTAACTGTACACCAGCACTGTCCAACCATGGCGCCCACCTGATATGTTTATGGCGCCCTATGCTACTAAGCTGAACTTCATGTTAGAGAGAATATTAACGAGAAAAAATAAACATTTTAGAATAAACAAATTGTTTAGTTTGTGTTTTCTTCACATCGTTACTGGTCAACAGACTTCCCGCGTTTTACAATTCTGTTATTTATTATTTTTGGTAACTATTCTACTCAGTGGCGGCTCGTCATTAAGGGCCACTGGGACCGGACCTCACCAAAAATAATGTGTAATGTGTATTTATTATTTTATAAATTAAAACATAACAGCACCAAACTATGATGTTTCCGAAAATTTGTGTCTGGCCCAACAATAAAAATGATCACGAGCCGCCACTGATTCTACTCCACCCTCTCCTCCCTAACCCCGTCATTTAAGTTCTCACTGAAGGATCTACATGTGTAAAATATAAATACAATATTTTTGAATTAAATGTTAGGATTATAAATCAGAATTCAGTTTTCATCTGTCATTGTTTTGAAAAATGTATATTACTATTAATATCGCTCTATTCCTTTGAAAGACAAGCCGCATAGAGAGGCTCACTTCATGTGTCTATGAAAGACAAGTCGCATAGAGAGGCTCACTTCATGTGTCTATGAAAGACAAGTCGCATAGAGAGGCTCGCTTCTTGTGTCTATGAAAGACAAGTCGCATAGAGAGGCTCACTTCATGTGTCTATGAAAGACAAGTCACATAGAGAGGCTCACTTCATGTGTCTATGAAAGACAAGTCGCATAGAGAGGCTCGCTTCTTGTGTCTATGAAAGACAAGTCGCATAGAGAGGCTCACTTCATGTGTCTATGAAAGACAAGTCGCGTAGAGAGGCTCACTTCATGTGTCTATGAAAGACAAGTCGCATAGAGAGGCTCGCTTCATGTGTCTATGAAAGACAAGTCGCATAGAGAGGCTCACTTCATGTGTCTATGAAAGACAAGTCGCATAGAGAGGCTCACTTCATGTGTCTATGAAAGACAAGTCGCATAGAGAGGCTCACTTCATGTGTCTATGAAAGACAAGTCGCATAGAGAGGCTCACTTCATGTGTCTATGAAAGACAAGTCGCATAGAGAGGCTCGCTTCATGTGTCTATGAAAGACAAGTCGCATAGAGAGGCTCGCTTCATGTGTCTATGAAAGACAAGTCGCATAGAGAGGCTCACTTCATGTGTCTATGAAAGACAAGTCGCATAGAGAGGCTCACTTCATGTGTCTATGAAAGACAAGTCGCATAGAGAGGCTCACTTCATGTGTCTATGAAAGACAAGTCGCATAGAGAGGCTCACTTCATGTGTCTATGAAAGACAAGCCGCATAGAGAGGCTCGCTTCAGGTGTCTCCTTTTTCGACCTGACGTTGAAAGGCAAAACATGATTAGAGAATAGGTAGATCACTCTACTAGGCGACCTGACGTTGAAAGGCAAAACAGAATTAGAGAATAGATAGATCACTCTACTAGGCGACCTGACGTTGAAAGGCAAAACAGAATTAGAGAATAGGTAGATCACTCTACTAGGCGACCTGACGTTGAAAGGCAAAACAGAATTAGAGAATAGATAGATCACTCTACTAGGCGACCTGACGTTGAAAGACAAAACAGAATTAGAGAATAGATAGATCACTCTACTAGGCGACCTGACGTTGAAAGGCAAAACAGAATTAGAGAATAGATAGATCACTCTACTAGGCGACCTGACGTTGAAAGGCAAAACATGATCAGAGAATAGGTAGATCACTCTACTAGGCGACCTGACGTTGAAAGGCAAAACAGAATTAGAGAATAGATAGATCACTCTACTAGGCGACCTGACGTTGAAAGGCAAAACAGAATTAGAGAATAGATAGATCACTCTAATATACTATTAATATTCGTATTATTACTAAAATAGTCGCACGGCGCACGTACGTCCAGTCATGATGCTCCCCAGTATATAAAAACGTTGGACAGTATCGCTGTATACATTGGTCAGAATATGTTCCGTCGTCAATTTGTCAGTGCCAAAGTCAAATTCCTCAGAAGATTTGTGTGTGTGTGTGTGAAATGACAAACGGCGTTTGGTGTGAGATATAGGTTAAGACTAGTCCGCACGTCAGAGCAGGTTCAGGGAACTATATGCTTTACTTTTCTGACCATCAGATATCTGTGCATGAAGGGTTGGACATCTTTCGACCAGGTGATGTTATATAGGTCAAATATATCACTATTATAGGAGTGCGGCTACTACATTCGGCATACTATCAAAGCGAGCGTGGGACAACAAAAATTGACATTGCAGACGAAGACTCAAATATATCCAGCCTGTGTAATTAGTTCTTTACTATATGGCTCAGAAACATGGACAGCCTACTCAAGACACGAGAGGAGACTTAACATCTTTCACCTTCGATGTCTCCGCAAGATTATGAACATCAGGTGGTACGACAAGATAACCAACTCTGAAGTACTACAACGTGCAAATCTGCCTTCCATCATGGGCATGCTCAGCAGTAGACGACTAAGATGGTTGGGACATGTGAGAAGAATGGAAACGTATCGCATACCAAAACAAATGTTGTTCTGTGAACTTTCGGAGGAAGAGGCACCAGGGCAGACCACTGCTCAGATATAAAGATGTCTGCAAAACCTCAATGAAAAACTTTTCTATAGATCCCAGCACATGGGAGGGACTAGCTGATGACAGAGTTGTGTGGAAAGCCAAATTACGGAAGGGCGCAGAGTCTTTTGAGAAGAGACTTATGTACGAGCTGAACAACAAGAGAGAAAAGCGAAAACTCAGAAGTTGTCACAGTAAAACACTTGCCTATTGACCGTCTGTAAAGATGAAAAGGGCCATATACATATATATATACATATATCACTATTACTGATGAATTATTTAGTATGTCATTTTATTGGTTGAAAACAGCATTTCCGGCATTTGTCGGTTGAGTTTCGGAAAAAAAAAAAAAGTTAAATATAAATTTTGGTAGGAAGTTTTATGTTGCTGGGTTGGGACATCCTGACCAAATATTTGCTAATCAGAGGCACATTTTGTCACTTCTCTCAAAAACTCAATACATATTTTTGAGGGTGTTGGAGTGAGGGTGTGGGGGGAGTTGATTATTGATTATTGAACTGACCTCATAGCCTTCCAGGCATACACACATGTATTCAGTCTCTTTTAACAGATATTGAAAGGTACACATACTGATAGTCTTTGTGACTCGTTAGTTAAACAACTCTTCTCTTTCTACCCATCAGACATTCAGTTCTGTTTGTGCAGTGTATAGTTTCAAACTCCTTAAACTGTTTCATAGATTTTTATCAATTTTAGAGTCTCCATTCAATAGACGGTCGTCGAGACACTGATGGCATCACCTCTATCCATCTTTAACTACCAGATGTTCGAAGTTGTTGATGCAAGCCTATCTGTTCTCTGTTGTCTCGAAAGTCTGCACGTTCAGGACAGTAGATATATATTATTCTTTGTAAGTTGAAAACCTCGATAGAAAACATTCACTCATATAGCAACTTGGCGTTTTGAACATTCCGAAAGCATTCACTTATACAGCAACTTGGCGTTTTGAACATTCCGAAAGCATTCATTTATACAGCAGCTTGGCATTTTGAACCTTTTGAAAAATCGAGTGAGAGTCGAACACAATAAGGCCCAATATAATAAAGCGAACATTGTTTCAGACAGACACTAGAGAACAATAGTAACGGTCTCAAACTTCATCTTCATTTGGAAAGTAATTGTTCATTTTGCTTTCCTCCGAACTGTGACGACGATAACATGCACGCTAGCTAAGGAACCCCGGCCGGACTCCTCAATAATGTACACAGATTCGTCCACATAAGCAATAATATCATTATCAACTGCGTTATCTGATATCACATGCTTAATTAGGAGTTCAACTTTCATATTGTCTCAATCTCTACATCCTCTTCCAAGAGTAAAGATAACATTGAGGAAGTTGGTCGTGCTATTATCTAATCAGGATCCATTCTTCACTTTGTTGTTAAGTCTCCACAGTGGTAATGATGTAATCTCGATTAGAAGAACCTCCAAACCTCACTTTTTCGTGAAAGAGAACAGACTTCGAAATCTTGGGCCGAACATAAAATTGAAGGTCTAACGTGAACATATATGTATGTGAACATCTCTGATGTTTGGGTAAGAGTGATGTTCTTTGGTCTCTTAGTGACCTACTGTTGGAAGATTATCTACTGTTGGAAGAAGATCTACTGTTGGAAGAAGATCTACTGTTGGAAGAAGATCTACTGTTGGAAGAAGATTTACTGTTGGAAGAAGATCTACTGTTGGAAGAAGATCTACTGTTGGAAGATTATCTACTGTTGGAAGAAGATCTACTGTTGGAAGAAGATCTACTGTTGGAAGAAGATTTACTGTTGGAAGAAGATCTACTGTTGGAAGAAGATCTACTGTTGGAAGAAGATCTACTGTTGGAAGAAGATCTACTGTTGGAAGAAGATCTACTGTTGGAAGAAGATTTGCTGTTGGAAGATTATCTACTGTTGGAAGAAGATCTACTGTTGGAAGAAGATCTACTGTTGGAAGAAGATTTACTGTTGGAAGAAGATCTACTGTTGGAAGAAGATCTACTGTTGGAAGAAGATTTACTGTTGGAAGAAGATCTACTGTTGGAAGAAGATTTACTGTTGGAAGAAGATCTACTGTTGGAAGAAGATATACTGTTGGAAGAAGATCTACTGTTGGAAGAAGATTTACTGTTGGAAGAAGATTTACTGTTGGAAGAAGATCTACTGTTGGAAGAAGATCTACTGTTGGAAGAAGATTTACTGTTGGAAGATTATCTACTGTTGGAAGAAGATCTACTGTTGGAAGAAGATCTACTGTTGGAAGAAGATTTACTGTTGGAAGAAGATCTACTGTTGGAAGAAGATATACTGTTGGAAGAAGATCTACTGTTGGAAGAAGATTTACTGTTGGAAGACGATCTACTGTTGGAAGAAGATCTACTGTTGGAAGAAGATTTACTGTTGGAAGAAGATATACTGTTGGAAGAAGATCTACTGTTGGAAGAAGATTTACTGTTGGAAGAAGATCTACTGTTGGAAGAAGATTTACTGTTGGAAGATTATCTACTGTTGGAAGAAGATCTACTGTTGGAAGAAGATTTACTGTTGGAAGAAGATTTACTGTTGGAAGAAGATTTACTGTTGGAAGAAGATTTACTGTTGGAAGAAGATCTACTGTTGGAAGAAGATTTACTGTTGGAAGAAGATCTACTGTTGGAAGAAGATATACTGTTGGAAGAAGATCTACTGTTGGAAGAAGATTTACTGTTGGAAGAAGATCTACTGTTGGAAGAAGATCTACTGTTGGAAGAAGATTTACTGTTGGAAGAAGATATACTGTTGGAAGAAGATCTACTGTTGGAAGAAGATTTACTGTTGGAAGAAGATATACTGTTGGAAGAAGATTTACTGTTGGAAGATTATCTACTGTTGGAAGAAGATCTACTGTTGGAAGAAGATTTACTGTTGGAAGAAGATTTACTGTTGGAAGAAGATTTACTGTTGGAAGAAGATTTACTGTTGGAAGAAGATCTACTGTTGGAAGAAGATCTACTGTTGGAAGAAGATCTACTAAAATTGATGTTGAATCTATAGAGCGATTTAAGGAGTTTGGTATTATGCTACATATTGTACAAGTAAGGCTGGATGCGTGAGGGGCAGAGTGAGAAGTGTGTTTAGCAAGCAAGCTGTGAGAACCATCAGTATGCATACCCTTTGACATCTGTTTGGGGAGACTGAGCATCTATAGCTGCGCCCGGAGTGCTGTGACGTCAGTTCAGTAAACAAGAACCAAAGTTACAAAATCTCTACTGTAGGTCAGAGAGGGGCACCTACTTATCTCGTTGAGCAGAACTCGAACTTGTCTAACATGGAGACTATTTCTCCATCATGTTCGTACGTTGATGTGAAAGACAAAAGAAAAACTACCAACATACTCTTTCAAGTTTTTATATCGATCCCATTCTGCATCAAATATAACAGTACACAGTTGTATATACACAAACTAAACACATACATACCATTATCGGGAAAAATTGCATTTATGTGACAGAATACTCTATCCACTTGCCATTCTCATATGTTAAAAATTACCACATAGAGTTAGTAACAGTATAATATCTTGTCCTATGGTCTGGTATTCTGATACCACGAGGCCCACGTCCTCCCATGACCCATATATCTTTCAACATTCAACATCCACATTTGGAAATATCACATCTTGATCAGACATTATTTATATAAAGCGAATCGACAGCTACACATAAACAGTTTTACAACGCAATAACGTGACATGTTGAACAGTGAAAGAAGAAAAACATATGGAGAAGTACATGTGGTAATGAAGGCTAGAGATCGTAGATTTTGGGAGCCCTTGTAGTGGAGGAAGAGAAAAAAAAGGGAATGAAGTACAGTTAGAAAGTAAGACGATGTGCGTTGTGAAGGTAAAAAATAACAAGTTTGCGCGCTTTTACCGCGTATTGTTTATTTGTAGTGCTCGTCAGGGTGCTAATCGGTTCAATATGAGAAGGCTTATACAAACATGTGTGCATCAAGAAGACTAGACAATATCGCTAGATAGACCACGCAGAAATTCTTTGTCACGTTTTCTTGATAGTCGATATATCACATTAGCAATAAATTGCATTTAAGTATCACTATACTATGTTCTGTTCCCGGCACAATCGGTTTCCCCAGTCATCATCATCATCATCAAATAGCTTGTCCTGTGCAGAGCTTTGCCACCTTAACTTTCCTTCGGAATTTCTCTCAAAGGCCAGATGTCCCACCTCTGCAGCCGTTATGATCAAACAATCAGTTACATCCTGAATCCATCATCTCCGTGGTCTTCCTCTTCTCTTCTTTGCCAGGATGCCTCTTTCCGTGATGGTCTTCTCCAACACTTCATGTCTCTTTCATCATCATCAAGGTGCGTATCCTTTATAGGACGTTGCTCTCTTTGCAGCACATCTGAAATTCACTCTGTCTCTTGCTAGTTCACCCACTTCGTCGATGGTCATGTTCATGGTTTCTTTAATATCTTGTAGCCATCTTCTTCTTGGTCTGCCTCTTTGTAATGGGACCCTGTATATGTTCAAAATACTTCAATTTTCTCATTCTAATTTGAATCATAGACAAGTTTTCTATGATGTTGAGTTCTTTCTGTATAAATCTATTTGTTCTCTTCTATGTCCGTGATATGCCCAGTCTCACATATAAAAATAAGAATGCTGACTACATGAGATCTTCTTCTTCTTCAGCGATTTCTGGTAATGTTCTTAATTTACAGTGGACCACAAACTGGGCGGTCAGCTTCAGGTCTGTCAGGTTTCCCCAAAGCTTAGTTTTCAGGTCGACTGGGTGTGGTCACATGTTGCTTCTCAGCTCACACAGGAGAGGACAGTCTTGCAGGATATGCTCTGGTGTCTGTTCCGCCTGCTGACACTGGCAGAGAGCTGTTTGACTTATTCCTGGTCTATATAAGTGTTTGTTGAGTCTGCAGTGTCCTGTGCGTAGTCGAAATATAATGATATGGTCTGTACTGCTTAGGTCTTTGAGGGAGTCTTTTCCATAATCATATCCAGTGTTTGTCTTTCAGTCTACTGCAGATTTTCTCTATATGAGGGTTTTGACCTCCTGAAAAGACAAGGGTTGGTAAATTTGCTCTTTGACACTACCCTCCTTAGCTAAGACATCGGCACTCTCATTGCCTGCAATGCCACAGTGAGACTGAATCCACTGCAAGTGAATTTCTGTCTTTTCTGAAAGCTGAGCAAGTTCTCTTGTTTAGGTTTTGTACTGTGCTGTCAGCGGATTTAGCCTCCAGGACTTGTATAGCTGACAGTCTTCTTCTTCTTCTTTGCATTCGTTCTTTACGACCAATTTTAATCACTCTTTGTGATGTGTTTGATCTTTACCAAGAGCGTGTATACGTTGCACATTGGTTTGGTAGGCCCCTAATAGCTGACAGTGAGTCTGTAAGAAATACCATCTTGTCTGCATGTGCTTGCAGCTTATTCATGTGCTGTACTGTCATCAGAAGCACTAAGAGTTCTCCTTTTCAGTTGGAACATATTCTTCCAGTAGGGGCCGCTAGAGACACAGTAGTAGCATCTGGGTGCCTAATGTACACTCCCGCTCCACCATTCATGGTTGACTCCATCGCCGACTACCTGAGATCAGAATTAAGTATTAAATAGACAACACTGTGTGAGAGACCACCAATACTTGCACAACTCAAGTTGTTGATGCTATCAAAGTACATTCACGGAGACCGTGCTCCAGATCGAGATGAAACATATATAATAGTACAAGAGTATTGCACAATCTCTGACAAATCTAGGAAGAGAGGTACACAACTTGTACATGATATATATGAGAATGTATACATTGTACACAACTTGTACATGACAAATATGAGAATGTATACATTGTACACAACTTGTACATGACAAATATGAGAATGTATACATTGTACACAACTTGTACATGATAAATATGAGAATGTATACATTGTACACAACTTGTACATGATATATATGAGAATGTATACATTGTACACAACTTGTACATGATATATATGAGAATGTATACATTGTACACAACTTGTACATGACAAATATGAGAATGTATACATTGTACACAATATACTGAAATCCATATTTATTGCTGTGCCAAAAAAAAAAAAAAGTAGTTGAATGTGAATATTAACACGCTATCATGCTTATGACAAAGGTATTGATAAGAATATTAAGGGGGGAAAGAGAATCCAGTGGGGGTGACAACCATAAGTAGTTTGACAATGGAGGTTCAGGCGATTACAGAGGTGGGGAAATGGTTGGCATATCATAACTACTCTCGTTTTTCGTACTCAGTGACTCCAAGAACATGATTCGTAAAGTCGAATCAGGTATGGTGAGACGCAACTTGGTGGAGATACTGGTACAGACAGTGATCAGAGAAATCGTCTTCATTTTTGTCGTTGGGCATGCAGGAGTTATGGATAATGAGCGAGCTGATAGATTTGCTGGCTTGGCTACTATATCAGAGTGAGCTACCATGGACCGAAATTATATTCTTAACGCATTGAGAGTCTTTCCGAATATAGGAGTATCAGGGTTGTAAACCCCATTCGCTGACCAGATTAAGAGAGATGGGTATTAATATTGGTGTAGCTCGAAAAGAACGAGATACCAAATATGCAAAGAGATTGATTAATCAACATCGAATTGGCATATTGGGCCGCTGGACTCTGCTGGATTTGTTGAGGCGGAGATCAGAGCACCAATGGGCGTGTCTGAAGTGATATGATGATATCATCATAGTGCCCGATATCTTAGTTGAAATGAACATATTGGGGGTAAGGAGAGGGGGAGGAGGAGTATTCATAGAATGCAGAGAGGTTAATATTATCGAGTTTTCTGGTTGACTTTCTCTTCATCCTTTTCTCTCTCTCTCTGTCTCTCTCTGTCTCTCTCTGTCTCTCTCTCTGTCTCTCTCTCTGTCTCTCTGTCACTCTCTCTCTGTCTCTCTCTCTGTCTCTCTCTGTCTCTCTCTGTCTCTCTCTTTCTGTCTCTCTCTCTCTGTCTCTCTCTCTGTCTCTCTCTGTCTCTCTCTGTCTCTCTCTGTCTCTATCTATGTCTCTCTCTCTGTCTCTCTCTCTGTCTCTCTCTGTCTCTCTCTTTCTGTCTCTCTCTCTCTCTCTCTCTCTCTGTCTCCTCTCTGTCTCTCTCTCTCTCTCTCTGCTCTCTCTGTCTCTCTCTGTTCTCTCTCTCTCTCTTGTCTCTCTCTTCTCTCTCTCTCTCTGTCTCTCTCTGTCTCTCTCTGTCTCTCTCTCTGTCTCTCTCTGTCTCTCTCTGTCTCTCTCTCTCTGTCTCTCTCTCTGTCTCTCTCTGTCTCTCTTTCTGTCTCTCTCTGTCTCTCTCTGTCTCTCTCTGTCCTCTCTCTGTCTCTCTCTGTCCTTCTCTGCTCTCTTTCTGTCTCTCTCTGTCTCTCTCTGTCCTCTCTCTCTGTCTCTCTCTGTCTCTACTCTTCTCTTCTGTCTCTCTCTGTCTCTCTCTGTCCCCTCTCTTCTTCTGTCTCTCTCTGTCTCTTCTCTCTGTCTCTCTCTGTCTCTCTCTGTCTCTTCTGTCTGTCTGATTTATCTCTATCTCGCTGTCTCTCATCATCTCTATCTAGCAATTTGCTGTATTATGTTTACCGTCTTACTTTAGCCCACCATGTCATTACTGAACTCTGGTTGCTATTTTGTTTCTCACTTATGTCCATTTATTCATTTACTTTTTTCTTTTTATCATCTTTGACAAATGAACATAATTAATAATAAAACAAGAACAAAAGATTAGAATCGACACTTCTTGACATAGCGTGCCAGTTGGTTACTCAGTTGGTTACTCAGTTGGTTACTCGGTTGGTTACTCGGTTGGTTACTCGGTTGGTTACTCGGTTGGTTACGTTAAGCAAAGTCCAAAGTCGAAGGATTTACTTAATTGTACCGGATTTTACCTTATATGGCTCGGTCCTCAGCAGAAATGGCCCGCCTCCTGCCAAAAGTATTGCATAAAGCACTAACTCCTAGCTACGGCAACAACCATATCGATTACTGTTTAATAAATGCTCTAATGAACAGAATAGCTCGGTCCAGATTCAAACTCTAGGACCTTCGGAACGCAAGGCAAAGTCTTAACCACTTAGACCCACCCCCCTCCTGTTTACTTTAAGCCAAAGTATCATTCTTAGAGTAAACATTATCATTAATTATTCAACCGACCTCACTTGATGTGTGTGACCTATGCGTCTGTACATCTGGCTAGTGTCACGTGACTCTGGAAAGTGTTCCCATGAAATTGACGAGCTATCGCACCAACTTTGGATTCAAAGGTCACAGTTCAACTCTAAGGAAAAAGGCATCTGAATTGCTGATAACCAGAACCCGAATTCCAAGTTGCTAGACCCGTCAGATAAATCTGGCCAGTTTTTCTTTAAGTAGCTCACAAACATTAATAGATTTATGTGGATAGAAATATTACTTCTTTAAGTAGCACACAAATAGTAATAGATTTATGTGGATAGAAATATTACTTCTTTAAGTAGCACACAAATAGTAGTAGATTTATGTCGATAGAAATATTACTTCTTTTTTATGTAGATAAATATGGCATGTCTCTTTTAAGCGCAATTAGAAATAGTAGTTCTCTATTTAATTGTGGTTAGAAATATTAGCTCTATATTTCTTCTTCTTTGCGTTCGTTCTTTACGACCAATTTTAATCACTCTTTGTGATATGTTTAATCTTTGCCAAGAACGTGTATACGTTGCACATTGGTTTGGTAGGCCCCTAAACGCATAGGCTTCTATACATTTAGGACGTACATACGATTTCAGCCAAACTTCCTTAGTCGCCTCTTACGACATGCGTGGCAGGTAACATTGGTTCTATTCTTTACACCCCAAATTTTGGTCCTGGTAACAACTGGGGCGAGTTCTCTATTTAATTGTACATAGAAACAGTAGTTCTCTATTTAAGTGTACATAGAAACATTAGTTCTCTATTTAAGTGTACATAGAAACATTAGTTCTTTATTTAACTGTACATAGAAACATTAGTTCTTTATTTAACTGTACATAGAAACATTAGTTCTCTATTTAACTGTACATAGAAACATTAGTTCTCTATTTAAGTGTACATAGAAACATTAGTTCTCTATTTAACTGTACATAGAAACATTAGTTCTCTATTTAAGTGTACATAGAAACAGTAGTTCCCTATTTAACTGTACATAGAAACATTAGTTCTCTATTTAAGTGTACATAGAAACATTAGTTCTCTATTTAACTGTACATAGAAACATTAGTTCTCTATTTAAGTGTACATAGAAACATTAGTTCTCTATTTAACTGTACATAGAAACATTAGTTCTCTATTTAAGTGTACATAGAAACATTAGTTCTCTATTTAAGTGTACATAGAAACAGTAGTTCCCTATTTAACTGTACATAGAAACAGTAGTTCTCTATTTAAGTGTACATAGAAACAGTAGTTCTCTATTTAAGTGTACATAGAAACAGTAGTTTTTCTATTGGTTCGTAGCGTAGAGGTTAGGAGCTCGACTCTCGGTCTTAGTTCTCTCCCTCATGCTCCATCGAGATATTTTCCAGAGATCCTTGATATCGGAGATGGACGACAAAACGTAGGTCCCGTGTTCAAGTTGAGCACTAAGAGAACCCTTGGCAGTTCAGAATTAAGAAGAGCAGGCTGGAAATCTGCTGCCCGGTTAAAATTAGTTAGAAAAATAAAAACATTCCTACAAAATATTTCCACTATCTTCTAAATCACATCGAGGAATCTCGCCGGTGCTACGGCGTTCGTACACTGCCGCTACGATCTTCCTGTGTAAGAAAGAGATCGGAGCATACATCGTTACTCACTAAAGTGCAATGATGATGGCAATATCAATCAATCAATTCAGTCGCTCACTCAATGTTCAACAAGTTAGAAAAGCAATTGACGCTCCTACCTTCTGCACACTTGGGTCTAGGAATGGCAGGCACTTTATAGATTAACGTATCAAACGGCTACAGGACCTTTTAGTTTAATAAGTGAAATACATTTGTTGTCCTGTTACCTCCCTCTCTCTCTCTCTCTCACCTGTCCGACCCACCGCAACCTGACGCGCATTCATTTGGTTAGCTTCTAATTGATCTAGCTCTTCAGGTATGACAGGTGGAGCGTGAGCACGCATCCGTATCGTTCTCAGCATAGCAGGACAATGTCTCCAATTTCTAGGTGAAGAATGAAATGTAACCTCCGGTATATTATATTAGCTCGACTTGAAATTGTATACAGGAAGTACTATTTGACGTCCATAATCGCTCACCCGAGACAGAATATGTTACCTCTAACAGACATGGATAGCCAGCTTGGGAAATAGGGCATGCACGCATTGTAGAGTTCATAACCTTGCTCAGATGTAAATTATTACATGAAATGTGACTGCTACTATGAATCATCACTGGATTCATGGAGGCAAATTATCTGTAAGGGATTAAGAGTATTGTATTCACGAGGCAACTTGCCTCTAATGAATTCATTAGAAAGATGATTTTTTTAATTCATACAAAAATATTTTCACAATCTTCTAAATTACACCAGGGACCTAGTCCCTGCTACGGTGTCCGTGCACTGCCGCTGCGATCTGTATGTGTAAGAAAGAGATTGGAGCACACATGTTACTCACCGAAGTGCAATGATGATGACCCGATCAATCAATCAATCAATCAATCAACTTGCCTCTTAGGTTAAGCTCCCGAGTATTAAATTCAAGAAGGCAACTTGCCTCTCTGTTTAAGCTCCCGAGTATTAGATTCAAGACTTTGTGTTTAACAAATTTAAAATTGGCACAACTAGTCTGTGCCCCTGCAAAAAGGCGGACATGGCGGCAGAGCACGTACTGCAAGATTGTCAACTGATAGCAGGCCTAAGAAAAGAAACATGGCCCCATAACACAGAGCTTCGCGAGAAGCTGTACGGAAGAACGGAGTCCCTTAAAACGCGGTAAAATTCATGATAAAAGTCGGTTCATCAGTCTAGGCCGGGATCGCGAGAGAGAGAGAAATTCAAGACGGCAATTTTCCTCTCTGTTTCGACTTCTGATTATTGAATACTGTACATCAGCGCTGCCCAACGCAGTGCCGCGGCGCCATGGCGCCCGTGTCATACATTCATGGCGCCCAATTTTTACTTCGTCTGCTTTAAAGTGAATCAGATTTCAAGAAAGCAAACTATTTTTCAGTTTTCATCCAGCACTTCCATGAACACAATCTTCTCACTTTTATAATTTTGTTTTATTTTGTAAGCATTCTACTGCTGCATAATCCTAACCCTAACTGAATATTTTGCATTTTCACTGGAGAAAGTGTCGGCATCTTAACTATATCTTCTTCTTCTACGTTCTCACTAGATTGGGATTTCGGATTCTCTAATAAAGGCAGCCATCTGCCTCAGATGATCAGCCACGCCATACAGTTTGTCTTGGACGCTAGTGTAAGTGGGCCACCTCTTTATTCTCAAGTCTGCATACTGGGGGTAGTTCTGTAGGATATAATTCCTATAATTTCTGCTTACCCGTTGGCGCCGACCTCTTGCCGCAGTAAGTTACGGCCACCCTCGTGATGGTAGGTCTGACATTCTTACTGCGTGGCTAAATCTCCGAGGCAGACTGGCGACTGTAGAATCCGTTATTCCATTCCTCATTGCGAGGGTCGTTGCACCATGTTATGCGCCTTACGGCCTGGTGCATCCGCTTTCTGCAAGCATTTGTTTCGGGTTAGCATTCCCTAGCGGACACATGCATCCGATTTCAGCCATACCTTCTTAGTCGCCTCTTACGACATGAGTGACAGGTAACAGTAGTTCTATTCTTTACACCCCAAATTTGGGCCCCGGTAACCATTCGTGCGATCTTAACTATATTAATATTACTATTGTTATTAGTATTAATTACTATTGTTATTAGTATTAATAGTAGTTTTGTATACATCATATGGCTCCCGCATCTCCATAACCATCAGCCAGAAACATCCCAATATATAGAAAATTTGGACAGCACTGGTGTTTATGATTACCTTCTCCTAACACTATCCTTTATTGGACAAAGTCAGCATAATAGTTTACAGTTCAATATTGATTTTATAACATTTCATGACTTCAATGTTGATTCTGTAACGTTTCATGACTTCAATGTTGATTCTGTAACATTTCATGACTTCAATGTTGATTCTTTAACATTTTCTGACTTCAATGAAACTCTCTAGAAGTTTCTCAGCAAAAGATATCTACGACCGCGTTCTAACCACAATTTTCAACCAGACCTTGTTACACACGTCCATCGTGGAGATTGCGAAAATAGATAGTTTGGCATCTACTCACAAGAATACTCTGGAAATAAAGAGAATAATAATCCTGCAGTTGCCAGAAAATCTTTGAATTTATTACTGCACTGACTCGGTCCGGCTTTTGAAAGTGTGAGCATTTATCTCAATTACAAGATGTTTTTCCATGAACATTTTTATGTAGCTCTCTGTGTGTGTGTGTCTCTCTCTCTCTGTCTCTCTCTCTCTCTAAATAAATACAAAGAAAATCCCTAACATATCAAAGTATTTGTTAAAATTAGTCAACTACAAGATTAGGAAAAGTGAGCAATAAATTGTTGCAGTGATATTTCATGGACAATAGTGACGAGAATAGTCAATTATTAGAAGCTTCAGAGTTTTATAGAAGAATAATGAGAATATCATGGACAGAAAAGATATAGTTTTATAGAAGAATGATGAGAATATCATGGACAGAAAAGATATAGTTTTATAGAAGAATGATAAGAATATCATGGACAGAAAAGATATAGTTTTATAGAAGAATGATAAGAATATCATGGACAGAAAAGATATAGTTTTATAGAAGAATGATAAGAATATCATGGACAGAAAAGATGACAAATGATAATGATCACAAGAGAGTAGACAAGAACAGATCATTTATGAAACGCATCAGAAAGAAAGAACATTTTTTTGGACATGTTATGCAAAAAGAATAGCTTGAATACATTGCAACAATGGACAAGATACAAGGAAAGAGAGATAGAGATTGACAGTGGGAAAAGATAATAGATAGCTTAACGTCATGGAACGACTCGAAAACAGTATCAGAACTTATAGCTAGAACAAGAGACATAGATTTCTGGAAGAGCATGCCTGTTGGCGTGGCACTTGATGATAGTAGATATACTCTTGTCATTATAGAAGGAAGAGAGAAATGTGAAGACGAATAACCCGCCCCGCCCCGCCCCATTAAAACGGAGAAAGGAGAGAGAGAGAGGGAGAGAGAAACACACAGAGAGAGAGTGAAAGATTGAGAATCTACACATGTTGAATCGAAGAGAAATAACTCATTGCTAGAGAGAATTGTATAAACCATAGATTCCCAAACTTTTTCGGCCTACCGCCCACTTTGCACAACATAAACTTTGTAACGCCCACCGCCCACTTTGCACAACATAAACTTTGTAACGCCCCCTACACATTATAACAGTTTGCCAACGCCCCCACACACATATATACATGCTCTATTTTCACTTTATCATAGAAAATTGATATATATATATATATATTTCTGTAATACATGGTCAATTTCTCATATGATTATATACATGAAATAGAAAATTGATGAAAAAATGGATCGTGTAAGACCGACACAAGATGAATTAAAATGCATAATTCAAATTTTAAATGATTTTTCAATCGCAAAATCACGAAAATAATTTATTTTTTAAATATTTATTATTAATTTCTTCTTTAAGGAGCCACCCACCCTAATCGCCTGAGCACCCCCACCGCCAAATTCTTCTGAACCCACTATCGCCCCCGCCCCTAGAACGCTTCAGCGCCCACTTTGGGAAATGCTGATATAAATAAATATTGTACAAGTATGAAGCAGACGTCATAGATGAGGGAAAAAGATATCACTGAAACGACATTCTAAGTATCACAAATGATATCAATGTAACGACATTCTAAGTATCACAAATGATATCAATGTAACGACAATCTAAGTATCACAAATGATATCAATGTAACGACATTCTAAGTACCACAAATGATATCAATGTAACGACATTCTAAGTATCACAAATGATATCAATGTAACGACATTCTAAGTATCACAAATGATATCAATGTAACGACAATCTAAGTATCACAAATGATATCAATGTAACGACATTCTAAGTACCACAAATGATATCAATGTAACGACATTCTAAGTACCACAAATGATATCAATGTAACGACATTCTAAGTATCACAAATGATATCAATGTAACGACATTCTAAGTATCACAAATGATATCAATGTAACGACATTCTAGGTACCACAAATGATATAACTGAAACGACATTCTAAGTATCACAAATGATATCAATGTAACGACATTCTAAGTATCACAAATGATATCACTGAAACGACATTCTAAGTATCACAAATGATATCAATGTAACGACATTCTAAGTACCACAAATGATATCAATGTAACGACATTCTAAGTATCACAAATGATATCAATGTAACGACATTCTAAGTATCACAAATGATATCAATGTAACGACATTCTAAGTACTACAAATGATATAAAACAAATTTAGAACTTTCTTGGAGAGACAAGAAAATAGTAACAGACATTATTCCAATTGAAAATGATTATCACGTTTATCAAGTACCGTACAGCTGGAGTTGGCGATCATGAATATTCACAACTCTTTCCAACTATCGTCAGCGGTTAACACCGTTATTGATGTTCTCCTATGTCATGGTTTTAAATAGATATATATCCTTCAACACTAGCTAAACGATAAGTTACTTGATAAACTATTCTGACTGTACCAATTTTCCAGCAAGTCTTCCACACGAACCAACAAAATGAAATAGAAAGGAAAAGTATTTACAAGATTAATTAGATTTTATTTCTATAGAATTTTTTGCTGAATAAATCTGACGAATTTATAGGGTTTTCCCATTAACGTGAGCGTCTGTAGCTTAAGTAGTAGTGAGCTCGATAACAGCCCAAGCATACCTGATTCAAACTCCGTCGGGGGGTCATTTGGAAGCAAATTTGTTTCTGTGGATTTTTACAAACGGTAAAAATAGACCTCACCATTCAGAAAGTAATGACAAACTACTGAATGTATAAGTGTTGTCTAGGAAATCGCCGACTCGTTTATTATAGCTGATAACGACGTCCTATAAAGGATATGTTGACACGATTTTTGATTTTCATTCCCCATTAACAATTTGACTATAAAAACAGCGCGTCAAAATGTTAAGCTAGCTTACGTATACTAAGAGTTAATAATCCAAATGTTAAGCTAGAATACGTATACTAAAAGTTAATAACAAAATGTCAAGCTAGCAAACGTATACTAAAAGTTAATAAACAAAATGTCAAGCTAGCATACGTATACTAAGAGTTAATAAACAAAATGTCAAGCTAGCATACGTATATTAAAAGTTAATAAACTAAATGTTAAGCTAGCATACGTATACTAAAAGTTAATAAACAAAATGTTAAGCTAGATTACGTATAATAATAATTCCTCTCGTACCGTTATACGTTACATAGGGCCTGCAAGTAATTTCTCAATACCGCTCTATCCTGGGCAACTCGCTCAATCTCCGCCATGGAACTGAGACCGATATTTCTTGCCTCTCTCAGCAAAGTTCGTTTCAGTGTCTCCTTAGGTCGTCCTCTCTTTCTTGAACCCTTTGTATCCCACTTCAATGCCTGCTTTGATATTCTTTGATCATTTCTCCTCAAGGTGTGCCCAACATATCTCCATCTTCTCTTTCTTATAACAGTTGTCATTAGTGGTTGACCAGACATGTCTCTGATTTCATCACTTCTCCTGAATTCGTTCCATTTTATATTCATTATTTTTCGCAGACATCTATTTTCAAATGCATTCAACTTGCTTTCTATATCTTTAGTCATTTTCCAACTCTCGCTGGCATATGTTAGGATTGATACAACATTTGAATTGAAAATTCGTAATTTAGTTTTAATACTATATAACTTGCAGTTCCATATTTTATTTAGACTTTTAAAAGCTGATGTTGCTTTGTCAATTTGTATCATAATTTCTTTTTTAACATTTCCTGTGCAAATCAAAATTGCTACCCAAATAGGTGAACTGCTCTGTTATTTTTATCATTTTAGATTCCAGTGTGATATCTGCATTACTTGCCATAGGTGTCTTCATTATATTTGTTTTTTCATAGCTTATCTGCAGTCCAACTTTTGATGCTATAGATGACAAGTTGTCTGTTTTTCTTTTCATATCTTGGTTGTTTCTACTTAACAAGGCAATATCATCTGCACAATCCAAATCTTCTAGTTGACTATTTTCTACCCAATCGATGCCAGTTTCGCCCCTGCAACATTTTCGCATCACCCAGTCAATGGCCACTCCAAACAATAGCGGAGATAGAATACAACCTTGCTTTACTCCGGTTTCAACCATAAACCAGTCGCTGTGTCCACCATCAGTGCGAACTGCACACTGTGAACCATCATAGAGGCTCTTTATAATGTTTATTATTTTGTCTGGTATTCCATAGCATCTCATAATATTCCACAGAGAGATTCTGTGTAGACTATCAAAGGCTTTTTTAAAATCGATGAAATTTAGTATGAGTGGTTGTTGCTTCTCAATATGTTCCTCCAAAATTAGTCGTAGGGTAATTATTTGGTCTAAGCAGCTTCTCCCAGGTCTAAAACCAGCTTGTTCTTCTCTCAGGGTTGTGTCCACTGCTCCTTTGATTCTATTAAGAATGATTTTGCAGAAAGTCTTGGTCATTACTGATAATAGGGTGATCCCTCTCCAGTTGTTGCAATCTTTGAGATCACCTCTTTTGGGGATCTTAACAATTATTCCCTTCGTCCATTGATCTGGGACAGTTTCTTCTTCCCATACTTTATTAAATAGTTCTTGCACCTGGCTAATAGTTGTATCATCAGCCGCTTTGAGCATTTCTGCAGTAATGTTGTCATCACCCGCTGCCTTATTGTTTATCAAGGAATTGATTGCTTCCTTGACCTCAGCTACACTTATCATTTTTTCGTTAATTGGTAGGGAGCTGTTTCTTGCCTCTTCGTCAAACTTGAGTATTACTGGTGGATCAGGTCTATTTAATATTTCTTCAAAATGTTCTGCCCATCTTTTATTCTGCTCGGTATCTGATGTTAGAACTTTACCATCTTTGCTCTTGATTGGGCCACCCTTTGAAACAAATGTTCCAGTAAGTTGTTTTAGTGTGTTGTATAGCATTTTACTGTTTCCAGTCTTAGCTGCCTTTTCCCCTTCTTCGGCCAGTCGATTGACATATGCTCTTTTATCTCTTCTAGCTGCTCTTTTCACTTCCTTGTCTTTTAGTCTATATTCCTCTTTAGCTTGGATTTCATCTGTTGCATCCTTAGTATTAAATATTGCTAGTTTCATCTTTCTTCTTTCTTGAATACACTTCCAGGTGTCATCGCTTATCCAGGGTTTTCTGTCTTTCGTCTTTTATTTGCTACTATTTGCTGCCCCCAATAGTGTGTCCTTTATCTTAGTCCATTTGTCTTCAATGTTCTGTTCATTTTCACCATTGAGTAACTCGAACCTATTCTTAAGTTCGAGCTGATATTCCTCTTTTACCTCATTATTTTGTAGTCTTTGACTGTCTATTCGCAGTTGTTCTTTTTAGTATGGTGAATTTTCAATTTCAGTTTCAATTTACCTATGCATAAATTATGATCACTTCCTACATCTGCCCCTCTGTATGCACGGACATCCAGCAATGATGTTCTAAATTGTGTATTTATGCACATATGGTCAATCTGATTCCTGGTCACTCCATCTAGTGAGTGCCAAGTACCAAGATTACGTATACTAAAAGTTAATAAACAAAAGCAAATAAAACGAGAATACTTTCTTTTCTTTTCTCGAATCCTGTTTTGCATTACAGCCTTGGGATATGAAGAGATTTCTAGAGCAGGCTTTTGTGTGCGCTTAGTAAATAGTGTTGTTCCCGCCACTGTTACCTCTGAGACCTACCTGAGATTACCTGAGACAGTAATAAATAGATCACAGCAGATATTAACAATATCTGAGAATATCCAATATCAAGATAATCTTCATATATTAACACATTAACTACCAACTACCACAGCTTGCGCCCGTTTGTCTGTCCCGTTTGGCAATGGGCTGCAGACAGCGCCATGATTTATTTCATTGTCAAATTAGCTCAAATATAATTTAACGTATTCTGATCGGTACAGGTTTTTAATACATGTGTCTACATTATGTTAGCAAATGATAAAATAGATTCAATTATCTACAAAACTAGACGTCATTCTAAGAAGTGGGCTAAAAATATTATAACACCACAGTTTAGTTTGTACGTACACATGCAAAGTGAAAACTTGAACAATTAATTCGGCAGCAGTGTATTTTTCTATTAAACCGTCATGCTCGCATCTTCAGGTATATCCTGAATCCATCTTCTCCGTGGTCTTCCTCTTCTTCTCTTTGTCTGAATGTCTACTTCCATAATAGTGTGTACACAGTTTATGTGATATGGACGAGTCTCAGACACTGGGACGAGTCCGTGAATTCGGAGTTAAGTTTAGACATACCAGACGGTGTCGTCTTCATGGTAGAGAGAGAGAAGCGAAAAGACAGAACACACACACACACACACACACACATGTCTAACCTTGATCATGTATGCCCCACATGTGGTAGGGGATTCTGTTCTCACCTCAGCACACACCAGAGAGGTGCAGGAGCACACGTCTGAGATTGTTGTCATCATTGTATGCCGATGGACGGCTATTATTATTATTATACTAATGAACCTCTCATGATTCGGTGAGCAAATGAACTTTAGAATGGCTGCTGCAAAGGAGGACAGAGCGCGCACGGAAATTCCCAATGTACTATGACGTCGATCGCATAACATAACATAACATAACATAACACAGTTACAACTGAATGTTGTTGTGTTTGTATTCTGTTCATGTGGTATGTAATAGCAATGAAGTTATCATTATCTCTATATATTTTTCTACCGGTCGTTCACATTGATTTAACCATTCGGCAAAATGTATTCGTCATCTGATCCTATTGCTAGTCTAGAGGACTGTAACTGTTCTCCACGGTCCCATCCTGTCTGTCCAACCATTTCCATACACATCTGATTATGCAAAGATTCACTGACGACAACCGTTTCCATGTCATGATAATGATATGCAGGTCGACACACAAAGTGAATATGAACATTCACATGATTGTGCTGACACATAAATTGTTTATGACGACAACAGCTGGTATTTAAGTTGTAGTTAGGTCAAATATGACGTCAGAAATCACTCATCCGTGAAGTTTATTACCTTTCATGTTCAAATTGCATATCGCCTGCTCTCATTGTGTTCATCATTTTATGTTGTCTACATTCTGTCCTAGAGCAACCTAGGGAAATTTATAGGTCATTGGGTGAGCATGTAAACATAACGAATACAAGCTTTAGGGAAGGGAATGGGGAGGGGGTAGTAGGGTGTGGGTAGGAAGGCTGTAATGTAAGAAGGATGTGGTTAGCAAAGGTGTTATTAGGAAGGATGTGGTTAGCAAAGGTGTTATTAGGAAGGATGTGGCTAGCAAAGGTGTTATTAGGAAGGATGTGGCTAGCAAAGGTGTTATTAGGAAGGATGTGGTTAGCAAAGGTGTTATTAGGAAGGATGTGGCTAGCAAAGGTGTTATTAGGAAGGATGTGGTTAGCAAAGGTGTTATTAGGAAGGATGTGGTTAGCAAAGGTGTTATTAGGAAGGATGTGGGTAGCAAAGGTGTTATTAGGAAGGATGTGGATAACAAAGGTGTTATTAGGAAGGATGTGGATATCAAAGGTGTTATTAGGAAGGATGTGGCTAGCAAAGGTGTTATTAGGAAAGATGTGGCTAGCAAAGGTGTTATTAGGAAGGATGTGGCTAGCAAAGGTGTTATTAGGAAGGATGTGGATAACAAAGGTGTTATTAGGAATGATGTGGATATCAAAGGTGTTATTAGGAAGGATGTGGCTAGCAAAGGTCGGGTGTCGCTATAGCAAAGTGGTTAATAGGTTTGACTGTCGTTATGATGGTTGTAGGTTTGAATCCGGTCCAAATCAAATGTGCAGTTTTAATATGAGATACATAAAATTGTTGCTGAAGCTACGGAGTTGGTGTTTTTTGCAACACTCTTTGTACATGACGTGCCATTTCTGCCGACAAGGACGCAGCCATATTGGGAAACCCGGTGGAATGAAGTTCACCTTTCACCTTTAGACTCTTTGTTAGATTTGGGTAAGGGCTGTCAGTATTATTGCTTAGGAAGGGAAGGCTGTGAGTAGAGAGGGTGTGGGCAAATGGGTGCTGGAAGACGTCGTGTGGTTAGGAAGGATGTAGGTAATAATGGTGTATGTAATGATGGTGTCTGCTATGATTAGTGTGGATAAGAATAGTGTGGGTCGAAAAGGCGTGAGTCAGAAGAATGTTTGTAGAATTGCCGAAGTCAATTTTCAGTTTTCTTTGGATGGAATTTGTGTATTCTAGCCTGAATGTGATAGTCTAGTGCACCGTGTGACCCATCTAAGGAATTCTGAAGCCACTGGGACAGGCCTAGCAAGCCGACAGTGGTATAATCCAATTTGTGCTCGTAGAATTATGAAGAGATTTCGAAAACGGTAAGCAGGGACACAGTGGGGAAACCAAGAAATAACATCAAGATATGCACTATTAATATCTGTGGAGCACGAGGAAAATTTCAAGACATCGTAGAACAAATGAAAAAACGTAAAATAGCAATATTAGGACTAGCAGACACACGCACCAAGGACAAGGCTGCAAGAAGTTACATCTAGATTACACATACGCATACTCAGGTGTAGAAATCAATGCAAGAGCTAAACATGGCGTCGGATTCATCATTGACCCAGATCTAGCTAAGTCAATACTACACATAGGTTACATCTCAGAAAGAATAATGACAATCACAATACAGGAGAACGACATGGACACGACCTACATTCAAATTTACGCGCCGTGTAATAGTGCTGACAATATAGAAGAATGCGATGAATTTTATGATGTCATCAGCGATACTATAAATAGAATCAAATCAGAGGGAGACTACTTTCTATTGGGTGATTTTAATGCACATTTAGGTTCTGATAGGACAGGAGTTGAGTCATATCTAGGACACTTCGGAGACAACACTAGTCAGAGAAATGGAAACGGCATAAGACTTCTGGAATTGTGTAACCAGCACGACCTAATTATTACCAACACACAATTTCAACACCGGCAATCACACATTTATACTTGGTACAAATGGAACAACTTAGACTGCAAGAGCCAAATAGATTTCATTCTAGTCAGAAGATCAAAAGAAGGTCAGTGGTAGACGCTAGGCTATACCAAATTTATGCATAGACACGGACCACAAAGCGGTAATTATGACTATCAGAACACACAAGAAGAGTACCAGAGGGCAACACACGACTACAAAAGAAATAATCAAAATCAATAAATTAACAGATGTCAACACACAAGAGTCATATCTTCAAAGAGTCACAGATAATTTTGCTAAACTAACTGAAGAAAGCAAGTCAGTAGAAGAAGAATGGACAGTATTTAAGAGAACATTATTAGAAGCAGCCAAAGAAGCATGCGGAACAGCAAAATACAGAGGTACCCGACCAAAAATCACAACTTGGTGGAATGACGAAGTAAAACTAGCGGCAAAGGAGAAAAAACACAGATACAACTTATGGGCAAAAACAAACATCAAAACGACCTCACTGAGTATAGAACAGCTAGAAAACAAGCCAAGGAGATAATAAAGAAGTCTAAAATACAAGCATGGCAAGATTATGGAGAAACATTAAATTCAGACTACAAAAATTCAACAAGACATTTTTACAAGAAAATTAAAGCGATGCGGGAAAGACAAGAACAATATGACCCAACTGAAATTATTAACGATGGAAACGGCCAAGCTCTTAATGATCCAAAAATGATAATGAACAGATGGCGACAATACTTTAGTGAACTTCTCAACCTACAACAAGAGGACCAACCGAACACTCAAGAACACACAGTAAATGTAACTTCGAAGTAGAACCAAGCATAACACTATCAGAGATCAGAAATGCTGTAAATATGGCCCCACCTAATAAAACACCAGGCCCAGACAATATCCCGGCCGACCTAATCAAAGCAACTAAAGAGGTAGGAATCAGCTGGCTCCATAGACTATTCAACCAAGTCTGGATCACACAAGAAACACCAGAAGATTGGAGGAATGCTACAATTGTTCCCATCTGGAAGAAGAAAGGTAGCAAGAGGGACTGTACAAAGTATAGAGGCATAGCGCTACTGAGCCACACTGGGAAAATATTCTGCAAAATACTTGAGAAAGGCTCCGCCACATCATCGAGCCACAGCTTAATGACTCCCAAATGGGATTCAGGAAGAACAAAAGCTGTACAGACGCAATATTCGCCCTCAGACAGTTAGTAGAAAGGACTATCGAATCCGACAAACATTTACAAGTTGCATTTGTAGATCAGGAAAAAGCGTTCGACCGCGTAGATAGGCACAAGTTGTGGAAAATACTAACAACCTATGGGGTTAATGAACACCTAATCAACCTTTGCAAGAACATTTATACTGACAGCCAATGTACGATTAGAACAAATACAGGATTATCAGAAAAGTTTCACGTAGGGTCAGGAGTAAGACAAGGTTGCGTACTATCCCCGCTGCTATTCATCACGTACATTGACCACATTTGTAAAATAGCTAACACCAGCGAAGGAAACAACCTAGGAGAACTCTTAAATGAATTTCTTTTGCAGACGATCAGGCAATCATATCAACAACAGAAGAACAGCTACAACAACACATCAACAGACTCCAGTTAGCATGTAACGAATACAACATGAGAATTAACATCGACAAAACAGAAGTAATGACATTCGCCAGAGAGGAAAACACTACCAACATCTCCATCGATAATCATCTACTAAATCAAGCAAAGATTTCACATACCTGGGGAGCATTTTTCAGCAAATGGAAGAATAACTAATGAAATTCAACACAGATGCAACAAAGCAAATCAAATGATAGGGCAAATGGCGCCAATTTTAAGATGCAAACACGTCACCATGAACACAAAAGAGCAATGTTCAACACAATCTTTCTCCCACATTATGTTACCAGTGCCAAACCTGGACGCTGACAACAAACGATAGAAGAAAACTAGTCACAACAGAGATGAAGTGTCTACGCAGAATGCTGGGTGTAACAAGAAGAGACCGGTTGAGAAATGAAGACATCAGGAAAAAGTGGGTACAACATCAGTACTAGACTTCATCAAGAAACAACAAATTAAATGGTTCGGTCACGTAAGCAGATTACCATCAGACAGTGCACCCCAAAGAGCAATGCTGCTCCGATACAACGGGTACAAAGCAAAAGGCCGGCCACGCAAAAGATGGACCTCCGAGATAACAGAGGCGACGAAAGAGACTATCTACGAAGCGCATACTAGGGCCCGTTTTAGAAATCTCTTCCTGACCTGACGCTGTGAGGCATACAGGATTCGAGAAAGAAAGAAAGAAAGTTACACATTCTAAAAGATGTAACGTACTTGAAGTAGGACAAAAGAAAATGAGTTACAACATTTCTTGGCAGAACCAGACGCTTATTGCTCTTTCAGTGAACTACAGAAAAGTTGCTTGAGTCTGCAGCATTCAGCATCTCATAGCTGACTATTAGCGTAAGGGTCAGCTTGAGAGCACATCTGATCGAGATTTCACTTCGCCTCACCGTAATGTCCCTGAAAACATTTTGATCGAGACTTCACTTCGTCTCACCGTGATGTCCCTGAAAACATCTGATCGAGACTTCACTTCGTCTCACCGTGATGTCCCTGAGAGCACATCTGATCGAAACTTCACTTCGTCTCACCGTGATGTCCCTGAGAGCACATCTGATCGAAACTTCACTTCGTCTCACCGTGATGTCCCTGAGAGCACATCTAATCGAAACTTCACTTCACCTCACCGTGATGTCCCTGAAAACATCTGATCGAAACTCCACTTCGCCTCACCGTGATGTCCCTGAAAACAGATGATTAGCAAGAAGTCTGACTTACTTTGTGGAAATGAAAGAAGGGGAAGCTAACGCCGTATCCAAAAACAAAAGGCTTTGCTGAAGTTGGATGTGTTGGACCGAAAAGTGCAGATACCACAGCTATCGTTGGAAACTGCGACACGACGGACGCATTGCGTTCTCTGGACTGCATTCTGCTATAACCATTTGGAGTATAAGAACAAACGAGGAAGAAGAAGAAGATTATTGCGCAATCACCGAGACTAGAACATATACATATATATATATAATAGCAAAATAAATCTCAGAACGAAAAGAAAAAAAAGTAGAAGATGAAATTGAATATAGCTGCAGCGATTCAGGGGGGAAGTCGATATTGCACAGGTAGTCGCTAGCACCTTCCATGATGGAGGTGATCAAGTAAATTCAGGCATTGATATACAAGAAGCCTGGGCAAATAGAACGATATCATTGATATACAAGAAAACTTGCACATGTAGAGAAAAGATATCTTTGATATCGCTGACATTTACAAAAGAATTCAGGATGTACAGAAACAGCTGAATGTAAGGGAGATAATAGAAGTGAAAGAATTGTACGACATAGCTGCCCCTGCACGGTGAGACTTTGTCTAGCTACAACAATCATTCGTTATTGTCTACGTACAGACAGTCGCAGGTAATTAAACATATTGATGAAACAGGTAACGAGACAGGTAGATAAAATATTACAGAGATAAAGAGACAGAAACATAAATAGATCGACAGAAAGATAGACGGGCGGGCGGGCGGATAGGCAGATGATAGATGGATAAATAAATATATAGATCAAAATATACTTACATAGATAAATAGATAAACAGACAGACATATAGAAAGACAGACAGACATAGGCAGACAGATAGACAGACATATATACAGACAGCTGGACAGATAGACGGTCGGGCAGGCATACAGACAGACAGACAGACAGATAGGCAGCATTTCAATAAGATGTATTCGTATAAACTAAAAATAAAACATATAGCCATACAGATTCCTGTCACGATAAACTGTGCTGCTATGTGGTGGATATCGAAGTGTTGACAGTGTCATTTACCTAGCTTCATGAAAGACAACAAATAGAATTGAAGTCAAACATCAACGAATCAGAACTCATAAATGGACACCAATATTTTGGTAATATCTTTGAGACATCACATATATATGGTCTTTTTCGTCTTTACAGACGGTCAATTGGCAAGTGTTTTACTGTGACAACTTCTGAGTTTTCGCTTTCTCTCTTGTCGTTCAGCTCATACATAAGTCTCTTCTCAAAGACTCTGCGCCCTTTCGTAATTTGGCTTTCCACACAACTCTGTCATCAGCTAGTCTTTCCAATGTGCTGAGACCTATAGAAAAGTTTTTCAGTGAGGCTTTGCAGACATCTTTATATCTGAGCAGTGGTCTGCCCTGGTGCCTCTTCCCTCCGAAAGTTCACAGAACAACATTTGTTTTGGTATGCGATAAGTTTCCATTTTCTCACATGCCCCAACCATCTTAGTCGTCTACTGCTGAGTATGCCCATGATGGAAGACAGGTTTGCACGTTGTAGTACTTCAGAGTTGGTTATCTTGTCGTACCACCTGATGTTCATAATCTTGCGGAGACATCGAAGGTGAAAGATGTTAAGTCTCCTCTCTCGTGTCTTGAGTAGGCTCTCCATGTTTCTGAGCCATATAGTAAAGAACTAATTACACAGGCTCGATATATTTGAATCTTCGCCTGCAATGTCAGTTTCGTGTTGTCCCACGCTCGCTTTGATAGTTTGCTGAATGTAGTAGCCGCACTCCCTACACGACATCAGAAGACTAACTCAATTTTATAATATATTCTTATAGAACGCTTTTCTGTATCAATAAAACCAAAAACTATCGTTACTGCTTGTAGTACTGCATTTTAGGGCGGTGTGGGACAGAGGGGACCAAAGCCTGTATAATTTAATATCCGCATGCTAGTACAGTCGTTGCGAAAATGTTCAGGTTAGGAATGTACTTTTATGCCCCCGACAGAAAATAAATCCTTGGTCTCCCGCATTGGAGTCCGCTTTCTAATGCATTCGGTCAGGCGGATGGTTCTCTGTATAACCAGAGCCAACTAAAAACTTATGGGCCTTCGGACTGAGGTAAGAATTATGGGAAATCAGACCCCAACTACACCACGTGATCTCGCATTCCAGTATTGATGTAGACGAATTCATTTTAAAATCAACACAAAATGCTAAATCGAAGTTATATTATGCAACAAGTTAAGTTTAACAATAAGGAATATTAATATTATGAATATTTTTCACCAATAAATAACCATAGTTTCACAGAATTGAGTAAAATTGCAAAAAAGCTTGCATTGTTCTATCAAACCTCTATATTTTTCGGCCCATTTAGGTCAGGGAACCCCGAGTCAGCTGTCTGGCCTAGTTATCTAGAGTTGGCTGTGGTATAACTCTCTGAAATATTGAATTCTCATGTCTCATTGTCTCATTGAATTTCAATTCAATGAAATATTCATATCATTGGGGCAGTATAACCTTTAACAATACCAGGTATTTTTATTTGTCTAATCACTTGTTTCCTTCACTAGCACTGTGTCATGCATACTGCTGAACCATAACTTGACCTAGCTGACATCATGTAGGAACTTTCTGTAGTGGAACGGTCTATGTAAGACATGGTCGTGGTAATTTCTATAGAAGATTAATTTCACTGGAAACTTTGATAACTCATGCACCTCTTGTTATAGATGAATATTTGGTTATGCTCGGTAGGGAGCATAAGTGGGGCTAGTGTTATAACAACGATATAATAAAGATACAAGATTCGGACGGACGAGTTTCAGTTTGGACAATTTGAATGAAAATTTCATGTTCTATTCAGTAATTAATATTGATATGTTTTTAATGTTTACAACCATTTATTTGACAAGTATGTTGTTACTGTGCCGACTTCTGAGTTTGTGCTTGTTTCTCTTGCCTTCAAGCTCATCCATAATTCTTCTTTTTTCTAATCATGTTTGCTTCATAGCGCCCGGATTTTTATTTTATTTTATTTTTTCCCGATCCAGAAGCACTTGAGCTGAAAGCTCTTCGGCTTCGTGTCATGGACATCGTAACCCTTCGGCTCGGTGCCACGAACACCGTAAATCTGGGGAACCTGTAGCTTTTCTGCCTGTCCGCGGAGTTGAACTCGCACTTACAGAGGACTAGTCACCCGTAGTCCAACGCGCTACGAATACGCTGGGCACGCGGCCAGGATCAGATGAGATTTCTAGAACGGGATTTTGTGTGATCTTAATAAATTGTATTTTTCGTCACCTCTTATCTCCGACGTCCACCTTTATTGTGGTCGACATTTTGCTTTGTATCCACTGTATAGGAGTAACATTGCTTTGTATCCACTGTATAGGAGTAACATTGCTTTGTATCCACTGTATAGGAGTAACATTGCTTTGTATCCACTGTATAGGAGTAACATTGCTTTGTATCCACTGTATAGGAGTAACATTGCTTTGTATCCACTGTATAGGAGTAACATTGCTTTGTATCCACTGTATAGGAGTAACATTGCTTTGTATCCACTGTATAGGAGTAACATTGCTTTGTATCCACTGTATAGGAGTAACATTGCTTTGTATCCACTGTATAGGAGTAACATTGCTCTTTGGAGGCGCCCTGTCTTTTGGTAATCTGCAAAAAAATTTTTTTTTTTTCTCATCAAGCTCGTTCGCCAGCTAGTTTATTTTTCTATTTGTTAGGACCGAAAGAGAAGTAATTCATTCAATCACCGCGAGTGAATACATATTTTACATATATCCTTGTATCTCACTAGTTCCCAGCCTTGCAGATATCATTGTAATCAGTGGCGGCTCGTCATTAAGGGCCACTGGGGTCGGACCCCACCATCAATAATGTGTAACGTGTATTTATTATTTTATAAATTAAAACATAACAACCCAAAATCATGATTTTTCCGAAAAATGTATGTCTGACCCCACCAACAAAAATGATCACGTGCCGCCACTGATTGTAATATATCCTTGTATCTCACTAGTGCCGCCACTGATTGTAATATATCCTTGTATCTCACTAGTGCCGCCACTGATTGTAATATATCCTCGTATCTCACTAGTGCCGCCACTGATTGTAATATATCCTTGTATCTCACTAGTGCCGCCACTGATTGTAATATATCCTTGTATCTCACTAGTGCCGCCACTGATTGTAATATATCCTTGTATCTCACTAGTGCCGCCACTGATTGTAATATATCCTTGTATCTCACTAGTGCCGCCACTGATTGTAATATATCCTTGAATCTCACTAGTGCCGCCACTGATTGTAATATATCCTTGTATCTCACTAGTGCCGCCACTGATTGTAATATATCCTTGTATCTCACTAGTGCCGCCACTGATTGTAATATATCCTTGAATCTCACTAGTGCCGCCACTGATTGTAATATATCCTTGTATCTCACTAGTGCCGCCACTGATTGTAATATATCCTTGTATCTCACTAGTGCCGCCACTGATTGTAATATATCCTTGTATCTCACTAGTGCCGCCACTGATTGTAATATATCCTTGTATCTCACTAGTGCCGCCACTGATTGTAATATATCCTTGTATCTCACTAGTGCACTGCCTTTTATATATCCTTGTATCTCACTAGTGCCGCCACTGCCTTGCCTATATCCTTGTATCTCACTAGTGCCGCCACTGATTGTAATATATCCTTGTATCTCACTAGTGCACTGCCTTGTATATATCCTTGTATCTCACTAGTGCCGCCACTGCCTTGTATATATCCTTGTATCTCACTAGTGCCCTGCCTTGCATATATCCTTGAATCTCACTAGTGCACTGCCTTGCCTATATCCTTGTATCTCACTAGTGCCCTGCCTTGTATATATCCTTGAATCTCACTAGTGCCCTGCCTGGCATATATCCTTGAATCTCACTAGTGCACTGCCTTGCCTATATCCTTGTATCTCACTAGTGCCCTGCCTTGTATATATCCTTGAATCTCACTAGTGCCCTGCCTTGTATATATCCTTGTATCTCACTAGTGCCCTGCCTTGTATATATCCTTGAATCTCACTAGTGCCCTGCCTTGTATATATCCTTGAATCTCACTAGTGCCCTGCCTTGTATATATCCTTGTATCTCACAAGTGCACTGCCTTGCCTTGATCCTTGTATCTCACTAGTGCACTGCCTTGCCTATAGCCTTGTATCTCACTAGTGCACTGCCTTGCCTATATCCTTGTATCTCACTAGTCCACTGCCTTGCCTATATCCTTGTATCTCACTAGTGCACTGCCTTGCCTATATCCTTGAATCTCACTAGTGCACTGCCTTGTATATATCCTTGTATCTCACTAGTGCACTGCCTTGCCTATATCCTTGAATCTCACTAGTGCCCTGCCTTGTATATATCATTTTAATATATTAGATTCGAAATATAGTCTTCAGTAGATCTACAAAACTGGAGTCCGCAAGTATAAACTTGATTTTCTAGAGCCTGAGAAAGAGTATAATTCATATTCTCTTATGACGTTACAAAACTGAACTGAAACAAAGTTCCTGACATAACGAGATATCAACATTTGAGAAATATAATAATACAACAATAACCAGATATGAAGTATTGTCTGCAGCTAAAATCAGTTTTATTCTGGCCAGATAAGCATTTGGTTACCAAATAAATATGATGTTAGTTCAGGATAAATTGTTGGTCAAAAGTGACACTATTATTTACTTGGAAATATTTTAGCAATAAACACTTTAGAAAGATACAGACGTGGAGCGTCTGACCGAATGGATTAGAGCACTGCTCCCATCGGGAGATACGTGTGGAATCCACGTAAGGCCACGAATTTTTTTCTGTCGGGGCATTAAAGAAAAATTCTAACCTGAACAGCTTCGCGGCTACTGAACTAGCCAAATGGCCATTACATTTCTCAGACTCAGTTCAAACTACCTACACCGCCCTAAAAAGGGATACTACAAGCAGTAACAATAGTTAGAGAACTAAGCCAATGATGGGATGATGAATTAGTTCGATTCTACCTTGAAATGTTGGTCAATATTTGCTAGCTTTCAAAGATTAGTTGGTAAGAGGTATTATAGGAAATCAAATGAAATGCAACTAATTGTTTGGTCAGATGAAGCACAATTTAAGCTTAATGGAACAGTGGATAATTGTGTTTACTAGGTACCAGAATATCCACACCTCATCATGGACAAAGCAGTCAATGTCTGATGTGGATTGTCATCAAGGGATGTCGTAGAAACATCCAACTTACCTATACATGCACTTTAATGGACGAATTTATAGTATAGCATATAAGGTAGATTGATGCAATTGCGTTTCCCTCACGTTCGCCAGTTTCTCTCACATTCGTCAGATATAAGTTTCCCTCACATTCGTCAGATATAAGTTTCCCTCACATTCGTCAGATATAAGTTTCCCTCACATTCGCCAGATATAAGTTTCCCTCACATTCGCCAGATTTAAGTTTCCCTCACATTCGCAAAACACGTAATTACAAAGTACTGTAGTTTTACAAATTACAAAACAATGACAAAATACAGCAACGTTTCGACCAACAAGGCCTTTATCAAGCAAACGAACAAACAGGAGTGACAAATTAAAATGAAATACAAATGGACGACCAAATACAAACGTATCTAAGGAAAATCTGGAATAAAAACGAATAACGAAATAAATGTAACACAAAAAACACATAAAAACTAGAAATAGAAAGGAAAAGAAACAATGAAACATCTAGTAAATATATAACTGGAATACATGCAACATATACCCATATAGATTAATTTTGTCACTCCTGTTTGTTCGTTTGCTTGATAAAGGCCTTGTTGGTCGAAACGTTGCTGTATTTTGTCATTGTTTTTGTAATTTGTAAAACTACAGTACTTTGTAATTACGTGTTTTGCCAATCAAATAGTTTTACTGCAGTTCCATATATATATACTGAATATTTAGACATTTCTCTGCAACTCTTCGTTGTGACGTATTAGGTAAGTGTTAGTAGTTATATGTGTGGTGTATGTAATTTCCTGTCACTATTGTTTTAATATATAATAGCTGTACTATAGTCTGTCCATTAATTCGTGAGCACGTTTGAAATTGATTTTCTCGAAAACTACCTGTTGGATCTCAGTGATTTTTGCAAGCAGCCTTAGAATATCCATGACGCTAGAGAAATATTTTTTCCAAGAAAATTTGATGTAGTTTGAAATATTTCTTCTTCAGGTTATATTAAAATCAACCTCACCAGATTGTACACAATAGTAACAGATCTACGGTACACAGACGCGTTGTTCTAAAAATACATTATGGTAACATAGAAATATCGTGAGTATACAACAATTTCACGAAATCCCGTGCACCTAACCCAGTCGACTTTGAAAGCGGAAAGCATATGACGTTATAATTGGGATACCATTGTATAGTTATAGGCGTATCTCGCTATTTGTATGAAGCTATTGTATCATATTTGTTGGCTTATCAAAACTGACATTGATATCACATTCATAATGAGTCTGAAGTGCACATTTATAACAATGCAGAAGGTTACAGTTTTACTATACCAACACTTCCGTAGGGAATCTAAGAGAGGTCATCTATATTGCGATATTCATAACCCTGAGAAACGAGCGCAACTGGCGCTTGGTCTGAATAGAGAATCCTTTTCCCGATGAATTAAACAGGACACAAAGTGCACTAATGTCAAGCAAGGACGGAAAAGAACAATTGACGACTTTGACATAGATGTCATAAGACGGAGCTCTTGAAAATGTTTGCGACAAATCAACTTGTTACTCTCAGGAAACTGAAATTAAAACTGCAATCAGATTGCAGCATATACATTTCTAAAAGTACTCTATGAAAAATTGTAAGAGCCGCCGGCTTCACCTTCAGAAAACTATAGGCGGCAGGAATATTATTTGTGAAAAGCCACATTTAATTGCTGCCCGAAGTAAATACCTGAGGCAGATCCGTGAGCGGCGGAGGCAAGGCTATGATATTGTATATTTGGACGAATCCTGGGTCAATGCTCACCACACCAATGCTAAAGAATGGCAATCAGTAGACGGTGAACAGAAAGAAAAATACCAAGCAGCAAAGGCCAGCGTATTATACTAACACATGCAGGAAGCAGTGAAGAAGGTCTTGTCCATGACGCTGGACTTATTTTCCAATCAAAAGTACCGACGGTAGGGACTACCACACAGAAATGAATGGACATATTTTCAGGCACTGGATGGAGAAAGATCTACTTTCAATTCTAAACAGACCATCATGCTTGGTAATGGATAATGCATCCTATCACAACGCAGTATCAGCGGAAGACAAAGTACCAACTGCATCAAATACAAAAGATCAAATTAGGACTTGGCTTGCTAAGGAAAATGTCAGCTTCGATGATACATATTTGAAACCCGAGTTGTTGCACCTAGTGAGGATGACAAATAAGACAAAGGTGTTTCATATTGACAAAATCATTGCGGAATACGGCCACACGTCTTTGCGACTACCTCCATATCATGCTCAATCCGATAGAGCTTGTCTGGGCTAAAGTAAAAGGGCAAGTTGCCGAACAGAACAGGACGTTTAAAATGTGTGATGTTGAAGTTCTGACACGTGAGTCCTTCTCAATGATAGACATGCAGTTCTGGAAGAAGTGTGTTGAACATGTGCTCCGAGAGGAAGACGAGTACTGGCACCGAGATGGATTACAATTTGTCCAGCCAGTAACAATTATCAACCTCATGGAATCGTCAGATTCGGGATGATACAAATCATATTTTGATTACAGACTGAGAAATAGCAACGTATACATTTCCATATCCAAATGCGTCTACCATCATACAATTTGTGGTGAAGTTAAGACACCCTGGGGTCTAATGGTGACCGAAGGGAGGACTAACTGTTGCATATTGTATCCAAGTTCACGATTGCACATAAAGGGCAACACACTTAATTACTTGACCTATCAAGTTAATATGGAGATACACCTATGAATAGAATTGACATGGACAAATTCTAGGGATTACTGTAAAATCTAAAATTTGAGCCCCGTATTTGCAATTGTCATAAAGATCAAAGGAATTCGCCGATGTGCAAAATCCGTAGCATCTATGGACTACTGGTTAGCTTTATTTTAGCGTCATGGATATTCTAAGGCTGCTTGCAAAAATCAATGAGATCCAACAGGTAGTTTTCGAGAAAATCAATTTCAAACGTGCTCACGAATTAATGGACAGACTATAGTGTTGATTTTTCTATTACTATGCCTTTCTTACAGTACGTATTGAATTTTCTTCGTCACTATATCTTTATTTCCTTTAGTCTCTTGCCGACCGATATTCGTCTTACGGCTACTAGTTTTGCCATGGTTACTTTAAAGAAAACCCGCTTTTGTTCTCATCGAAATTTTCTTTTACATGTCAGCGACTTAGGGTTATTCCCAAAGGCTTTACCTCTAACTTTCACCCATCTGCAGGACCATTATACCCTAGGGAGCAGCGCATGTTACAACAGTTTGAAGCTAAGTGTGCTCTACAGCGTATGCGTTGTATTGCTGCTAATCATACACATCTTCTGTCTGACTTGGACTCCTCCCAGTCCCAACTTCTTCAGCGTCTACGACTTCTCACTTCTAACAATATGCTCCTTTAATCCCTTATTCGTTTCATTATCCATGTACTTAACAGACAACTGTTTGAATTTCTTTGCACCCATCACCAACAAAAACTTAACCTTCTTCGCCCTGTACCTTTACCACTCCTTCCAATTGTCCACTACGATCTTCTCCTCCCACACAGGTGGTTTGTATTCCTTCAGACCTTCCATTATCGGACAACGAGAGATCTGTTTTAAGTAAGGGTCTTAAGTTTGTTCCTCTCCGACCCACCATTGACCACTACTCAACTCTTCAAGATGTGACTTGTTTTCACCGTGGCTTGCGCTTGAAATTTCACTTTCAGAACCAGGTTGACTCTGACCTATGTCCTGACACGAGTATGTTTTCCAAGTTTTCTACTCGTAAACATGACTGGACACCCAAACCTGGTGCTTCTAACGCTCTTGATCTCTACATCAAGAATACTATACATGACTCGTAAACATGACTGGACACCCAAACCTGGTGCTTCTAACGCTCTTGATCTCTACATCAAGAATACTATACATGATATTGGACTGCTCCACCCAAAACGCCTTTGGCAGTCTAACATGTCACCGTCGGAGTTTCGTGCTCTATCACAACTCCGTCGACGTGATGACATTGTTATCAAACCCGCCGACAAAGGCGGAGCTATAGTCGTCTGGAGCAAAGATCTTTACCTTCAGGAAGGTCATACCAACTGCGTGACACTCAGTTTTATAAAACCAGCCCTACTGATGTCACTCAGTCTAATAATAATAAGGTTCGTGAAGTCATTAAGAACTTAATTGCCACGAACGACCTTCCATCCAGTGCATCATCACTCTGTGTGATCGATAGCTGTTTGGTAAACCCGCCTTTTATATGCTCCCCAAAATTCATAAACTCCACAATCCCGGTAGGCCTATCGTTTCTGCTTGCTCTTGCCCTACGGAACACATCACCGAATTCCTTGATAGCATCTTTAATCCCATAGTCACCACACTCCCATCATTTTGAAGGATACAAACCACGCTTTGTCTGTCTTTTCTACCATTGAGTTGCTACCGAGAGAACCTACCGTCTCTTCCTCCTTGATGTGTGCTCATTGTACACTTCTATACCTCATCCTGACGGCCTTATAGCTCTCCAGTTCTTTCTCAATAGGAGAACTAATCCACTTGTGTCAACTTCTGCTCTCCTTCGTCTTGCGGAACTAGTTCTCACTCTTAACTCCTTTCAGTTTAATGACCAATTCTTTGAGCAGATCAGTGGGGTTGCCATGGGTACTAAAATGGGACCTAGTTATGCTTGTCTATTCATGGGTTATCTTGAACACCTAGTATGGACTACATATGATGGCCCCTTCCGTCTGTCTATCACAGATACATTGATGACTGTATTGGCATCACTGATATGCCTGAAGCCGATTTGTCACGCTTCATTAATTTCATTAATGTTTTCAACCCTTCTATTCGTTTTACTTCTCACATCTCCACTACTTGTGTCAACTTTCTTGACATTACTATCACATTACGCCTATCCGCTATCACTACATCAGTATATTACAAGCCTACTGATGCACATAGTTTTCTCCTTCATACTTCTTCCCATCCCCGGGCTTGTCGTGACTCTTTGCCATTCTCGCAGCTCTTACGCCTTCGTCGCCTTTGTAGTGAGGACGATGATTTTCTTGAGAGAGCTCTCGAGATGCTTGATTTCTTTCGTAGGCGCCTATACCCGGAGAGGGTGCTTGTCTCGGCTATGCATCGCGTTCAGAAAATCACTCGCCAGCAGGCCCTTACCAGCCAGCATAGGACTACTAACTCTGACAGAGTAAAACTTATCTTAACTTACCACCCCCATAGTTACCTGGTGAAAAATGTTTTATTCAGTCATCTGTCTCTCCTTAGATCAGATCCCGAGACCCGTTATGTCTTCCCCCACTATCCTTTGGTGTCTTACAGACGGGACAGAAGTCTTAAGGATATGTTGGTACACAGTCGCCTTAAGTCCAATATCCAGACTCATTTTGGCACTGTCCAGTGTGGCCGTCGGCGTTGCAACACGTGTGCTTATGTGATACAGACGCGTACTGTATCTTTTCCTTTAGGCACGTTTCTTATTGACGATGGGTTCACATGCGAGTCCCGTAATCTTATCTATGCCATTATCTGTAAGCGGTGTAACAAGGCTTATATCGGCGAGACAGGCAAGAGGCTCAGTGACCCATTCGCCCAACACTTACGCGACATACGCCAATGCTCTGTGACCCTGTAGCCACCCATTTCAATGATACTGGCCATTTAGGAGCTCACGATGTCAGGTCACAGCCATCCGATCATGTTCCTCGGATGATCGCAGTCGATTTGCTCTGGAGAATCGGTTGATTTCTTTGTATGGTACCTTGCGACCACGCGGGCTCAACGTATTACATTCTTATGCTTCTTAGTACTTTCTCTTCCCATGCTTTGTAATCTATATGGGTATATGTTGCATGTATTCATGTTTTTTTTTTTTTTTCGTCCGCTTTCAACTCAGACGAAGTTTCATCTCTGAAACTGATTTTTGCGTGAAAATCTGTTTTTCCAATTTCTTACAATGGCAGCAGCGTGCACATTGCTCAATGTACTCGTAATTAGTATTCCCTCGCCATACAGGCAGATTTTCTCCGACTTCAGAGGTACTCATGTTATCGTCCTGAGTAAGACCAGGGGACTCGAACAAATGCCGGACAGTAGGTTCGAACCCGAGCTATGAGGCTACAGCTAGCAGGCCGAGCTACTATCAACTACTCTAGGCAGTCCCCCGTATTCATGTTATATTCCATTCTTATGCTTCTTAGTACTTTCTCTTCCCATGCTTTGTAATCTATATGGGTATATGTTGCATGTATTCCAGTTATATATTTACTAGATGTTTCATTGTTTCTTTTCCTTTCTATTTCTAGTTTTTATGTGTGTTTTTGTGTTACATTTATTTCGTTATTCGTTTTATTCCAGATTTTCCTTAGATACGTTTGTATTTGGTCGTCCATTTGTGTTTCATTTTAATTTGTCACTCCTGTTTGTTCGTTTGCTTGATAAAGGCCTTGTTGGTCGAAACGTTGCTGTATTTTGTCATTGTTTTTGTAATTTGTAAAACTACAGTACTTTGTAATTACGTGTTTTGCCAATCAAATAGTTTTACTGCAGTTCCATATATATATACTGAATACCTCACATTCGTCAGATATAAGTTTCCCTCACATTCGGCAGATATAAGTTTCCCTCACATTCGCCAGATATAAGTTTCCCTCACATTCGCCAGATATAAGTTTCCCTCACATTCGCCAGATATAAGTTTCCCTCACGTTCGCCAGATTTAACAATTCTCCACTTTTATCTATGGATGCCCTAAAGGATGTCGTGTATCGCAGGAAAATCCAACGCACTGGCGGTTCTTCGGAAAGAAATTGAAATGATATGTGCATCAATCACACTGTACACTTTGGGCAATGTTGTCGAGAACCAGTTCGTCGTACACTTTGGGCAATTTTGTTCGAGAACCAGTTCGCTGTACACTTTGGGCAATGTTGTCGAGAACCAGTTCGTCGTACACTTTGGGCAATTTTGTTCGAGAACCAGTTCGCTGTACACTTTGGGCAATGTTGTTGAGAACCAGTTCGTCGTACACTTTGGGCAATTTTGTTCGAGAACCAGTTCGTCGTACACTTTGGGCAATGTTGTCGAGAACCAGTTCGTCGTACACTTTGGGTAATTTTGTTCGAGAACCAGTTCGCTGTACACTTTGGACAATGTTGTCGAGAACCAGTTCGTCGTACACTTTGGGCAATTTTGTTCGAGAACCAGTTCGCTGTACACTTTTGGGCAATGTTGTCGAGAACCAGTTCGCTGTACACTTTGGGCAATGTTGTCGAGAACCAGTTCGCCGTAAACTTTGGGCAATTTTGTTCGAAAACCAGTTCGCTGTACTGTTTGAACGATAATGGTAACCACTTTTAAGCACTTTTAGTCAATGTAAATATCATGAAATCATAGAAATGTCTGATCAACCACTAGTAACAACTGTTATAAAAAGGAGAAAGTGGAGATATGTTGGGTATACCTTGAGATGAAATGTCTGGTCAACCACTAGTAACAACTGTTATAAAAAGGAGAAAGTGGAGATATGTTGGGTATACCTTGAGAAGAAATGTCTGATCAACCACTAGTAACAACTGTTATAAAAAGGAGAAAGTGGAGATATGTTGGGTATACCTTGAGATGAAATGTCTGGTCAACCACTAGTAACAACTGTTATAAAAAGGAGAAAGTGGAGATATGTTGGGTATACCTTGAGAAGAAATGTCTGGTCAACCACTAGTAACAACTGTTATAAAAAGGAGAAAGTGGAGATATGTTGGGTATACCTTGAGAAGAAATGTCTGGTCAACCACTAGTAACGACTGTTATAAAAGGAGAAGATGGAGATATGTTGGGCATACCTTGAGAAGAAATGTCTGATCAACCACTAGTAACAACTGTTATAAAAAGGAGAAAGTGGAGATATGTTGGGCATACCTTGAGAAGAAATGTCTGGTCAACCACTAGTAACAACTGTTATAAAAAGGAGAAAGTGGAGATATGTTGGGTATACCTTGAGAAGAAATGTCTGGTCAACCACTAGTAACAACTGTTATAAAAAGGAGAAAGTGGAGATATGTTGGGTATACCTTGAGATGAAATGTCTGGTCAACCACTAGTAACAACTGTTATAAAAAGGAGAAAGTGGAGATATGTTGGGCATACCTTGAGAAGAAATGATCAAAGAATAACAAAACAGGCATTGAAGCGGGAGGCAAAGGGCTCAGGAAAGAGAGGACGCCCTAGAGAATCCGTGAAACGAACTTTTCTGTGGGACCCGTGTGTTGCCAGGTCCGTAAGAGGAGCAACGAATAGTAACACTGTGACCTACAAGGCATGTCGTAAGATGTGACTGAGGTAGGGGCCTAGGGAAATTACCCTAGTAAATAAAAAGCGTCGCAGAAATCAGATGTGCTGGCCTACATGTAAGCGCATAACTGGTACAACGTACAATCGCTCTTAGGCTTAGATCACATACAAATCACAAAGAGTGGTTTAACAAGTGTTCGATGTGGAGCGTTTGAAGAAGAAGAAGAAGCTGCGGGAAGCATGAAAATCGGACTCAATTCCACGGATGAGTTCCCAGGACAGAGCCCTATGGTAAAATTACTTCCTGGTCCTATGTAACGTATAACTGTACGAGAGAAAAATTATATATATATATGAAACTTGGGGTATTTAAGTTAAATAATGTTTGAGTCAGTGATTCAATAGTTTGAAAACCACTGTCTCTGATATAAAGAAGCATCTATCAGTGGTTGTAGTGACCTCATAGTTTATGTCAAGTATGGACATCTCTTATGAGATTATCGTCAACTTGACCCATATTCATGTATGGTGTAAATATCCTATTCTATCACATACAGGTGCAACTACTCTATCCCATCACATTTACCTGTAAGAAAAGATAACTTATGTAACATGATTGGGATCTAGTCTTCTGGTACAAGATACAATATGTACTTTAAAAAGTTAACTATAACTAGACACCAGAACAAAAGTGATATTTTTATCTAAATCAGCGGTTCCTAAACTTTGATTTACCCCCCTTTTAAAATCCATTGCGCTGCAGCGGACCCACAAAGTTTCTATATATGAAAATCTTCTAGCGATGGAGTTATTATTACACCACACCAACAGTCAATCTGGCTCCAAGTTCTCAGACTATGGAAACTTTAAATGATCTTTCATTTTGTCTTGTAAGTCATTTAGACTCCGGTATGGTCCGGGTCCTTTGATTTCGCAGCGGAACTAGCTTACCACTGTTTTTATACATGTTTCTGAACTGTATTGTTCTGATATATATCTCACTCGTTGTCGCAATGTTTTCAAGCTATTCTTTTCGTATAACATGTCCAACAAAATGTTGCTTCTTTCTGATGCAGTTCATAAGCATACGAACTACGTCTACTTTCGTCTACTTTCTTGAGAACATTATCATTTATCATCTTTTATGTCTATGATGGTGGCGTCTGTGGCTTAGGGGATAGTGACTACTATGACACTACTATGACACTATAGACTGTTTACATCTAGTAATAGTGGTGTATTTACAACAGTAACTATACTACAAGGTAGCGTCTGTGGCCTAGGGGCTAGTGACTCAGTCTATTAACCTCGACGTTCTGAGTTCGAATCATGCTGCGGGCAGTTTGGTTGCAAATTGTTTCGCGTGGACTTTTACAAAAGGACGATGGTACCGCCCGTTCAGAAAGCACTGGCAAACTACTGAACGTAATAATGCCTTGAAAAATCACAAATAGTGTTAAAAAGCTGGGGATAATTCGCAAAGTCATGTAAAGGATTATGTCTATGATATGTTTGATATTTCAAAGATCATAATATTTCTTTAAGGTTCCCCCGGGGGTCCACGGACACAGTTTGGGAAACGTTGTTTTGAACTATTAGTGACGGTTTTTTTATGTCAATATTCAAAGTAAAACATCTAGCAATCTAAGATATCAAAGCAATTTAGTACAGAGTCCATCAATTAATTGTTTACTTTTTGTGTACTAGTGGCAACGTTGATGTTCAGTTTTGCTTTATAACAGTGGGTTGGTGTGTGTTCTTCTTCTTCTTCTTCTTCGGTGATCTCTGGTCATGCGCTTTGTTTACTTTGGACCACAAACTGGGTAGTCAGCTTTAGGTCTGTCAGGTTTCCTTCTTCAGTGATTTCTGGTCATGCGCTTAGTTTACTGTGGACCACAAACTGGGTAGTCAGTTTTAGGTATGTCAGGTTTCCTTCTTCAGGGATCTCTGGTCATGCGCTTAGTTTACTGTGGACCACAAACTGGGTAGTCAGCTTTAGGTCTGTCAGGTTTTCCCAAAACTTTCAAGTAGACGGTGTTCAAATTCTGGTACAGTATATGCTAACTCAATCGTCACTACCGCTACTGAGTACATGCTCTGACGCTGATACTTTCAGATATCTGAAGGAGACCATTTAGACGGTTAAACAATTACTAATTACGTTGTCCATATCCATCTTGGCCGGAGAAGACCATTATGGAAGGAAGCATCCTGGAAAAGAGGAGAAGAGGAAGACCCCGAAGAAGATGGATTCAGGATGTAACTGATGGTTTGAACAAGACGGCTGCAGAGGTGGGACATCTGGCCTACGAGAAAGAGAAATTCCGAAGGACTGTTTGGGAGGTAAAGTTCTGCTCAGGGCAAGCTATTTAATAATGATGATGAATGAATGAATGAATTTGACTCGGACAGCGGTTTACCAATCTAGCTTTATAAATTTCCTATTGCCAATAGTTCTTTGACATGCTTGAACATGGGAACTAAGTTTTATTGTAAGTCTCTGATAGAACTAGAAACTAGATGTCATTTACACTGAGATCAGAGACCGATAGAACTGGAAACTAGATGTCATTTACACTGAGATCAGAGACTGATAGAACTAGAAACTTGATCTCATTTACACTGAGATTAGAGACCGATAGAACCAGAAATTTGATCTCATTTACACTGAGATCAGAGATCGCTGGAAAAAAAATCCTGATTTATCCACTTGGGGAATGAACCGAGTACCTCTGGAGCGAGGAGCGAGCACCGTACCTCCAGGCCACAAAGACCCCCATTACGGTCAGTTAGATTTTTGTTGAAATATTGATTGATGTTTATTGTATCTCAAAGTCAGATTATTCTTCTTCTTCTTCTTTTGTCGTCACACTGCTACCGGGTTGTTGCCCAGTGTCGTGGTTTTCTGTTTTTGTCTTGCGCTGTTCTGGTGGCTTGTGTGATTGTTATCTTTGCTCTTTCACAGGATGCTGCCACGCCATCTAACCATCTTTTCCGTGGTCTTCCTCTTGCCTTCTTTCCCGATGTTCTGTTGTAGAAGACTCTGTATACTGTGGAGTTTGGATGCATTCTTATTAAGTGCACTAGTCAGATTATTGACCCTACAAATATACAAGTTCAATGGAATGAATAAATTGTCGTTATAATAGGATAGTTCAGTGTTCTTCTCTGTCTGTCGTTCTCTCATTTTGTTATAATCTGTTCTGGAATCAATTACAGGAGGATATTTCAGAGACAGTGTATGCATTTTCTGTTAAGGAGAGAGAGCATGATTTAGGGAGTGGAGATGGGGTGGGGGAGTGTCATGCACAAGTTTATCTTTTTTCCCTCACAGATTTGTTTATTTACTTTCTCATTACTATTATGATTGCTCTCTCTTTCTCTCTCTCGCTGTTTTTCTTTCTATGTCTGTCTCTATCTCGATCTTTTTCTTTCCCTGTCTCTCTTTCTCTGTCTCTGTCTCTCTCTCGCTCTTTTTCCTTCTGTCTCTCTTTCTCTGTCTCTCTCTCTCTCTCTCTTTTTCTGTCTCTCTTTCTCTGTCTCTCTCTCTCTCTCGCTCTTTTTCTTTCTGTGTCTCTCTCTGTCTCTCTCTCGCTCTTTTTCTTTCTGTGTCTCTCTCTGTCTCTCTCAATATTCATTCTTTTTTTTAAACGTATCATAGCCTTTTCAGACCTGTGGGCATGAAGTCACTTCACTTCACATTTCTAAAACTTAGTGTGCAGGAGGTAGGATGGTCAAATCCTTGCTTCACGTGTGGAACATCAAGTGTGAGATTGAACCCTCAACCCTATTGTGTCCGAGCCGATAGGCGAACTCTTATGCACTATGCTAATCAGTCCGTTCTATCTTCCTTGTATAGCTCTATGCAGTGGCGGCTCGTCATTAAGGGCCAGTGGGACCGATCCCACCAAAAATAAGGTGTAACGTGTATTTATTATTTTATACATTAAAATATATTCTAACCGAAACCATGATTTTTCCGAAAAATGTCTGTTTGGCCCCACCAATAAAAATGATCACGAGCCGCCCCTGGCTCTATGTTTTCTCCAAGTTGCCACTTGTACCTCTCAAATCTGTTCACATTTTTCTGGAGTCGGAAACATGAAACGTCATTTATTGTTCTTAGAGAAATTGAAATCAAGACAAAACATTATTCAAATCAGCTTTCATTATGTGGATTATTTGTTAAGCATCCTCGTCCTTAAACATCAAACACATTATTTAGTTGATTGTTGTCTTCTTGATGTTGTTAACCTTTTTGTTCACAGATTTAACGATGTTGTCTTCTTGATGTTGTTAACCTCTGTGTTCACAGATTTAACGATGTTGTCTTCTTGATGTTGTTAACCTCTTTGTTCACAGATTTAACGATGTTGTCTTCTTGGTTAACCGCTTTGTTCACAGATTTAACGATGTTGTCTTCTTGATGTTGTTAACCTCTGTTTTCACAGATTTAACGATGTTGTCTTCTTGGTTAACCGCTTTGTTCACAGTTTTAACGATGTTACTTATCAGTGGCGGCTCGTGATAATTATTGTTGATGGGACCGGACAAAAATTTGTCGGAAAAATCAGTTTTGGTTGAGGTTATATATTATTATTTACATATTAGTTATACATGATTTTTGGTGGGGCCCGGCTCCACTGACCCTTAATGACGAACCGCCACTGATACTTATGCATATTGTTTCTTGCTGTATGCACAAGTAATAGCTATTCAGTACTAATTTATTTTAGGTGGCTTCCTGCTCTTTCGATTTTTATTCGACATTTGTCTAGACAATAGTTGTTTGCACAATAGATGGACATGAGTCAGTTTTGATAGCCTGAACTATGACCAGTCAGATCTAATACCATCTTACAGTAGTATAACTGAGTAGACGAGGTACTATAAAATGAGATTCTTCTATTTGTAACATATTAAATAAAATAGTTTTTGTACAACAGAGAATGGAGAAAAAAAGACATTGGGAACAGCACAACAAAAATAGGACAGCCTACAAAAATATAACAAAAGAAATAAGAAAGAACTTAAGAAGAGACAAAATCAATACCTACAAACAACAAATTGTTTTGTAACGCTAGAAGAACACAGAAGAAAGGGAGAGAGCAGGAAATGAGAAGAACACAGAAGAAAGGGAGAGAGCAGGAAATGAGAAGAACACAGAAGAAAGGGAGAGAGCAGGAAATGAGAAGAATACAGAAGAAAGGAGAGGCAGGAAATGAGAAGAATACAGAAGAAAGGGAGAGAGCAGGAAATGAGAAGAACACAGAAGAAAGGGAGAGAGCAGGAAATGTTCAAAGAAATAAAAGCAATGACCAAAACGTTTAAACTAAAACTTTCTTTTCGCCAACCCTTTCTTGTTCACAGCGTCATGATAAGAAGAGATTTCTAGAAAGTATCCTTGTGTGCGCTTCATAAATAGTGTCTTCCGTCGTAAAACAAAACTAAATACAATAAAAGATAGTCTGGGAAGAACCCTAACAGAACAAGAAGAAATTCTCAACATATGGAAAGAATATTGCAGCGAAATGTATACGAACAGAGACGAGAAGGGCACTAAAGCAAACACTGAAATAATCATAGACAAAGAGCCAGAACTATTGCTAGAGGAAGTTGATGTTCAATAAAAGCTTGAAGACAGGAAAATCACCAGGATGTGATAATATTTCAGCAGAATTTATCAAAGCTGGAGGAGAACAAAGGATAAAAATATGCCATGCAACAATATGTAAAAAGGAATGTGAAACATGATTATGGCCAAGAAAATGGAACTAAGTTCGTTTGAAACGTGAAACACGCATTGCACCACAACGGCAAAGAGTCACCCCCTCCACACCACACAGCTAAATGTCTGTATATATCAGTTGTATCCGACGCGGAGCGCTATGGTGCCCTTCTGATACATACATGCCGCCATATTTTACTCGCTGACTTAACAGACTAATTAGAATTTCAATTTTACACAAGGATTTATGAATAACAGTAGTTTCAGTTTTGTTCATAAACACAATATGTTTATTTTTAATTTAAAGTTTAGTCAGGATTTAGTTTTCATCTCTTATTATTTTGTATTCGTGTTACTTATATATATATCAGTGGCGGCTCGTGATCATTTTTGTTGGTGGGGCCAGACAATTTTTTCCGGATAAATCATGTTCTTTTTGGTAGCTATATTTTAATTGATAAAATAATAAACACACGTTATACATTATTTTTGGTGGGGCCGACCCCACTGGCCCTTAATGACGAGCCGCCACTGATATATATATATATATTACTTTATTATTGCTACTATTATTATTGTTATTAATATTATTATTGCTGTTGCCATAGACGCCCGCTTATGACAAGTCGATATGAATCGTTCATTGAAGAAGAATTAAAAGTCGGATGTGCGCCAATATATCAAAACGATGGAGAGCACTGGTATACATTAAACTCCCCTCTATCTCACGCAATCAAAATGAGATCTGTCTGAAAACGTGTTAAATGTTAATTAATTTACTGTTGTCACGAGTTGCAAGTTAAAATATACATACATCTCTTCTGGTCTTTCTTACACGTTGGGTCTCGTAAATCACGTCAGATATTGCGTCATGTGATCTTGCGTCATGTGGTTGTGTGTGTGTGTGTGTTTTTTTTTTAGCTTCCTGTGTTGAGAGAGGTCAGTGAGCTGTTTAGACAGCAGACGTCAACATGTTTAAGTTTTCTTGTGGTGAAGATCTCTGTGGCTAAGTGTGGCTAAGTGTGGCTTAAGTGTGGCTAAGTGTGGCTAAGCTCTTGTTAAACGTTCCGAAGGTATTCAGTTCGTATCCGGAGCGAGCCGTTCTGTTACGCTTGCATTTTTTCCCGAGACCTTATGATTGTTGCAGGAGCTACGGAGTACGTGCTTTGTTGGCAGATGACGTGCCATTTCCACGAGGAGGAAACGAGCCATTTGGGATAAATCTCAGTTCTTAGAAGTCAATTCTTCGTCTTTACTCTTTTAGATCTATCTACCTACCTACGTACCTATCTACCTACCTATCGATCTATCTATCTATCGATCTATATATCTACCTACCTACCTACCTACCTACCTATCTATCTATCTATCTATCCATCCATTCATCTATCCATCCATCCATCTATCTATCTATCGAACTATCTATCTATCTATCTATCTATCTATCTATCTATCTATCTATCTATCTATCTATCTATCTATCTATCTATCTATCTATCTATCTATCTATCTATCTATCTATCTATCTATCTATCTATCTATCTATCTATCTATCTATCTATCTATCTATCTATCTATCTATCTATCTATCTATCTATCTATCTATCTACCTACCTACCTACCTACCTACCTGCCTCCTGCCTACCTACCTACCTGCCTACCTACCTCCTGCCTACCTGCCTGCCTCCTACCTACCTACCTACCTACCTACCTACCTACCTACCTACCTACCTGTCTGTCTGTCTGTCTGTCTGTCTGTCTGTCTGTCTGTCTGTCTGTCTGTCTGTCCGTCCGTCCGTCCGTCCGTCCGTCCGTCCGTCCGTCCGTCCGTCCGTCCGTCCGTCCGCCCGCCCGCCCGCCCGCCTACCTGCCTGTCTGTCTGTCTGTCTGTCTACCTGACTGCCTGTCTTACTGTCTGCTTATCTGTCTGTGTGTACTGTCCGTCCGTCTGTCTGTCTGTCTTTCTTGCAAGCTATCTAATGTAAATTGTATATCTTTATCTCTCTCTATATTCATATATTTATCAACAAGTTTACCTATCTATCTTCTCCCCTGGCAACACAACACATTGCAATGCATCATAATGACAACATCCCACAATGCTACTGTACTTATAAAAACATCAATAACAAACATTACTGTAATATAATAAAGTTAATCCATTTATTTGTTTATCCACAATCTGCTCGGTCTCATTTATCCAACCTTATCTATCCGACCTTATTTTTGTTATCCATTGCTTATCTTCCGTTGATCTGTTGTCTTAGTAGTCTATTTTCCTCCTTTGCATGTTCGAGAACAATATTCATCACCATAAATCACGCCACTATCTATTTATTCCATTGTTAATAAGCACTCTTTTTTGATAGCATGTTTTTCTCGCTTCCTTGATAAGTTCCTCCCTCCTGTACATATATATATATATCCATGGCGACCGACTGTATTTGGAAGTTTAATTTCTCCTAACGATTGTTATATTGTTTCGTTTTATGTCATTCTGTGATTTCTTTTCTTCTTCTTCGCGTTCGTTCTTTACGACCAATTTTAATCACTCTTTGTGATATGCTTGATCTTTGCCAAGAACGTGTATACGTTGCACATTGGTTTGGTAGGCCCTAAACGCATATATTTCTACACGTTTAGGACATGTGCATCCGATTTCAGCCAAACCTCCTTAGTCGTCTCTTACGACATGCGTGGCAGGTAACAGTGGTTCTATTCTTTACACCCCAAATTTGAGCCCCGGTAACCACTCTGACGGATTTCTTTTTATTTTAAGATGTCGCTATGTGTTGTTAATCTAGTTTTGGCTAAGAAAATATGGTTTTCCATTTCCTTATAGAAAATTGTCCGTTTTTGAACTGTACCTGCATTCTCTCTCTTGCGATCACCGCCCAGACCGATGTACCAGATCCCACCATAAATTCTATTCATGTGGAAATATGATTCCTGCAGCCTTAACATTAGTGTATTTTATGTCACATCTTCAGCACCATTTGAAGCTCTGATGCTTATCCTTCGACGATGTGTCCGGTTTCAGCCAGCGTTTACTCAGTTCACTCTCCGTTCTGTAGCCATCTAGTGGTTTTTTTACGGTGTGGGGTAGCTAGCCCCAAGTTCAACCTCCTTGGTCGCCTCATACGACACACGTGGCAGGTAACAGTGGTTCTATACTTTACACCTCAATTTGGGCCCCGGTAACCACTCGGGCGGTACCTGCATTCACAAATTTATCCATACATATATCCAGTTATTCATGCATCCGTTCATCCATACACAAACTCATACATCCACTTATCCATACACAAACTCATACATTCACTCATCCATACACAAACTCATACATCCACTTATCCATACACAAACTCATACATCCACTCATCCATACACAAACTCATACATCCACTTATCCATACACAAACTCATACATTCACTCATCCATTCAAACTCATACATCCACTCATCCATACACAAACTCATACATCCACTCATCCATACACAAACTCATACATCCACTTATCCATACACAAACTCATACATCCACTTATCCATACACAAACTCATACATCCACTTATCCATACACAAACTCATACATCCACTTATCTGTACAAACTCATACATCCACTCATCCATACACAAACTCATACATCCACTTATCTATACAAACTCATACATCCACTTATCTATACAAACTCATACATCCACTCATCCATACACAAACTCATACATCCACTTATCTATACAAACTCATACATCCACTCATCCATACACAAACTCATACATCCACTTATCCATACACAAACTCATACATTCACTTATCCATACAAACTCATACATTCACTCATCCATACACAAACTCATACATCCACTTATCCATACACAAACTCATACATCCACTTATCCATACACAAACTCATACATCCACTTATCCATACACAAACTCATACATCCACTTATCCATACACAAACTCATACATTCACTCATCCATACACAAACTCATACATCCACTCATCCATACACAAACTCATACATCCACTCATCCATACACAAACTCATACATCCACTCATCCATACACAAACTCATACATCCACTCATCCATACACAAACTCATACATCCACTTATCCATACACAAACTCATACATTCACTCATCCATACACAAACTCATACATTCACTCATCCATACACAAACTCATACATCCACTCATCCATACACAAACTCATACATCCACTTATCCATACACAAACTCATACATTCACTCATCCATACACAAACGCATACATCCACTTATCCATACAAACTCCTCTACACGCACCCATCCATACGAACACTCATACATCCACCAATCCATACAAAGATCCTACACACATCCACCCATACAAATAAATATCCATCTATACATATATGTACATAGCAAAACATTCGTAGAAAGACACGCGTACTTATACACACATAAACGATTACACAAATACACACTTACATTCAGGAATAGCTAGCTACAGCACTATTTACATACATATAAAATATTTACATATATGAATAAACACAGACATAAAGTGATGTACACACACACACACAAACAAGCAGATAGACATGTAGAAATATACACATCCAACAATTCCTCAGAGACGGAAGGAAATCTTCGTTGCGATTAAAGGTTGTTATCCAGACTTGGGGAATGTCCCTCGGGGGAAGAGATGAGAGAGGGGGAGGAAGTTTTTTCAGAATTCGAGTGATCATCAGAAACATGGTCTTTTATGTTGAACTCAGGTTTTGTTTTTCATGCATGTTTAGAATTGCGCGTGTCTGTGTACACTTAAATTGATGACGTCTAAAACGTCCAAAGCAGAGGCCCCGTCTCTGTCGGTAGAAATGGCACGCCGTTTGCCGAGAGTGTTGCACAGAGCACGAACTCCATAGCTCCAGCAACAATTCTAGTGATCTCATGAAAAATTGCTCATGTGACTAGGTCTGGATTCGAATCCACAACCTTCAGAAAGACAGGTAAACGTCTTAACCACTTCGCCATTGCCCATGTCTGTGTACACATGATGATGATGAATCTGTGATAAGCTCATCGACCATATATATTGTTGTCCACTGTAAAACTGAGTGTCCAACAAATGCGCTCAAAGATACTGTATGACCAGTCATAGCCCCCAGCAACATAAGGCAGACTAGCTCAGACGGGAAATCTAAAATTCCTGTTTAATAGGGGCTGCTTTTGTATATCTTTGACAGAATCCTATAAGATTCATGTCGAGCTTTAGTAATAATAGCCGTCCATCGCAAGCGATGATGACAACAATCTCAGACGTGTACTGTTGCACCTCTCTGGTGTGTGCGGAGGTGACTGTAGAGTCCAATAATGCCTTACTAACCGCTAGTATTCCTACTGAGTGACCACCAAAGCTTCATTTCATATCTATTGAATAACTATGGAGATCATGGCAGTATTTAAAACAGTGATGGACAACATGTGACGCACAAAACAATTTTGACCGGTCCCCGAAGTTTATTTAAACATTACTATACACTACATCCCCTGAACTAAACATAATTAATTTATTTATTTAAACATTACGATACACTACATCCCCTGAACTAAACATAATTAATTAATTTATTTAAACATTACTATACACTACATCCCCTGAACTAAACATAATTAATTTATTTATTTAAACATTACTATACACTACATCCCCTGAACTAAACATAATTAATTAATTTATTTAAACATTACTATACACTACATCCCCTGAACTAAACATAATTTATTTAAACATTACTATACACTACATCCCCTGAACTAAACATAATTAATTTATTTATTTAAACATTACTATACACTACATCCCCTGAACTAAACATAATTTATTTAAAGATTACTATACACTACATCCCCTGAACTAAACATAATTTATTTAAACATTACTATACACTACATCCCCTGAACTAAACATAATTAATTAATTTATTCAAACATTACTATACACTAAATCCCCTGAACTAAACATAATTAATTTATTTATTTAAACATTACTATACACTAAATCCCTTGAACTAAACATAATTTATTTATTTATTTAAACATTACTATACACTACATCCCCTGAACTAAACATAATTCATTTATTTATTCAAACATTACTATACACTAAATCCCCTGAACTAAACATAATTAATTAATTTATTTAAACATTACTATACACTAAATCCCCTGAACTAAACATAATTTATTTATTTATTCAAACATTACTATACACTAAATCCCCTGAACTAAACATAATTAATTTATTTATTTAAACATTACTATACACTAAATCCCCTGAACTAAACATAATTAATTTATTTATTTAAACATTACTATACACTAAATCCCTCGAACTAAACATAATTAATTAATTTATTTAAACATTACTATACACTACATCCCCTGAACTAAACATAATTAATTTCAGAAAAGCACTCACACGTAATCCACATTTTCTTAAACCAGATATAAAGATATAAATATATAAATATATAAATATATAAATATAACAATGAATTGCTAAACAGTGTCTCTTCTTCTCCTTCTTCGAACGCTCCTTCTCGACCACTTGTTAACCACTCTTTGTGATTTGTATGTGATCCGAGTCTAAGAGCGATTGTACGTTGTACCAGTTAAGCGCCAACAAGTAGGCCAGCACATCCAATTTCTGCGATGCTTTTTATTTATTAGGTAGTTTCCCCTAGGCCCCTAACTCAGTCGCCTGTTACCATGTGGTGTAGGTCGCAATGCTACTATTCTTTGCTCTCGTTGAAAGCCCAGGCAACACATGGTAGAACAGTGTCCTTTAAACAAATGATTTTTCCAATCTTTGATCGTAGAAGTACAACGCATATTCAAGCAAATGCAGTTTTGAAGGAAAAATCACATTTGATGCTTCGAAAACATTGTCGTTGGAAGTTTGAAGGAAAACCATCTCTGATGCTTCGAAAACATTGTCATTGGAAGTTTAAAAGAAAAACCACATTTGATGCTTCGAAAACATTGTCATTGGAAGTTTAAAAGAAAAACTACATTTGATGCTTCGAAAACATTGTCTTTGGAAGTTTAAAAGAAAAACCACATTTGATGCTTGAAAACATTGTCGTTGGAAGTTTAAAAGAAAAACCACATTTGATGCTTGAAAACATTGTCGTTGGAAGTTTAAAAGAAAAACTACATTTGATGCTTGAAAACATTGTCGTTGGAAGTTTAAAAGAAAAACTACATTTGATGCTTCGAAAACATTGTCTTTGGAAGTTTAAAAGAAAAACCACATTTGATGCTTCGAAAACATTGTGGTTGGAAGTTTGAAGGAAAACCATCTTTGATGCTTCGAAAACATTTAGGTTGATAACGAACAAATAAGGAGACACATATATTTTCTACGGTCTGCAAATCTATGAGATCATACGAGCAATTTTGTTTGGTCTGTCTTCTTTTCTTTCATTTCTCTAATCCAGTTTGACCTCACAGCGTCAGGATAATAAGAGATTTATAGAACCTGATTTTGTGTGTGCTTCATAAATAGTGTTTTTCATCGCCTCTGTTATTTCTGAGATTCACCTTTGTTTGTGCAATTAGCAAATGTTAAGTGGAAAGAATTGTGGTGGCGGCGGTGGTTGGTATATATATTGAAGGCATTGAAACGTGCATTGAGGGCATTGAAAACTAACTCTCCCACGACGCTTCACGGCAAATGTGGTTAAGATAAGATAAGATTGAAACTTGCAATAATTGCTCACAAGTTATACAATGACAATGTCAAACACGACACCAAACTTTGGACAAAGAATATTGTACTCTATAGGAAAGATTGAGAACAGATTTTATTCTGTTATATTCTGTTATTATTGTGAAAACCTCGAGGTAATCTTGATCATACATTGTGCATTGAATTTAGACAAACAATCATTCAGATTTGGACAGGATTGTTCGGGGAGTTCAATCACAATCTTCTTATAAAATTTGTAATTTATAAATTATTACCCATTTCGCATCTCTCTCTCTCTCTCTCTATCTATCTATCTATCTATATCTCTATCTCTATCTCTATCTCTATCTCTATCTCTATCTCTCTCTGTCTGTCTGTCTGTCTGTCTGTCTGCCTGCCTGCCTGCCTGCCTGCCTGGCTGCCTGCCTGCCTGCCTGCCTGTCTGTCTGTCTGTCTGTCTGTCTGTCTGTATCTATATCTCTATCTCTCTCTATCTCTCTCCCAACTTTCACTCAATAATACGATCTTTTAATTATATTAGCCTGTGCTTGTAAATTAAATAATTTATGGATGGTTTTCAAAATGTGAGAGTATCCGGCCCACTGTATTCTCAAATTGTTCAGATCCGTCCCATAACATATAAAAGGTTGCCCAGCTTAGATCTAAAGAAATGGTCTGACTGGAGCACAGACTTTTATCCACGCATGATTTCTCAGTGATTCAATAAGAATGCTTAGCAAGATTGAGACGGGCTGGTCTCAAAGACAATGATAAGAGTCTCTGAAGGTGGCTAGACTGACAAGAAGCAGCCTTATTTTGTGGCATCGCAAGTATGCGTAAAGGTCAATAAAGGCGCCGATATGTTTGCGGATATGGCTACTGTAGAAATGGTACGCGCAATGGAACAGGCTGATATTTTGATGCACTAAAGGACAGAGGTCTTGCAAACGATTCAATGAATGGTGGAGAATCTGCAGTCTTAGACAGCCTGCAAAAATATTAAATCAAACGGGGTGTAGATGAACAAAAACACTATACTGGAAGCTAAAGAAGAATATTAAACCAACACATAACTGATGTCGCTAGTTGCCACACGCTGAGGAAGAGATCGGAGCACTCATGGACTTAAACCAACACAGAACTAGTGTCGCTAGTTGCTACACGCTGAGGAAGAGATCGGAGCACTCTTGGACTAATTGATTCTACGTAACACTGCAGTGAACCGAAATGACATTCTTAACGCATTGAGAGAGTCTTTTCGAACATAGGAATTTCATGGTTGTGAATCCCAGACGCTGACTACTAGTCAGTGACTAGATTGAGAAAGATGTGTGTCGATATTGATACAGCCCGATAAGAATGACATATCAACTATGCGATAAATATTGATTACTGAAATTGTGGCATCTCACAATTACTCTCGTGTTTTCATACTCAGTGACTCCATGAGCATGATTCGTAAAGTCGAATCAGGTATGGTGAGACGTAACTGGGTGGAGGTACTGGTACAGACAATGATCAGAGAAATCACCTTTATTTTTGTCTCTGGGCACGCAGGAGTTAGGGGTAATGAACGAGCTGATAGATTGGCTGGCTTAGCTACAATATCAGAGGAGCTGCAATGGATCGATGTGACATTCTTCACGCATTGAGAGAGTCTTTCCGAACAGAGGAGTTTCAGGGTTGTGAATCCCACTCGCTGACCAGATTGAAAGAGAAGGGTGTCAATATTGGTGCAGCCCGAAAAGAACGACATACTAAATATGCAAAGAGATTGATTAATCAACACCGAACTGGCTTGTTGGGTCGCTGGACGCTGCTGGATTTGCTGAGGCGGAGATCGGAGCACCTATGGACATGTCCGGAGTGCTGTGATGATGGTCCTCATATAACTGATAACTGATTGATTACTGAACATCAAACTGGCGCGGTGCGTCGCTAAACGCTGATGAGTTTGTTGATGCGGGGATCAGAGCACCTATGGGCATATGCGAAGTGCTATAGCGATAGTCCTCATATAACTTCTTCGAAAGCTCTATATCGACCACTTGTTAAACTACTCTTTGTGATTTGTATATGATCTGAGCCTAAGAGCGATTGAACGTTGTGCCAGTTATGCGCCTACAAGTAGGGCAGCCCATCCTATTTCTGCAATGCTTTTTATTTACTAGGGTAGTTTCCCTAGGTCCTACACCAGTCGCATCTTACGACATGCATTGTAGGTTACAGTGGTACTATTCTTTGCTTCCCTTGCGGGCCCCGGTACAACACATGCACTCATATAACTGATAACTGACTCGATATGCGGTGATGATGATCTGTCGACTACACTAACTGAATGACCACCAAACACAATCTCAGATATTTATTGACCATCAAATAATATTAGTAATGGTTAATAATAAAATACCTGAACACATCTTATAACAAGACTCAAGAAACAGTAAGAAACTATCTCACAATCTTCACCACAGATAAACAAAAAAGTGTGTTAACGGCCTATCAAACCAACCCACAATATGGCAACCCTTCCTTCACAACTCTTACTAAAACTGAATTTTTTTGAAGATGTGTTCATACTTCTTAATGTACCATATCAGTTAAGAGGCCTAGATCTCATTGTGTGAATGGCCTACAGCCCTGATGGACAGATATAATATGACACTACCCCGTGATAACAGCAAGCAAACAAGTTTCTAATTAGACTGTGTGCTCCTGTTGATCTTCATATAAGAAACAGATAATTGTTACAGCATTTCTTAAGTATTTTATCGTCATCAACGTAGTTATGTGAAGGGGGGCTGACATTCTGCTGTTAGACAGAAAAAAACCGCTTTGTCTCTGAAATTCTTCGATATAGACATCACGGGCTGGGAATCCCTGGCGCAAGATCGCCAAATGTGACGCTATAACAATACAAGAGAAACTCGCATAGCTGAGAATCATCGTGCCGTTGAGGCACAGAGAAAACGAGCCGCGCGAAAAGACAGAACATACAACACGCACATGTCTAACCTTGATCATGTATGCCCCACCTATGGTAGGGAATTGTGTTCTAGGATTGGACTCTACAGTCACCTCCGCACACACCAGAGAGGTGCAGCAGCACACGTCTGAGACTGTTGTCATCATCGCTTGCGATGGACGGCTATTATTATTACTATTATATGAACATTTGGGACAGTTACCTTCAGCGTAGTTATATGAACATCTGGGACAGTTACCTTCAGCGCAGTTATATGAACATTTGGGACAGTTACCTTCAGCGTAGTTATATGAACATTTGGGACAGTTACCTTCAGCGCAGTTATACGAACATTTGGGACAGTTACCTTCAGCGTAGTTATATGAACATTTGGGACAGTTACCTTCAGCGTAGTTATATGAACATTTGGGACAGTTACCTTCAGCGTAGTTATATGAACATTTGGGACAATTACCTTCAGCGTAGTTATATGAACATCTGGGACAGTTACCTTCAGCTTAGTTATGTGAACATCTGGGACAGTAACATCAGCTTAGTTATATGAACATTTGGGACAGTTACCTTCAGCGTAGTTATATGAACATTTGGAAAAGTTACCTTCAGCGTAGTTATATGAACATTTGGGACAATTACCTTCAGCGTAGTTATATGAACATCTGGGACAGTTACCTTCAGCGCAGTTATATGAACATTTGGGACAGTTACCTTCAGCGTAGTTATATGAACATTTGGAACAGTTACCTTCAGCGTAGTTATATGAACATTTGGGACAGTTACCTTCAGCGTAGTTATATGAACATTTGGGACAGTTACCTTCAGCGTAGTTATATGAACATTTGGGACAGTTACCTTCAGCGTAGTTATATGAACATTTGGGACAATTACCTTCAGCGTAGTTATATGAACATCTGGGACAGTTACCTTCAGCTTAGTTATGTGAACATCTGGGACAGTAACCTTCAGCTTAGTTATATGAACATTTGGGACAGTTACCTTCAGCGTAGTTATATGAACATTTGGGACAGTTACCTTCAGCG